>OX411787.1:14117933-14620433 GCA_948252455.1 Acleris cristana | reverse complement strand
ATAGATTTTTATTATTTATTTATTTAAACTTTATTGCACAATAGGTACACAAAGTAAGTACAAATGGCGGACTTAATGCCTTCTCTACGAGTCAAACATTGGCTTAAAGCATTCTCTACCGGTCAAGCATTGGGCCAAACAGAGAAGTAGAGGTTTGTGCTTAATTTGATGAAACGTTAAATTAAGGAATTACATTATGTCGTATAAATAAACAACATATTTATCTTAGGGTAAATACACATACGAATACATTAAAATAATATACATATACATCTAGATAAAAATACTTACATAAAAGAGTTTTCTATTTACCAAGGTTCTTAGCTAAGTTTTATGAAGTTAGGTCGGGGGTTTCGTAATTGTTTGACGTTGAGAGTTGAAATCGCAATAATTTTCATTTTGACAGTCCGAAAGCGAGTCTGCTTAAAAAATTAACACTGAGGGGCTATTGTCTAACGCACTCGCAATCGCAACCGGCTTCAAAGAGCAATTGTTTTCATTTTGTATTTTGCCTTCGATTTTCAAAATGAAAACGGTTGTGATTGCGAGTGCGTTAGACAAGCCCTCGGTTGTTCCACTTTGAAGCCGATTACGATTGCGAGTACGTAAAGCAAAAGCGATGCAGGTAACGATACCGTTTCGAACGTTAGGCTCATATAGTATGGTGCAAAGCAGTGAACATCATGTTTATTCGTTTTTGCATAATGTGTAAAGCGACATGGTACAAAATTGTACATCTACTTATAAAGCCGTCTACATACCTAAATTTATCCTACAGTACGCGCTTGAATAAGCAAATATGTTGAGAAGATATGCAATGAACTTCGTATCAAATATTTGCACACGCAAAAAAGTTAAATGAGTTTGAAATTCAATAAAAATATTAACTTTACAAAGAGATGTAGCGAACGGAGTTTCGAATGAGATCAAATTTGTTTAACGAATTTGAAACGGCGTCAAAGAGATATTACTCGCGTTCATTCAATCAGAAGCGTACCTATAGGGGTTCAAGAAATATGGAAATGTTTTGATAACACGAAGGTATTTTTTAACTTTTTTATAAGAGTCTTGATCTTACATTGTTCTTACATTGAAATAACCAAGAGATGAATCCGGCTGATGACGGTATTGCAACCTGTCTCTTATACGCTGGTAAACATCTTAGCCTATTTGTGCAAAATGTGGTTACTCAGCCCGTGTGGTGCCGGGTTTGGAATGTTGCCACTCCATGTCTTCCATTGGATGTCGTAAGAGACGACTAAGGGACTTAGGCTGTGTAGTGCTGTTAGGCGATGGGTTTGCAACCTGTCACTAATACACTGGATAACATCTTAGCCTGGTTGTGCAAAATGTGGTCACAGAATTATCAACAAGTTTTTGGAGTTGTTGGTGAGTTTGTAGCTCTGCCTACCCCACTCTGGGAATGAAGGCGTGAGTTTATGTATGTATGTATGGTTACTCCACTCTGCCTACCCCACTCTGGGCGTGATGATATCTTTGTAGGTATGTATGTATGAATCCGGCTAGGCTGAGCAGCATTTGGGAAATTCTGTGAAGTCATTGCGTTGCGAATACCACAAACCCTGAAGATATTCAACAAGTAGGTCCTGCCTGACTGAAAAAGAAATCAGTAGGTATGTTTAATCGAAAAAATATGAAATACACGGTTTTGCACCATACTGTATGAGCCTAACGATTAAAACGGAAATTGTTACTGGTACAAAAAACAGTTAAAGTTTACAGCCAAATTTTACTGTCTTGACAGTAAATTGAAATATGGTGCCAAATCATTATTTGGCAAACAATGTCAACTTATTTAACAAGCCCAAGTAGCCTATGTAATATGTAATGGTTTAAGTTGTGAAAGGATATAAAATGATATGACCGTGTACCCCCTTACCTTTGTTTTTTTTTTTAAATGATATTGTTTGCCAAATGATGATTTGACAAAAATTCAGGTTACCATTGTAAATATTGAAATTAATTAAATAGTAATCTTCAATCAGTAATATGAACGTTTTGTGTTAGGACTAAAATCTTAAGACGGCAATCCTAAGACTGCAAGACGTAGGCGCTCGACGCGACCGTGTGACAGCTCACGTCAATCCTATACATTTTGGATAAAGATAACGAACGACGAATGCATCTTGTTTAGGGCTTCAGAAGTGTTATTTTATGCTGACGAAACTCGGTTTATTACCTTACCAAATAAATGAGAAGAGATTTATATAGTTTAAAGGAAATATACCCTGTCTATCTCCGTCTCTAGACTACCTACATACGCTTCAAGCATACGCTGCCCATCATGTACCTATAATAGTGCACAAAAGCAATTACGCGCTGCATCACAAGTGCATCGCATACACTGACGAGTGCAAGTTCAAATCAATTTGCAAGATTGATTAAATGAATCACTAGGAGTCAGTGTGTTTTAATGACCATTTTGCAGCATACGTGTGTGCGTAATAGGAATGTTCAAATAAAGTAACCTTTATCGTCTCTTGTTCATACAACTATTTACAAATATAAGTTCTTAAACCAGATAGTAACTTCAAAAATATTTAACCAATTTTATTGTAAATTGTTGCGTTTTATTGCTAATTCAGTTAGGTCCAAAATGCCTTGCAAAAATTCTTTTTAAAGATGGTATGTAATCTTTCCAAAGGAACCCAAAAGATACTTGTTCACAGTAAATTTTTGAGAGACTTTCAAATTTATAGATGGATGGAAAGGTCATACTGGCAGCATTTCCTCTTTGAACAGCAATGCTTAGTCGTTGAGAGAGGAAGCTGCCAGCTCTTTGGTCACCTGTGACGTTGACTAGGCGCCTGCTAACTTCAGTGACTCAACCTTGTGCGCCAAGACTCCACGGACCGAGGCCGAGGGTCTCTACACCGAAAGCAATAAAGTTGTATTTCTATTGTTTTTAAATTGGTCGGTTTATGAATTTGATGGAATACATGGATGGGTACATTGCTCGTAGAACCGATGGCAGTTTTGGAGCGGGAACTTTCTATAGTGGCGACTGCGAACCGGGAGAAGAAGTGTCGGCAGGCCTTCTACAAGGTGGACCGATCTGATAAAGGTCGCGGGAAACCGCTGGATGACAGCAGCAGAGGACCGATCGTTGTGGAAAACCTTGGGGAAGGCCTTTGTCCAGCAGTGGACGGCTTGCGGCTGATGATGATGAATTTGACATAAAGTGAATTACATACCCTATTGGCCACGCATACTTGTTGAGTGATGTCCTATATGTAAATGATGGATGGATAATAAACAAAGTGCCGTAAAAATACGTGTTTGTATAGGCTTCATAAATATTCAGCGCAGGGCTCGGGTAAACATTGACTTTTTGTTGAACACGATGCCGACAAATGGGAAGCTCGACGTTTCATTTGATAGCAAATGAACGTTATCAATATAAAATGCGAAATAAATAAATTTGTTAGCTTAAATTTGGTCCTTGTGCGGTTGACGTGTTTTCGGGTCCTGTGTCAGAGGATGTATGTATGTAACTCTTCTCTGCTTCGAAGGCAGGGTCACTACCAACTGGGCTAAACGCGTCGTCAATACATAAGGATAAAAGTTTTCACTGAAAATGTGAATTTTTTGCAATGTTCAATATCCTTAGATAATAAAAAAAAAACTTTATTTACCATAAAAATACATGTAAGTACCTTATACTAATTACATTAGCCAGAAAAATGTGCCAGCGCTCAACCTCAAAAAAATTGTACTGTCATCTAGTTAAGAATTATTATATAAAACTAAAGAGTAACCAGTATTTAACATAGCTAAATACTTTTATTTACTTATTATACTAAAAAGAACAGAAGTATGGGTTTGAATGAAGGTTCAGAAATTTGGAAAGGACTATGATGAAAGAAGATTGACGAAAGGGAGGCTTCAGCAGTGGACGACTATGGGCTGAAAATTTGAACAAACAAACTATCACGTAAAATGAAAAAAGCTTCTACTGATAAATATAAATTCAATTTAAACAACCAACAATTGTATTTACTCGTAAAAATCAACAGTAGGTATGATAAAAAAATCCCGCTAGTTTCTTGCGGCGGTATTTTCCGGCTCTACCTGTATTTATATACAATTTCCATTGCAATCTTGTAATTGTAGCTGCTAGAGTTTTTATAGAGTATTTACCTGCGGTATGCTGAGGGCTAGAAAAGCACGAAATTCTTCCCCTTGCTCATAAAAGTAAACCTATTTTTGTTAAAGTATTCTTTACCTCTTTGTGCCAAATTCAAATTTCACAATATCAAATTTAAATATCAGATACATAATTTAAACGGCTTTTAACTATAGTGCGTTTTCAATACATCGGCTAAGTAGTCTCTTCAGATTACGATTCTATATGAAAAATTGTCTAATAAGAAAATACAAAAAAGCTTCTGACAATTATTTGGGACAAGCTTTTGTTGCCGTTTAGTCTTTTTTCCGATCAGTCATTATCTGCTTATTAAGACGAAACTTACCAGCCCCAACTTGGCGGGTCCATATTAAGTACAGCAACGATGCCATCGCCAACTTCCGACTCCATCATCATATCAGCTCGAGGGTACCATAACATTGCATTGTCATCGGGTTTACACATGTATTCCAAATTTCAGCCCATCCCATTGACGGGAACTGGTTGAAAATCGACTTGCCAAATTCCAGGACATAGTTATAAGTAAAGTTACAAGAGGTGGATGAAAATTGGACACTGATCGATCAATGCTTCAGCATACCAAAGGTTAAACTACGCGAGTAAAACCATGGGTAAAAGCTATGTATAAATAAAACTATAGCTTACTTCATAGGCTTTCAGGGCTCAAATACACATACACACATACATACATACATTACATCACGCCTGTTTCTCAGAAGGGTAGTAATAGGGGGCAGAGACCACTTCTTTCCACCTGCTGCGATCTTGACAAACCCCCTTCGCTTCTTCCACATTCATACATTGGGTCATGCACGCACGTCGGTTTCGGGTACTTAAGATTCGGCTCAAATATTACTGTAATTTTCTATTGAACGTAACTTGGTACTCCAATTTCCAAAACCCAGAAAGAATGTTAACCTTTCGTTCTATCTTTTCCACGAATGGGGGACGGGACACGCCTCTCTGCACATTGTTTCAAAGGCTGGTTAGACTTAACCGACCTACTAATTAAATAATAACGCTCCAGTGATCATCGCTTGATGCAGAATTTAGACAGGAGGGAAACAAACGAATTGGAGAAACCGATGTGGCGTGAAACGTACTTAGATGCAGGTAGCTCTTTTTTATGGCAAAGAGAAGTCAACCGAGCACTCAAGCCAATCTTTAAACCCTTAGACATTTGCATTCTCAAGATTATAGTCTCGGGACTGCAATCCTCAGACTACAAATGCGATGCTAACCCGCGACTAATATGGAATGCGTCTATGTTAGTAATTCACCGGTGTTATCCCCACACGTGAACACAACAATGCTGGGCCTCTATGCTAGGCGGTAAAAACCTAGTCTAGTAGATAGAAGATAGTCTTTGACCTGAGGGCTTATTGTCTAACGCACTCGCAATCACGATCGTTTTTATTTTGAAAATAGAAGGCTTGTCTGCGTACAAAATGAAAACAATTGCTCCACTTTGAAGCCGGTTGTGATTGCGAGTGCGTTAGACAATAAGCCCTCTGAGGGCTTATTTTATAACGCACTCGCAATCACGATCGGTTTCATTTTGAAAATCGAAGGCTTGTCTGCATACAAAATGAAAACAATTGCTCCACTTTGAAGCCGGTTGCGATTGCGAGTGCGTTAGACAAAAGCCCCTCTGTTATCGTAATGTTCTTAACTCGGCCGCCATTACTGTCAAGTAAATAAGAGCTATCAAAACGTTGACAATACAACAGGTCAAAGATGATATGATTTTTACCGCCTAGAATACCGGCCCTGTTCGCATTTTCCGATGGTGGTGTTAATAAATTAAAGCTGATCAATAAATCAGACAAATTCCTTTTGTGCTTCGATTGTCGCAAAAAAAAATCCGGAAGAAAATAAACGAATTAGAGAAACCGATATGGCGTGGCGTGAAGCGTACTTAGGTGCAGATAGCTGATAATTTGGACGTTTGTTTCGTTTTAAGAGACGCGACATAAATGCCCTTTCTATACCTCTAGAGGAATCTAATGCTGTGTTTACATCCGGTCGGAACCGGATTCATTATTTACTAAGTATTTCGACCTTTTACATGTGTTACCGAAAACGTGCTCCAGTGATACGGCCATACCGAATAATGTAAAGGTTGTTTAAGGGTTGTTTGGGCGGAAATGTCTCCAAATGATAAATGGAAGGAGTTTCTTTTACATCCGTATTCACAAACGTCATTATGAGGACTCACAGTGCTCACGAACGCACAGGGTGGTTCAAATCGTCTCATAAACAAAAGGTCGGTCAAAAGGACCAATCACAAAGCTGTATTGAACGCAGTGCGTTTACTCAGTGAAGGATCCCTTGAGTATTATTTGTGAATACGGGTGTTAGTGAGTTTTGGTATGAATCAGGTGGTATGTACATTTCGCGGAATGAAAAGCTTTGTCATCTTTCAACTCTATTTCAATCGTGTTAAGGTTCTAAAGTGAAAAACATTTTCATACCGCGAGTATACAAGGTAATTCCTTATCCTAACTAATATTATAAAAGGTAAAGTGTGTTTGTTCGTTTGTTCCTTCCAAAGATCAGAAAAAAATTAACCTTAACTTATGGTATTTATTTACTTATTCGTTGTGTTATTGACAAAATCAGCCCGCCTAGCCAAGATGCACACGCTGAGTATTGATTCTCTCAAAAGCAAAGGTGAGCGAAAGCAAGAGTGAAGTCCAAGCGGCGAGTTTAAGTAGTCCCGTCAGAGCGAGCAAAACACATATTAGCGCGTGCATTCTCAATTAGGCAGCCTTATACGTTCGAGAAGCCATGCTGCCAAATTGAATACACGCGCTGAAAAGTGTTTTGTTCGCTTTGACGGGACTACTTAAACTCGCTGCTTGCACATCACTCCTGCGTTCGCACACCTTTGCTTATGAAAGAATCACTACCCAGCTCACGTTTCTGTTTCTGCATCGACTCAAAATGTAACGATTTACATTAACTTAGCTCAATTCTATTCACTACTATTCTTAAGAATAGTCTTCTTAAGAAGACTTACGCAGAATGACACGCATGGAAGCTTATTCCACCGTGTTTGAGTACTTTCCTTACGTAAAACTCGATGCAGGCTAATGTTTACTTTTAATATCATCTCCGTGGCCTGCGGAGCACCTCTTTGAGCATAGCCGTAGTCTTTAAGGGCTTATTATATACAGCGGCAGAAATTTCGACGTCGAATTCATTGAATATTTTCACTCCTGGACCACAATATTGTAATACTTAGTACAAGTAAGTACTGCAGCCGCTTTTTACAAGCTTTTATTTAACTTGCATTGTTTGTATGTATGTAAGTTTCCGCTTCAAAATTTAAAAACCAATTTTGAACCAGTACCCGTTAATAGAATAGAATAGAATAGAATTATTTGTTTCGAGAAAATTAACACTCATATATTGTTAGTAGTTCCTTAATTCTAATTGTTGGTAACTAATTACACTAATTGTAAGGGGCATGTAGCCCACAACAATTATGATGCATGTAAGGGCATGTAATAGAATGGGATGAAATTTGGACGACATAATGTAAACCCGATGACAATGCAATATTATGGTATCCAAGAGCTGATCTGATGATGGAGTTGGAAGGTGGCGACAGGATCTACGCTACACTTAAACTAGACCCACCGTGTTGGGACTCATTAGTTTGGTTTTGATAAGCAGATTGACTTTGCATAAAAAAGTACAGTCAGCAACAAAATCTTGTCACTTTTTTTTTGTCAGTGACTTATTATTCTAACAAAACAACGTTTAGGTAGGTCGAACGTGCCTACTTAGTCTTTTTCTCTATGTCACATTATTCGTATTATTTCGTATTCACCTTCTCGCAACTCAGTCTATAAAAACCGGGCAAGAGCATGTCGGACCATACCCAGTGTAGTGTAGGGTTCCTAAGCCGTTACTACAAACATAAAAAACTATCTCAAAAAGCAACAAGTATAAACTAATTTTCTATTTAAAGTTATTTAAAGTCTTAGTTGATTTTTAGCAAACACTTTAGCCGTCTGTATCTCAAGAACCAATCAAGTCTACTTAGTCGTGATAGGTTGTCTTTTAAATTCGTCACACGTGCTTTCATTTAGGATATTTTTCAGATTTTTAGTGCTTGTAGTTTTGGTAGGGGGCGTCCCCCCACAACACAAGTACCTTGCACAAGTTTCGACTACCGCTTTAACATCTATTTAACATTGCCCTCGATAATAATATAGAGGTAGAGCTCACCTTTAAAGAATTCCCTCGATGTTTGAGTATAATCTCACCTTTCAGACGGACGGCGTGCGACGCCCGGGGGCGAGCGCTAGTCTATCAGCTCAGATGACGAAGCTTTTCCGCGTCTATTTACAGTAGTGGGGGGAAGCACTTCGGTTTTAATGCTTTCGAAAATGACGTGAAAAAACATTTTTGCCCGTGCGAAGGGGGGTTGTGTTTTAATCGGTTGGTAGGTACCTAACACCTTTGCTGAGTTGGAACCGTTTCGCAACAATTACTTACACTATCTGTCGTTTCTTTTCCTTATTTTTTATGTTATATTTATGTGTGCTATTGTAGTGAATAAATGTTTTACTTACTTAATTACTTTTGATCAAGGTCACACAGGATCACTATTACTGAGTTGAGGTTTCTGGCAGTTGCATGTTTTTTGATGACTTCACTTATGTTTTTAAACCGTACGTGGATGATGATTTTGTTGTAAAATGTCGCGTGAGTTTTGTTCAAAAGCCAGACAAGGAAAAGGTTTTAAGATGTTTCTGAGTTCTATCACGATAGTTTAAAAACATAATTGCGAGCAGACTTTCAATTCAAACTTACTAGTCCTATAAAATATGGTTTTCTCGGTAGTTGTTGGTGTTTTTTAAATACAAATTGATCGGCATAACGGTAAAAGTCACGTACAACCTATTTTTCTACAATTCCAGGGGTAGAAAACCAATGGTCCGGATTCGCAAACATTTTGTGTAACTTGAAACATTTGGAACTCTCGATTAGATTTTCTATCTGGTTGCAGGAAATACGTGACTGGCAATATTTATCTTCTCGATAGGATTACTGAAAGTTCAAACATCCTCTATCCTCTCATAAATCCCTGGTGTTTATGTTTAGTCTCGTCGAAAGGTAAGTAACCTCTCAAAAACACCCCTTAAGGGTAGACAGGGTGATGCGTAAAGCAAAGGGTAAATGATTTATAGTCGAGGTTTGGATTAATTATTAAATATGAGTGGGAATTTCGGCGTTTCGTTGGGTCAGTGCCTTAATATATGAGCCCGCAGTCTCATGTTCTTCGTTAATTTGGTTTTATTACCTTTAAATTTATTCAGCTTCATATAATTTTGAATATCTTCATACATTAATGTGAAGAACATACTAAGTTTAGTATTTAGAATATTAGTTAGAATTAGTTCGAAATAATCACGAGATGTTATTAACTTACTTTATATACGAGTATTAAAACTAGGAAAAAGTATCTGTGTTCATTTCAAGTTACATACAAGCATTCGAAGAAAGTCTACTATTACGAGTAAGTATATATTTTCTTTTCTTTATCTTTTTTTTTTACAGCTAACTTACTGAACCTACTCTAAATAATTGGCAAAGAGGTAGCTTGAACTGGAATATGAATAATTCATTGCAAATTCTACCCCGACGAAGTTAAATCAAAATGGCATAATATTATGGATTAAAAAATATCATGCAATGAAACTCCGCGTGAAAACAAATTATAAATTTGCATTCGAAACTACAGTTCAACACTTTTGCAGTTGGCATTCATTAAACAAACACGGATAAAACCTACGCTAGAGAGAATTTTACCGCAGGAAAATGTGTAAAGGGCTTTTGACGGCAAAAAACATTTCATATTTTAATGGGAACATTTGGGAACTATGAACACCCTGTTGTTCGTAAATATAAGCAAAAAAAAATACTTTGATGCGTAGAAACCTTTTTGAAGTAACAGATATTTGGGTTTCGAAGTTAGGGAAAGAGCATGTGCGATAAAGTACGAAACCCTAAAAAGAATTAAAAATATTGCCAATGAAAATAAAACCTACTCCTTTGTACCTGTTGATTCGATTTCAGTTTGTAAGTACGTGACTGGATTCCATTTTGCCATTTAACGTAACTTTTCGTGTTTCTATATTAACGCGTTGACAGAAGTTTATTGAACTCCCCCTTTGTAAAGTCTCGATCCCATTAAAAACTAATTCTGCGCCAAGAAGTTCAAATCACGTTCAATTCCGCGTAGGGTTTGGAAACGTGGCATTGAAAGTGAACTGTCTTAAGTAATTAGAAACGGAATTGGAATCTACCGGTAAAGTTATTCGATTCTAAACTTAACGGTGTTTGTCGTGTACAATTTTGTTAGATGTAATTTGAGTTTTGGTGGAAATGCTTGAAGTATGATGAATTAGGTTGCGTGTTGCCTGGATCCTGTGTTACCAGTTTACTAGAATAATGAGAATATTATCTATACTCGAAAATCTAATTCAAGACCAAAATCTGACAGTTTTCATCTTGATTATTTAGTTATTTTAACATTATCTCATAAAAACATGAATGAGAATTCGTGTAACCAGTAATATTAGGGTAAGTTTTATTGATAAAAACACCTAGGTACTGTACTGAATGAGCGCCCATCGAGGTTAGGATTTTGGTCTTGAATTAGATTTTCAAGTATAGAACCGTATACAACTATGGTAATGAAACATGACTTAAGAAATAACTTAGTATGTCCATCGTTTTTTTTAATGACTTTCTTTATTATTTCCTAGTAAATGCATATTTTATTATATAAACATGTATTAATTACTATAACTGTAAAAATACTGCAAATGCTGGACGGATTTGGATGAAATTTAGAATAGAGATCTATCCTAGAAAATTTAAGAGTTACCAAGGGAATAACGATAATTAAAATCGCAGAGCTGCTGGGCAGAAGCTAGTAAAAATTTCACAACTTCTGCTACATTTCACTGCAATTTCAGCAGTTTGCGAAGAGCTTCAGCCGTGGTAATACTCTCGTCAGCCCAAACAAACCCTGTTTATTCTCCGGAATACTTCTTACGCCTTTATTTTTGCCCGATAGTGCAAACTAGGAAAGCAATTACGACGCGAACACATCCGGAGGCAAATACTGCTCGTAGTGAAATCTACGAGCAGGAGATCGATTTTTGAATCTGATCCGGCAACTATTCAAAATGGCCGATGTTTATAGATTTCTCAAGGTTCGAATTTTAAATCTCGCTGTCTAAAATTGACACGAGATAGGTCGAGTATGATCAGATTATGGTGGAGATGGGTTAAAACTTAAGTTTTTATTCCACTTTTTTAAAACTCCAATATACTTAGTCGGCGGTATCAATATGCAGGTCGCATATTATTGGAAAATAAATAGATAACAATTACAATATTTTACTTAGGTACTCAATTAAAGTACAAATTCGAACTTATCCCTTAATGGGATCTCTTTCAGCTAATCTTTAAATAATTTTCACACATCTACATTTTTTTTAGTGAAATTCGTTGTCCTTTGCGCAAATATTTTTAGGAATTAGATTTATTAATAAAAAAAGCGATTTCAGGCAAAGATGTTCTCAAGTGAATAATAATTTTGGTAAGTCCATTCCACTAGTACCTAACAGCTTTCAACGTCATAAGTAAGATGGCCCTCGACTGAGGCTGCGGATACATTACGGCGCGACGCGATCAGCGACACTCACTTCGCTAGGGCTGATATACCTACCTAATTTGGTCATAATTTAGGTTTGCATACAAAAAGTTTTTGGACGACTAAGGATATCTAGTGATCCCAATTGGGTTTTTTTTTTTGCAATGTACTTATGTATGGCGAATAATATAAGGCCTACTGAATATAATGAAATAGCGTGCATTGCAACCCTTTGAAGTTGCCGACACCGCTTTATGCACACCGCGGCGGCTACTTTGTACCAATTGTAGCGGCACATCAAAGCATGCAAATGATTTGAACGAACGAACTATATATTAGTACTTAGGCGTCATGACAGAAATTAGTTTTTTTTAGAGGAAGTATTAAGGTGTGATTTGGGACATCCAAATAATTGTGATACGACGAAAAAAAAATGCACCAGTTTTTAATGAAAGCACAATATAAGAGATTAATTTAATACATTTATTTTATTAATTTCTGCACCGCGCCGCGTCTCAATGTAGCCTCACCCAACAGGCACCTCCGTCACCTGACAAAGACCCCCGGGACTCAAAGGCCCATTCTGTAGACGCGAAAGTTATTATGTTGATAGATAAGTCTTTTGTCAAATTCCAGATGCAAATGATATATGCCGGGGCCGTTGTGAAGTTTCGGAAGTAGATGGGGGCAGGTAAATCAGGGAACAAAGTGATATGAAGGCTTGGGAAATTAAAAAGCTTTGTTTCCGTACTGAAATGGTAAAAAGGAACCCTTATGATTAAAAATAAAGATAAAAAATGTTTATTCTGTAGGCTTCACTGGTATTTTTACACAAGAAAAAAGTTCATTTTCAATTGTACATTTTAATTAAATTTTTCAATATTTTTTTCACTTTCTTATGCAGTAGGTTTAAAGTTATATCCAAATTTAAATTTATACTTGGTTATACAGTCTTGGCTAAAGGTGTTGAGCACCCATGCGTTTTTCGTATAAAAGTCAAACTTTAAAAGGTGCATTTATATCTTTTATTATAGAAAGTTGTATATCTATCGGAAAGATTAGTCATATTTATTGAGCCTAAGGGAAATTCCGTGAAAAAAAATACAATTAATTTTACACCCCGACATTTTCTAGCTTCAGCATGCAAATAGCTACTTCGAAACGATATCTACTAATGATTTGCACATGCACAAACACTTTCTTATATTTTACTTCTTTCTGCATTTTTTTAAATTGAAATAATTTTAAGTTACAAAGGAAAACGTGGGTGCTCAACACCTTTGGCCAGGGCTGTATAAATACACTATACATGAAAGGGTAACTAAATTAGTGTAAAGGTAAAACCAGAACGAATGAGACCATTATTAGTATCAATCAAGTCTATACTGATACCAAAGAAATAAGTGAATAACCTGCCACTAACTCAGTTATAACAAGACTGAAGTAATAGCCAATAAGCAAGAAAGCTACAGGGACGATAATTTAATTAGGTCGGGCCAAAGCGGTTGCTGTTGTGATAGACAAAACTAATAACAATTTATTTAACTATATAAAATGATCTTTATTTCAAATATCACATGAAAAAATAAAAAATACAAAAAGCCTTAATATATTACTTAACTATAAATAAAATAACCCTTGCAGTTCACCCGCTTGTGGCATGGTCCCTAAAATGCTGGCCGCGTTCCCCCTTTAACTATATTAAATATATTCACTAAATAACTGATAATGATATCTATTTCATAGGTAATAATAAAATAAAAAACGAATATTCATTATTCCAAAAGCTATGGCTATTTTAGATTAAATGCATAATTGAATTGCTACGGGTAGGTCAGGTTAGCTTTAATTTATAAGCGATATCACAAATCTAAAAGTTTTTTATCAAAAAAAATCTTAATTATGGAAATTCGGAATTTTTATCAATTCGGAATTTTGGCTCTTCGGAATTATGTAGTGTATGTATACTAATCAAATACGTGGTCAGTCTGTCCACTTATTTCATAAAAGAATAAAGAAAACGGATGAGTAGCCTTGGTTACGGAAAACCTTTGAGGTGCGCAACAAAGAAAAATATAAGCTCCTTACTATGAGTAAATATATCCCCGGACTGCGGTCCGGTGAAAAGACTTATTCTAGCCACTGCCACGAGGAACTCGTGTTGCTCATGTCGAAGATTATTATAACTGGACAAAAGCATGTCGGACCATGCTAAAATAACATACATGCTGCATGATGCATGCATTGTCATGTTGCTAGTGTGAAAAATGCACGAGGTATAGGGTACCGGGGACCCTTCTATTCATTGTAGCTGTTGTTTGTGTCTTTTTGTTTGAGATATTTAGTTTTTAAGTCTGGAACATGTTTTCAAATACACACGCTGTATACCTACCATTCGTGAATTTCACCCTGAATACATATTTAACTACTATGCGTATAACCCACACGTTGGTACAGGGGAAGCGGAAATGTTTCTGATTGGGTCAATATCGACAGAATTCGTGTTACGGAGCGAACGTGGATTTACCTTCGCTTCAGACATATTTACGAAGAAGGTGCAGAACGCGAATATTGCTTTTGACAGCTTTTGCTCGCTCAATATGAGCGGACAGTAGCGAATTCCAAATTCAATTTAACCTGTTTAAGAGTGTAAAGCTGTAAATGTTCAACGAAACGTACGAAATTCAAGCTTAGCAACTGTAAGTAGAGTTTAAAATGGCATGTTGAATTGTTCATTTAGAGATTTGATTGTTCTTTTTTTGAAACGTTTTCCGTGTTTCAATTGTTTACTTTTCAAATTGCGAATAACGAAATGTACAGTCGAGTTTATAAATATGTGTACACTTTAGTACCTTGTCTGTTTAATGTCATATTTAAACTGCCTTGTATGAATTTTCACAGCGATTAAAGTTACAAGGTACACAAGTGTACACATATTTTAAACTCGACTGTAGGTACCAGTAAGGTTCAGTTTCCTAATTAGCATCTCTAATTCTTTTAAAATTCGTCCTAAAATGACTTTAGTAACCGTACGTTCATTATATCTGCTGATCGAAGCCAAACTAACGAATCCTAGGCCCGTATTATGGTCACCTTTATCGCGGTGGATAGAGCATCCGTCACTCTCGCACTTACATGCTGGTCAGAAAGTGACAGATGTTTTGTCCACGTTTATACACATCGATAAACGTGACCATAATTGGCCCGCTAATACAGTGACTCTGCGTTCGGGAGCAAAATTTGAACCAAAAAGTCAGACATACGAACGAAGCACGTTAAGTAAATAAAAGCTTGCAATTATTTGAAAATATTCCCTAAAGATACACTGCTATATTAAGGGTGCTCCTTCTCTCAAAAAAATCTTCAGAAGCTTCTTAGAAAACTTACTTAGGTATAAATCATTGAAAGTACATAATTATTGCATGTTTCCTAAAAATATACTGCTATGTTAAGGGTGCTCCTTTTTTCAAAAATATCTTCAGAATCTTCTTAGAAAAGGCTTATAAGTCTTTGAAAGTATTACCTACTACATTATTATCAAGGCCTGGATCGCTAACTGGTTTGTTTGTCTGGAATCGGATTATTGTTCGACCTCGCCGGCCTCAAGGCCTCGCGGGCCTTCGACTTAACTTCCTCAATGTCACCCGGTTATGGGGAAAATAAATTTATCATGAAGGTAAAATGGGGCTAGAAAACTTTTTTTTTTTCCCATAAAGTGAGGATATTTCAAGCACCCGAAACTGACGTACGTGCAGGAAGAGAATGATGAATGTAGTAAGCGAAAGAGGTATGTTTAGACCAGTATATATCTGGCGTTCGATAGTCTCGATAGTGAGGATAATAATTATGTACCTATGTATGTTTTTATGTAAGAAACTTCTCGAATTGTGAATAAAGCATATTTTAAAATTTTGTATGGAAATAAATCATTGTCAATGCTTTGAATGTTTCCGATAATGACCTCAGTGATTTTTTAAAGGGTGATGGGCAATTTTGTATATGGACCCTGTCCCCACCCTCCAACAGTAACGGGATGCATGTCTAAGCATATGTCCATTAGGACCCAAAAATTTTAGTAGTAAAATCGATGGGATTTTTTTAATGAAAAAAACCTTTCTATAGCCTAGCAAGGCAAATCATCCATATACCTATGTGTTTCATTTCAAACAAATTCCATACGATACGATTATGATTTTCCAAGAAAACCCCACACATATGGCGATTGTCGCCATAGTAAAAATACATCATGTGGCCAAGATTTATAAACTGGCACATGGATCATCTCTGTTGGTGGGTGGGGACATTTTTGCCCATCGTCCTTTCTAATCTTCTGGCAATGTCCTGCAACATGCACATGGCTACTGGCTACATGCTAATTCTGCACGATGTTATAAGTATAAAACCAAAACAATTATTCAAATGAAATTCCTTAATGTTATCCACTTTTAAAATAAAATTAAAATATTTCGGCACTATCAAGTCGTAGTGAAAGAAATGCGGCGCATAGAAAAAAAAAGCACGTGTCACTCGTAGAAACGTGAGAAGTTTTAAAGATGGCGACATGTTTTCTGAAGGAATACTACTCTGGTTCTTCAGATCCCTCCCTTAACAGGGGCATTGACCGCCCTCCAACCCTCCTGAAGAAACCTCTCAATTTCCGAGATAAAACTAGTTTATTTACACAGCCAACACTTACAAACAGAAAAATAGTAATTAGAATCTCGCTTCTTTGCCCGTCCGGAAAAAATCGTTAAATCTCCCAGAGACTAGCAGTAACAGTATAATTTTTCTGAGTTTTATGTAGAAACTTGAATATTTTTAAAAGTTTTTATACCGGTAGCATATAAAATAATTCGTATAGGTAAATTGCTGGCAAAAGAAGAGTTGGGCGAAGTAAGAAGTCGTGGCTTCGCAACAGCCGGGAGTGGACTGGAATTACGGCGCCTCTGAGCTGAGGGCCCAGCCAAGATGCATTGCGCTAACTAGCGTTTCTATTCGTTTCGTTTTCAAACCAATCGCGTTACTGGTAGATCACGTGACTTTTCGTATCACGTCATCTACAAGTGACGCGATTGGTTTAAAAACGAATCGAATAGAAACGCTAGTTAGCGCAATGCATCTTGGCAGGGCCCTCTGTTCCGCCTCGCAACAGATAGGAATATATTCCAGCGGCTGATAGCCAACCTCTACTAAGTTGGAGAGACACTTTTAGAAGAATAGGTAATTACAACGCCGGTTTTTACGTATTACTTATATGAAAGCTATGTACTCGTAGGTATCAGTCACACAGTTTCAACCTTTAATGACACGATTTTTGGAAATTAAAGATCTTCAGGACTCCTTTGATGGCAAGTGTCTACGAAGTAAAAGGTTGAGTTTGCTGGTTCCGTAGCAATCTGTTTTCTCTTAATTCAGAAATAGGCAGGTTATGTCTAGCAGGACATACAAATGAAGTAAGCCAATTTAACGTATGAACAGTCAGTTAGTGCGTCGGCAAAATTGAATTGAGCAAAGGACCTTTGGATTTCAACCAAGCCAGTGCCACACTCCCTAATTTACAAACAAAACGGACTCAATCCCGGGCTCTTGGTATTGAATATATAATTCCGATAGTTTCATTGTTCCAGAGTATGTGGAACGGAATTCAATTAATTAAGAACAAGGCGTCCGTACGTCCAGAATAAACGCGGACGTCGAAACGAAAAGGGATCTCAGAGCGCTTGTCGGTTACGATGTTCTTTTCGTAGCTATTATACTAGTTACGTGGTAACGATAACCCAAAGAGCGTAAACGCCAGCTACCATAAAGTCATTTTTACGTGGATGGATATTTATTAATTACTTAATAGTGGCTAAACTGCCCATTCAATGTAATGGGATCACTTAGGGCCTGTTTCACAATCGTCAAGTAAAACATTATCTGACATATAAATTTAGCCCTTTCCTTTTCTTACACTTGAACATAAACAAGGAGAGAGCTAACTTTAACTGGCACATAAATTTGTCGATTGTGAAACAGGCCCTTAGTATTATTTTTCTGTCGATCAATATTATGTCATCAATATAATGTGTGGTTTTCCTTAAACAGTCCCGGAATGTCTGGAAGTTATGTTTTGGTTCGGTGTTTCGTTTTATAGTGTCCTTGATTTTTCTAAAATGCTCACGATCTAGTCTAGGAATAGCTGATTTTAGATAGCCGATTCCTATACTAGATAGTCTTAATTTTTTGAATCAAGAGTTGACCGGTAATTATTATTGACATTACAGAATTAATCTTAACCGTCACAACAAATGCAGAAGTTATTAATTTCAGTTATTTTACGCGCTAAAATCGCATTAATTAGCAATGATCAAATTGCACAAAAAAATGTAAATGTCCTTTAAATATTACAGAGAACAATCTTGAAAACATTTGAAAGCCTTGAGAATCTTTATACTTAAATATCAGGGGACAATCTCACATAAATTAAACTTGTCCCAAATAAAGTTCTAGACTTGTATTATGGGTACTAGACATCGATAAATATACTTATATAGAGAGAAATAAATAATTACCTATACGTAAAACAACCGCAAGACTCTGAAACAAACACAAAAACTCACAAAGACAAAAACTTGTAATAATAATATCCATACAATAATGAAACATAATTCTTGGAAATCACAGAGAATTTCTAACAGGAAAGTTTCACAATTTGTTACGTTTCTTGTCAGTACAATGTTACTCTTAATGGTTCAGTTACACTAAACAAGAGTAGGCGTGGCAAAACATCAAATGAGGATGGCTGTTTTTGCGGCTCTACCCTGCAAAGAGGGTCGACTCGGTGTAGGCCGTATTTCTGTTAGGCAGACTTTATTATAAAAGTTCAGTTGTTTATGTTACGAGAACTGGAAAACACTATACAGCGTGTTGTTACTTCGGTTTCTAGTTTACGGTTACAGGTGTAATTTGGCAGGAGATTTTGTTACTTTGTGGTTGGAATTATTCTTTGTTACTTTGTGTTATAAGACATGGCTGAAGTTTTGTTGAATTACAACTTTTGACAGGTAGAAACAAAGTTAAATTATACGTGGTAAAATACATCTTTATTGTAGTAAAATTGTATAAAAAAAATGTTATTTTTAGTTATGTCATGACAGTCTTACCCTTTTTTTTTTGGTTTTTCTGAAGCCATTACAAAGAAAATGATACGTAACCAAATGAAATGATTCATATGTTTTAAAGAGGATTACACGTTACAAGTGAAAAATATAAGAAAAGCGGCGCCGGCTCATCCTGAAAAATTGTTCTTAGAGGATTTAATTTAATTCCTTTATGTTGGTAAATGAAAAAGCTTGGCAAATCCAACGTAAATTTACTTTTTTCTTACAAGGGATTTTGGGATATTCAGGAATCTACAAATATGATTCTATCATGATAACTAAGATGAGATGTGGTTTCCTATAATTTAAGAATAAGTCGGATGTATTATCTGTTGGAAATCCTCAATTAAAAAAAATGATCTAGGAATCTTAACCTAGAGAAGTAATAATAATAATTATCATCTCATTATTTTTAATTTCATGCTATATTTGTCAAGTTAGGCTACCCAATAATTAATCTCTATAAAACAATATAAAATCTATCAATTTGATAAAAAAACGACGTGACATTTTGGGAGATCATCGTTCTATGATATGGTCTGTGCTTAGGATTCAAATTTGTTTTTTTTATTTATTAATTACATCCAATATGTAACCGTTGTTGACAAATGTGTATTTAAATTTTAGCATGGAACCCTTAGTACGGAATTCTGATTCGCATTTCATTCCGCAAATTCGTACTTCGTACAAAAGCGTAGTTTAAAACCCAATTACATGTATTGATATTTTCGTGACAATCGTTCATGTCATATTACTCAAGCTGTCCTACCTAATAGAGATGCGCCGAATATTCGTTTGGTGTTCGGCGTATTCGGCATCTTTTTCACTAAGTATTTGTATTCGGCCGAATTATTCGGTTTTGGTGCCGAATATACTTATTCGGTTCGAGTATTTCTATTTTCTTGGCTACACGACACGGTATAGAACTAATAGAAAACTTCTTATGTAAGATTTGTTTTTTTTTTTAAATATTAATAAGCACTTTTTTTTTATTTGTAACGTAATCGTGCGATGTTTTGAAGCAAAGTGACAGCGCGTTGTGCGCGGGTGAGGTACGGCTCGCTCGTCATCTAGCCAGCAGCGACACGTAGCGTACATGTTAGAACTTGTTTACGCGGCAAAACAATGAAATGGCAAACCGAATAATTCGGCCGAATATCCGGTTCAGTAAAGGTTAAACCGAATAGTATTCGGTATTCGGCTATTCGGTGAAACCACTATTCGGCGCATCTCTAATACCTAATATAATAAATAAAAAATATCTTTTGTTTCAGACACAATCACATCGACACCATTCCACTGGACAGGTGTCCTAGCAGACGCAGGTATGGAAAATAATACAAAAATATTCAGTTAAGAGTATTGTAAAGCGACGATTAAATCACGTAGATGTCAATAAAAATCCATGCTAATTTATTTCCAAGCCATAACGTTTCTCACCATCTAAATCAAGTCCTAGACAACGATAAACTAAGCTTACTTATATAGAAAAATAAATACTTAAATACATAAAAAACATCCAAGACTCAGAAACAAATACTCGCGCTCATCACACAAATATCGGCGCTTAACGGGATTTGAACCCGGGATCGCTAGCTTCGTAGGCAGGGTCACTACCAACTAGGCTAACGTGTTGTCTATTTATTTAACATTGTATTTATTAATTAATTATAGAATTGTAATTTACCGATAAACCAACACAGTACAATATTAATTAAATCTATATTTAATTACATTGGATAAAATTTAAATTAATTGCTTAAATAGTCACTGTACAATAGGGTCGTGCATTCATTACATATTAAAATCAGATTAATTATAATAATCAGCAAAATTTCATAGACATAATCCAAACCGGTTGAGCAGAGATAATAATTAAAACAGACAAAACATAGCAGGGATGTACAAAGGCGAGGTGACTATCTACATACATTATGATACGAAGCGAATTTGGGTAGAAATGAACATGCTTACGTGAATATAAATTCGAGCTCGACCGTGCGCTGCAGTGCAATACCGACGTGATACAAATCTAATGACACCACCTTCATCCAAATGAAGCCATCCGTTCAGCAGAAGCTGTAGAGACGAGTAAAGAAAAAACCGGTCAAGTGCGAGTCGGACTCGCGCACCGAGGGTTCCGTATTGAAGATAATATGCTTGGTAACCGCAAAAGAAAATACTCATTTTGTTATAAGCTTTATTTTCCAGGCAATAAGGTCGATTTTGCCTAGCCTAAATTTTAATACAGATTTTCTTAGTTTTTTTGTTATTTCTCAAAAACTGTAAATAATGAACACTTTATTTTCCCAGAAAATATAAGTAATTATCTATACGTCAGGATTTTTTTCAGAATTTTTGATTAATAAACTTCGGAGATAAGGGGGGGGGAACGGTCATATTTTGTAAATTTTTGGCTATAAATCAAAAAGTACAACACAGAAATTTTTCAAAAAAATAGTTTTGAAATGTGCAGATTAAGACCTTTCATATGACACCCCATTTGCTATAATCGAACCACTTTCATTTTTGAACCCCCCATTCTAGACCCCTTTGCAATTATTAATAAAACTAATTTCATTTTTTTTACTACAAATTGATAGAATAGAAAGCAAGCAAGTTGTACAAATATGCCAAATTTCAAGTTGATAGTATTTGTAGTTGCTGAGAAAACCTGCTGTGTGTGACATACAGACAGACAGACAGACAACGAAGTCTCACCATATGAGTTCCTTTTGTACCATTTTGGTACGGAACCCTAAAAAACAGGTAAAATACATTACTGGTCGTCTAAGGCAGTCAGAATAATAAAACATTCAAGAGCCATCAAAGACCCATCATAAAATAAATCGTCCCAATACCCTTTGTGCCCCGAACAGGGTTTGAAGAGGGATTCGAAGTCGTGCCTAATCAGGAAAACCTTTCCTGTATCTTTAGAGACCGTCGTCACGTTTTATAAATATACTTAAGCGATTTCTCAGATATTGCTCGTTAGCTTTTAGCTTTAGATGTAAGGTAAGGTTTTTTAAGACTGTTGCATGAATGACGTTTATACATACATACATACATACATACATACATACATGAATACATACAAAACATTAATTGCTACTGCTATGACGAATATTTATTCCAAAAAAAAAATTAGAATTTCATTTTCATTTTCATTTTCTCGACCGGTTCCCACGGCGGAAGTTAAAACTTTGTTGTGGTCACTCAGTCTACCAACATGACCTACTAAATGAAAGTACAGGATGTCCCGTGAACGACAAAAGTAATAGATTTAAACCTCCCGTATAGTGCCGACCAGTATTTTCTCGTACTTATAATACGTGTCAGGGTATTGATTCTCTCGAAAGCTTTTTAAGTGGTTCTTAGCATGGTTAGATAAAATCGTTTAGGCCGTTTAAGCGTGAAGCTCAGAGGCCCTAATATGGTTGCGTTTATCGTTTGACATAGTTTGGATAAGGCATCCGTCACCTTCTGGGTATTGATTCTCTCAAAAGCAAAGGTGAGCGAACGCAGGAGTGATGTCCAAGCGGCGAGTTTAAGTAGTCCCGTCAGAGCGAGCAAAACACATTTTAGCGCGTGCATTCTCAATTAGGCAGCCTTATACGTTCGAGAAGCCATGCTGCCAAATTGAATACAAGCGCTGAAATGTGTTTTGTTCGCTTCGACGGGACTACCTACTTAAACTCGCCGCTTGGACTTCACTCCTGCATTCGCTCACTTTTGCTTTTGAGAGAATCAATACCCAGTTGTATACACTCCATCTGTCGCCGAGACAAAAAGCGCGTCTGTGAATGCCCAGCTTTAGAAACATTCAGCGTTGGGGATTTCCACCAGCTCCCAAAGGGCTGGCTTACTCCGAAGAAACGGACCACCCAATCAAATCAATCAATTCAAGCAGTCCCCATTGTAACGGATTACTGGAGCATTTAAATAATTTAACGAATTAACATTTTGGAAAGAGTTAACACTCTAAGCTCTTAATATATTATTTTGGGGAAGTTGCCCTTTTAAGGGGCAATATCGCTGAAAGGTTTATTTTATTAAGCTTCGGAGTGTTACCGAAGCCCTTACGTTATACAAATTGACTTAAATTTGGTCGTAAAAGACGAAACAGAGTTCAATGACCAATTTATTCCATGTTTCATTGTTAGTAGAAAATATTATTAAAATTTTGTATATTTTTTATGAGATGTTTTCCCTTTATTATGTTTCTATAGTTCGTGTATTTCATATGTTATTTCACAATAAAAACATCTTGCTGCCAGCATATCTGGTAGGTACTTTGCCACGGGGGCCCTCTCTTTTTTTGTCTTTGCTTAATTAGATGCAAAATCAGTGTCGGTCATTTCACCAGAAAAACGGCCGTTTTAGCCAAAAACTATGGATTTTGGGGTTATAAAAGTGTTTACTAAATAAGACAAGTCAGATAGTATGGACTATACGTTGTTTTGTTCACACAAATAAACCGGATTCTCGTATACGAGACGCGCGCGGGTGCAGGCATACGTGAAAAAACCGAATGGAACTCGCGCCATGTGAACTGTCTTCTCGTATACGGTAAAACGGTATGCGAGAAAATATCGAATCGAATAGTCGCCGTGTGAACCTAGCCTTAGGTGTATATTATACGCAAGCAACACACGAGATAAGTAAATAGCACAGTTCAACATCAAAATGTCAACTCCAACTTGCAAAGTAGACAGATCGAATTAACCGACGTGTCGCCTCGCCGGTCTGCCGTGGGGGAGGTAATTTTTAAAAACAACAGACGGTGTCAAGTTATGCTAGGTTTACACGGGCTTAGTGTTTGTCATTAGTACTAATCGCTTAGTCCTAACTCGCATAGTGACAAGTGAGAAGTTACTGTTTACACGTTGGAATTAGTTGAAAGGTATTTAGTGACCAGACATTGTCGTAGCTTTAAACACGGTCAGCAAGTGACAAGTCGTTAGTAAATTGTGGGTATTGACTTGTCACTTAGTAATGAGGGTCGAATTCTATTCACTTGCACTGTACACAAACACTACTACTAAGCACTAATCAGCATGTTTACACATTGGGTATAAGTGTAAGTGACAAGTACTAAGCATTAGCTACTAAGCCCGTGCAAACCTAGCATTCGAGATAATTGTCGCAGCTTAGCGACAAAGTTCTGCAGGTAAACGTGTTTGCTGTTGACGATTTAGCGCTTTTGGCAAAGAATAAAAAATACGCTGACACTTATTTTTATAGCGTGGAGAAGGGGAACGAGCACACAGGGTATTGATTCTCTCAAAAGCAAAGGTGAGCGAATGCAGGAGTGAAGTCCAAGCGGCGAGTTTAAGTAGTCCCGTAAGAGCGAGCAAAACACATATTAGCGCGTGCATTCCCAATTAGGCAGCCTTATACGTTCGAGAAGCCATGCTGCCAAATTGAATACACGCGCTGAAATGTGTTTTGTTCGCTTTGACGGGACTACTTAAACTCGCCGCTTGGACAACACTCCTGCGTTCGCTCACCTTTGCTTTTGAAAGAATCACGACCCAGGTATGGTAAGTGGGATCTGTGAACCATATGCATTTGCATTCTCGAGACTACAATCTTAAGACTGCAATCCGAAGACCGTAAATAAATAAATAAATAAATAAAAATTAATAGGTATAAATTTAAATGCGTTACCCTGAGGATTAAGGAATACCTCTACGCTAGTAATTTCACCGGTCTTATCCCCACAACGGAACACAACAATGCAGAAACTGCTGTTTGGCGGTAGCTTAAAGGTATCCCCTTATTGGTAAACGCTCTATAAACCTATTTTAGTTAAATTATGCTTTGTCCCTTTCTGTCAATTGGAAATTTCATAATGACAGACAAGGTCAAAGCATATTTCAAGCACACTTTAGATATTGTGTGATTATGAATAAGAGGATAAGATTGTTAGGTTACATTTAGCACCAATAAGTTTTATCTAGCAGCTCTCTGGCATATTTAAAACTCAAACTTACATTTATTTGACAAACTACACTGCGACACAATAAACCACAGATATCGAACTCCCCATCGGCAAATAAACCTTCACGGTTTTGCACGATTTGCTTTATTTTTGTAAGATCGTATGTTTTTTATTTTAGGCAATAATTAAAAAAAACACAGATAACGCAAATGCACCTCCTTCGCGTATGCGACCAAGCGTCGGGGTTGGCCGTCGCTGCCTTGAAAATTAAGAAAATGCCTCTCTGGGGATTTCTCTTGTCTTGTGACGTCCCAGTTGGTAAAAAAAAGTGATACGGTTGGTTTTCATACAAATTGAGGTGTTTACGTTATCTGTGTGTATTTATATCTGTGCAATTAACGAAAAACAACTTATAATTATTAGTTAGAGTCGAAACGCGCGTCTTGCTCTAGCGTTCGTCCTACAAAATAACGTTGCGCCAATGAAAAAAAATGTAGGGCTTGTTTTTTTAAAGATATTTTGCGCTTAAAAGGTATTTTTTTTCCAACGCTTAATTTGTCATTTATCAATGTACTTATTTTGTATGAACTTTTTTATCGATATTTTACCACTCGGAATTTCGATAAAAATTTCGAACACCCTTAGAATAGAGCAGTCCGAAGAAAACAAGTCCATTCAGTGCTAGATAACGCTCTACAGCGCTATAAACGGTAAATTTATCGAATTAAAGTGACGTTATATTAAATTCAGCTCCCAGCTTTTCATGCGCTTGATAAAATCATGCGGGCTCTGATGCTTCAGAGATAATTCTAGAATTAAATCCTCTGGGACGTTACTAATGCGCGTTGTCAGACCATTATTTGTGAATACGAATTATAAAATCGTTATAAATGTGACTTTGTAATGGCGTTGAAACGGCAAACGAGTACACAGACGTTACTGATGGTCAGTGGGATCTAATACTCATAAATATTTGCAATCTCAAGACTGCAATCTTAGACCGCAAACGCTGCGTCCCGTCCTATCCTGCCTTTTGGCCGAATGTATTTGGGCAAGAACTATACTGCCCACGAAATTGTGACCATAACTTTAATAATTTACTAAACACATAATACAATAGCTTCGTTTTGAATCGGAATCGAAAAGCCTAACACTGTGTTAAACGGAATCGAAAGTCATTCCTCGCTGACTCAGTACTGCTCCGATGCCGTTGTCAGATGCATCGCTAATCGAGTGCCAATCCGCTGCAGCCGGCCAACCAAAAATTAATCGGGTTTTACTGCATTGGGAAATGGAACGCGAGAGGCTCAGCGGAATTTGTACTGAAATATATTTGCATTATTTGTTGTTTGTATTAAATGCTGCAAAATGGGGACTTATCAAATTCGAAAGCGTCGTTTATCCTCGAGCCTACCAGCGGGCCTAGTATGGTTGCGTTTTTCGCGTGATAAAATGTGGATAAAGCATCCGTCACTCTCGTACTTATATACGTGTCAAAAAGTGACGGATGTTTTATCCACATTTTATCGCGCGATAATCGCAGCCATATTAGGCTCCCAGGGGTACTTTTTATGGAATATGTTTTTGGAACTTTAAGATGATACTTATTGCTTAGGGAAATGATTTGCTTAGTTTCGTATGCCCTTCCAATGGAAGAATGTAGGCACGAATGTAAATTTAGACTTAGTGATTAGGTTAGCTCTTAACTAGCTAGCAGTCGCGTAGAAGTCGTTTATACCGATTCCCTTGGGAACAGCCCTTTTTTACACACACACTATACAATTACATAAACGTAGGGGTTCCGTTAATTTTGTCGCCTATACTACTTTGATTCTTAGATGTTTGTTACATATCGAAATAAACATTTATATTGTTACATATGTTGTTGTTGTTTTTAAAAAGGATTATAATTGTTTCGCTCTGATTAGTGAGATGGTTTAACGCCCCTTCTCCAGTTAGGATGCTACAGTCAGGATAATGTAATACGCCTAAAAATAAAAATAGCCAACACAACTAGGTTGGGGTTATTTTTATTCGAATTTACGTATTTTAGTTATAATAATTAATTAATAATATACGCACATCTTTAAACGATAATATTGTATCAAAACGGATACCAAATGTTATCGAGACCTGAAGTTTGCCATTGCAATATGAATATTTCTACCCAGAAATTGCAAAAAATAATAATTACTGAGTTTCATGTGTAAATTTAAGCTATGATTGAGTGTTGACATTTTAATAAATGTATATAAACAATTATATAATCTGAAAATATGTAATTTCGTTGCTAATCAGGGCTCATGAACATAATACAATTGTGACAAATACGTTCATATAATTCATTCACGCGGGTGGAGCCGCGGGCACGTCTAGTTTTTACATAATGAATTAGTAATGCGATTGTTCTTTTAGTTAATTTCTGTTTTGTATGTACAAATATGTAAAGTAATATTACCACGTATTATTAAACAATGATTTTCATCTATTTAAATTCTACACTTACTTTCATTATTGATAAAAAAATAACAACATAATTTAATTAAGAAATTAGAGAATCAACCTGTACCTACCCATGATGTAACCTTACCCTTTATCACCCAGGTCGTGTGACTCGTGTGACCTCTTCTCTTGAAAAACGTCCTCGAAAATATAGGATGATTATTCTGTAAAATTTTCAAAACATATTTGTTGCGAGTTAATTAAAATGTGACCTCAGTTAATTAACGCCATCAACAAACGCGTCCATAAGTTACATCCTATTTGATATGTTTGTGTCTTCTGAAATTAACTAGGTCGTTAAGATACACATCAGCGTATAGCAGGACACGAGTATTATGGCGGTCGGATTATGCAATAATAGACTCTTGGCCAACGGGGTAAGTGCTATGACAGGAGCTACATTAATTGTGTTCTGTTAAACTTCCATACAAACTAGTGAGTAACTGAAATAATTGATGATTGTGTAATCATTCACAGTGTCAAGTTATTAATATTCTATGTATGTTTCCCAATGCACGAGTAGGTTTGTAGTGGAGGGCTTTTCAAATATAGAAGTTACAAATTAGTGTCGCATTGTTTAGTTAACACTAGTGACAGTTACAAATACAGCTAGATATACAGCTATATTAACAAAACTTCGTCGTTCGAAGATGAGCGTGGACTCGCTCTCTAGGGCATTATGTAAAGATGAAACTGGCAGAGATACTTCGAAATAAGACCGAAGTAGAAAGCACGCAGGAACGTGTAGATTATACGCTCTGCATGACTAAACCAGAGGGCACTAGCGGTAACCCTACCTAATTGAGTACATAGTTCTCTCATGCCTCTAATAATAGAGAGATCTCAGATCAGATATTTTTGAGTTCAATTTTTAATATTATATTATTACTGGTACTGGTAGTTTTTTTAATCAATCGATTTTGTGTTATGAAATAGATAAAAAAAAAACTGATCCGCGACCGTTTTTTTCAAAGCTGATATCTCTCCAAATCATCCATTTCCGTTTCGGAGCTTCGATTATACGTTAACCTTATAACCCCCCCTATCTTTTTGGGGTTAATAAACAAAGTAGAGATGGGTCAGTAAGGGCAGCCCCTTGCCGCCCCGCGAATATGACCTTAAGATACCATTGTTAACCTTTTAAGCTTCATTAATGTTTCACAACAAATTATAAATCAAAGTCCCCCGCTGCGTCTGCCTCTATGTACGATCGCGATGTCTCAAAAAAAAAAACTGATTTTCATAATCAGTTCGATGATTTTTACGCAAGGTTTTTACGTATAATAAATTATGGTTTATAAATGGGTGTTACGGAAAACTCACATAAGCCAAGGCAAAGCAAGGGTTGGTCGCTAGTATTATTCAAGCCATTGTATAGGGTTACCGTCAATACCCTCTGGGTCTATATCATAATAGGCTTTCGTCAATGAAGTCAACCCAAGACCCTAGACAAGATGCAATCGGTATATGATTGACGTAAGTTGTCAGACGGGCGTGTCGAGCAGTTTTTAACCGACTTCAAAAAAGGAGGAGGTTGTATTTTTTTTATGTTCACCGGCTACTCCGTCAATTGTGGACCGATTTTAAAAATTCTTTTTTGATTTGGTAGAGTATACTTCCGAGGTGGTCCCATTGTCACCAAATCTGAATCTGATGAGGGGATCAGTGAGGAATTGAGGGAACTCCTCAAATATTGTATGCAAACATGTAGCGATTTTAGTATTTTTAGTAACACGTGTAGCATTTGCATTCAGAAAGTATCACTTGGTGAAGTGGAACTGATGATGAAGACCACAGATGGCCACCGGAACTCCTCAAAGGTACCTATTTTAAGGGTGGCGATAAGATATCTCGATTAAGATAGTTGAGCGACCACAACGAAGAATATTGACTTGTTGAAATATGTCTATGACTTTCCCGCGGCGTTACTTGCGGCGCGCGTGAAATAACTTAAAGTTTCATATCAACTAAGAAGTGGGACTACGTAACAGCGTACCTATTATGATCACTAAAAAGTATAAAATAAAATAAATGTTTTAAAAAACATAAAACCGCCGACATCAGTTGGACTAACCTATAGGTATCTACAATTCTAAAGAAGTTATTTTTTGCGTTTTTGAAGACTTAAGGTTTTTTGTTTTTTAAAACATTTTCGAAAATTGATTACGTTACCGTTAAGCCAACTTGTCTAGCTTGGTTATTAAAGAAAATAGCATCCCTAACAAACGCTAAGAGTCTAAGAGTCTCCCGAGGGTCGTTTTATGTGAGCACGAGTCCCTGGAGCGCTCTCCACGCGGTTGTTAGCGTATTTAGACGCCAGACTATTGTTGCATTCTGAATAAGTGCTTTGAAATATTAAGTAGTGTAAATAATAATCAACCTGTATTTCTACACGGCTTAAGTTAGTGAGTCCGTTATTTATTTTATTACTTACTAAATTTATTTTGTTTAGTTAAGTAATCTACATAAAAATATCTACGAAAACAATAGTACATTATTGCCTAGGCGATTTACTGTCATAAGGTTCAAATGGAAAATCGTCCACTTGAAATTATACGTCAGTTCAGAAAAATGACCATTTGAAATACAACAAAAAGGAAAATTGACCATCTTGAAAAACGTCTAAAATGGAATCATGTCCCATGGTAAAATTGACCAATATGATATTGGTCGAAAAAAATATGTCTATTTGTATTTACGTACGCTCAGAAATATGACCAATTGTAAATACGTCCTACCTGAAATTTGTACAATTTAAGTATATTATATTATTCATATTACACTACATTCACTTGCCGCGCGAAGTCACTGGCCTCTTCCAGTATCATCGTCGCGTCGCGTCGCGTCTCGGTGTGAACTGACCCTTAGTCTTCTGGGTCGGCAACGCATTTGTGGTCTTAGGATTGCAGTCTTAAGATTGTAGTCATGAGAATGCAAATGTCTATGGGTCACAGATCCCACTTAGGTGGCTTGTGTGCTCGTTTGCTTTCTCCAAGCCATATAAAAAAAACTCTTGTACGGTAGAACCGGTACGGTACGGTTTTGGACCTTATTAAATTCAAATCACTCTCAGTTTAATACGTTATTGCGACAAGGTACTAAAATTTTCAGTTTCTTATGAGTTTGACTATAGGTACCATACTCGTACAGTCGGCATCAATGCATAACTTGCTCAAAATGATCTAGACACGACGTATTCTCTTGACAATTAGAATCGAGTGCAGATCATTTTGACTGCTGCTGACTGTACCATCAAGGACTTTAAATTTTGAACCACCACACAACCTTGTCATAATGACATCATCAAGTGACCAGATAGAAATTAAATAGGAATTAATCTTTGGTTCTATGCGTCAAGGTTCTATAGTGGTTCATCAATTTAACATAAATTAAACATAAAACCATCTTATTTATTTTAGCTGAGTAGGTATGATATTAAACAGCTAAAATAATCAAAAACAGATCATTTCATCCGTACACGAAACAACTTAACTCTATCTTTTTTTTGTTCACATGGAACGTCCAACAAAAAAGCGAAACATGTTTTGTTAAGCAGAAAGAAACACATAAGCGGCTTATAAAGGTACGGCTGTAAGGAAAGTTTCGGGGAAAATAATCACCCTCGTCCGTGGGCCGTAATGACAACGCGCTCGTTTAGGTAACCGTCAATCAGAACCCTTGCCATGATACATATAGTCGAGATCATAAATATGTGTACACTTTAGTAGGTACCTTGTCTATTTCATGTCATGTTTAAACCGCCATACATGAATTGTTACAGTGTTTAAAAGGACAAGGTACAGTCAAGGTCACCAATACCTATGTATACATCACAAAATCTCAAAAATATGTACACAGACCTTATTACTATGGTAATAAGGTCTATGTGTACATATTTTTGCAACTTTGTGCGGATAATTATTTTTAACCTTGACTGTACAAAGTGTACAATTGTAATATTTATGAACTCGACTGTACATACAATACAATTACCGTAATTACTTGCGGTAGCCGGTAACGAGTCGAAGTCTGTCCCTCGCACTCTACAAGAACTTCTTCTTCTTAGCGTGTCGACAGCATGTCATATATGAGCTGACCAATATTCTGCCACGCGAACGGCATTGCTGGTGGCATCATATAAGTCCTGCCGCGTGCAGGTGTCGGGGCACGCGAAGCAGTGCAGGAGATGCGCCGTGGACTGTGGTGAAGCGCAACAGCTGCAGAGGTCCACGGCGGTGTAACCCCACTTTACCAAGTTTTCTCGGCATCTACCGACCTGAGCCATCTGTTGACCGACTTCCACGTGCGCCACGGTAATGAATGACCCGGTGGAAATCTCTCCACAGGTGGAACAAAGTTCGGCAGAGAATGTTCCTCCGCCCACAGACGGGAACAGAGGGGCTAGACAAGATGCACTACGCTAACTATCGTTTCTAATCGCTTCGTTTTTAAACTAATCACGTCACTGGTAGATCACGTGACTTTTCGTATCACGTCATCTACAAGTGACGCAATTGGTTTAAAAACGTAACGAATAGAAATGCTGGTTAGCGTAATGCATCTTGTCTAGCCCCTCTGGCCCTTAATCGTTCACTTAGCTGCGCATAATTTAAGCACTAATTTTGTACTCTAGTTAGTACCTACAATAAAATAACAGTTATAAATCGAAGTTTTTAATTACAAAAGCAACGTCTTCAAAACCTCTTCAGCGGTCTGGTTCCATTCTGGTTCGCGGCTTCACAGGTGGACACGCCCACTTGACACTTCTACTGTTTTTTCTGTTCTGTGGTCGCAGTCCCTAGCTATTTCATTAACGGAACAAATACATTTACTTACACGTAGATTCCCCAGGTTTGCGTTGAATGAGGTTTGCTTCAATTAATTTCCGACGCTTTGAAGACGATGTTTAATCCGCGCGGTCTGGGATAGATCGCATGAGGTAATCCTTTTGTGACGGATTTCAATGGATCTTTGACTAGGTAACTATCTGTTCTGAGGAAATGCTGGAGGAGATTTGATTAATATAGGTATTTAGATAGACAATCTCTATGATTTATAAATTAGTGTGATTTAAGGATGATTTCCACCAAACGGCTCGCATCGCATCGGATCGGTACGGATTTTACAATCTTTAAACGATATTAAATCATGTACACAGTATTTAAAGTCTATATTACTAAGCCGCACGCATCAGCTTGACGGCGGGCGTCTTCCGCGACGCGCGATCGGAGCCGTAAGTACCTATGCTGCGACACGCGATCGGCTCCGTTCGCTGCGATCGGCCCCGTTCGCTTGTCGTCGTGTGCGATCGGAACCTTTCGGCCGTGACCGGACGAGCCCACTCATTCTCGAAAGTGCACTCAAACACGTGGTAGGAACGAAACTATTTGACCGAGTGCGGTTACGTTCGCAAGCAACCGTACGCTGCCGATCGTGTGCGTCGACATGTTGCCGGACACGATCGGTAGTCGCCGCATCCGTTGCGGGCCGTTTGGTGGAAATCATCCTCAAGAGGCCATATATGTTGTCACGCCCGCAAAAGACTTAAAAGGAATGGCTCAATGTGCTTCCGCGCGAATTATGTGAGATGAAGATAGTTTGCGCGTGCCTTGATAACAGCGTCGAATTCAAATAATTTCTTCTAACTTTCAAACCACAACATTTACCAAAATAATGGTTTAACAGGATTAAAAAGTTATAATTATGCAAATATTTAATCAACAACCGTCGATAAAGATCGAAGAGTTTCGAAGATACAACCAAAAACAGGCGATAAACGCGTAATGTTTGAAAAAAGCCAATTGCGGAGGATTTTGCTCTCCTGAAGATTCTATCGACAATAAAGACAAAAATACAACCCGGTTTTAAAAACTACAATGGGCAGATATACAACATCGTTGTGATCTCGTGTTGCAAATGCCAAGATGTACTCTACGTAATTGTACTGTAATTATTTGTTACGTACGCTTTGTGTGCATTCTCTTTCTGAATAAATTGTTTTCTATCTTTTAATTTACATAGATATTTCTCAGATTTACGTAAATGTTTAATTGAGCACTTTGAAGATGCCTCCCTTTGTTTGTGGTTATTCCGGGACCGGGATATTTCGCTCCAAGGAACGCTTATTTAAACCGCTTCGGGTTATTCAATAAGTCTTGGTACTTGAACTATTATTGAAAGTTTCCTAAATGGATGGTTATTTGAAGTTATTGTTGTTACAAGAACTGCAGTATTTCCAGAACCGATGGCTAATGGGGCGGAAAGATATATTCTTGCCGCTATAAGTAACAAAGTTGCGAGGAAAAGTTAATGATCAAATAACGGTGCGTTTTGAAACATTTTATAACACTCCAATATACTACTAAATCTAAGAATGTTATCGTTATGAAATGTTATACTTAACATGTTTCATAATGTGTAGAACCGCAGTGTTGGCATACCATATATTTGTTTACAAATACTTTTATTTGTAAACATGGAGAAAAATAATAGATGGCTTGTAATAACAAAATAAAAAAAAATTAAGCTACTTACTACTACCTACCCACCTACCTACTTATATTGACTGACTGACTGACAACGTACAGCCTAAATCGCTGGACCTAGGGTCTTTTAATTTGGAGGGATTATTCCTAGGGTACCCTAAGCGTGCACTAAAAAAAGGATTAACCGAATATCGACCGCCAACGAGAAGAAAAGGGGGGAAAACGGGAAACAAATTCTATGCGGATAAAGTCGCCGGTGTCCTTTATTGTAATGGCGGAAGAGTTAAAAACAATACGATAAAATGTTAAAGGCAATATGGTTTTACCGAGTAGCATAGAGCCCCTGGAAATGTTTTGGTAAATTAAAACCTCCACGCTCGTAGACTCACTCGTAGCAACACCTACGGCGGTGGCGTAGCACGCGGTCTCGTAGCACCGGCGCTTAAACAAAAGTAATTTCTAAGTGTAAATAATTAATAAGACTTCTATTCCACTTTGTTTTAAAGCATACCTTTATTATATTATTAATTTATGATAACTGGATTAACGTAACCATAAATTAACCAATAAAATTATTTTAAGCTTAGTTGAAAACCACCTCTAAAGGTTTACCCGACACACAAAATAGAAAACATGGTCGGCTTTATCACTATAAAGTGTGACGGCACCAATGATGGACACTTTTAGCTGGCAGGCACCAGTAATGGACACTTCACTCTTCATTCAAATTTCATACGGTCCTAAATTGATTGTTGCTTTAAATTCTGTAAAATAAGAATCAATTGTCCATCATTGGTTCTTGTCCATTACTGGGTCCGTCGCCCTATTGAAGTTTCTTATGTTCATTTCTTTTAAGTAAAAATACATACATACATACAATAAATCACGCCTTTATCCCAGAGAGCTAGGCAAGTAAATAAGAGCTATCAAAAATAATACCACAAATTACAATGAAGATTTATTCAGGCATAATTTCAAATTATATACCAATTCCTGATCATTATTTTAACAAACTAAAGGCAAAACTTATTACTTTATATTAATCGATATCGAAATTTGAAACAAAATTACTTAAGTACTTATTGTAATAAGGATTGTAAAATTTACAATAAAGGCAAAGACTTATTTGAATATATTTATGAACTTTGAAACTCCGAGATACAGTCAGCTGAAATCTACAACACCGGCGTAATTACATTCTCTTTAAAGAAAATCGCTGCGAATTCTCCTTAATTAACTTGTAAAAACATCTTCAGGAAAAAACATCGAAGCATAAGCAACCGAGAATATCAAGCCTGTAAGAGACTCGATGAAAACACACTCGGAAAACTCAATTTTCTTAATAGAATTCAGAGTTTCGCATCATGACGTAGATAATTGCGTTATTAAAGAAACCATTCTCTGTAAATGTCACATTCTCGGAGTACAGCAGTTAGGAAATGGTACGGGAGGCTTGATAAGTGCTGAGCAACTTGAGGTTACGACGGGAATTCTGTACACGTGTCGTTTTGTTACAACTCTGTCTAAATAAAGGCATGATTCCGTTGTTGCTAACCGCGACGGAACGCAGATACATACACGCACATACATATACATACACACAGATACTCGTGACTTTCAACCCCCTCTTTTTTGTTGGAGGTTAAGAACACACTCGGAAAACTCAATTGGCATTGTTCATATTTTTACAATTACTCTAATTCTAAAACCATTTCGAGGAATAGGGTTTTAAAGCCGTTCTGCATAATTAAGTTTTTGAAATATTTATCTATTTCGGATATTTCGACAAAAGTATATTAGATATCATTTAATTGTTGTAATTTATTAGAAATGCCAACATAAAATTGAAATAATCATGTCATCCATAAAATGTCTGCTAAATAAATAAAGAAATGAAAACAAAACTGTTGGGCCAAATACAGAATTAATGAAATTGGTCTCTTAAAATTCAATTCAATTGAATTGGAATGTAAAAATCGTGACTTTTTTTTTTGGTCTATCCCAATTACCTTTGCACCGTGCACTGACACTCCTCAACGACATTATTCAAATTCAAAATTCAAAATTCAAATTTTTTTATTTCAGAAATAGTTTCCATATTGCACATAACACACACAAATATACATACATGGCACAAAATAATAATAGTAACAATAAAAAAAAACAGAAACTTCTATTTGGCAGAAGGCCTGTGGAGTTTGTTCCAATGGTTCTGGAAGGAGCCATGAAACCTCTCTGCAATAGAACAAAGCATGCTGTTCGAGCTGCCCCGCAATCTATGCAACAGGGATGCGACTCTTGCGCAGTATAGCAGTAAAGCCATCTGTGTGAGCATCCGCAAACATCCCCGACGCGCTGCAGAATCGAGGCAGCCCCATAGCAACATCCTGAAACCTTCTGATAGCCTTCTGCGTGAAATTGACCCACAAGCTGCAGGTGTAGAACGACTGACAGTAAGCTTTAAACAGCGTCACTTTTACTATGGACAGCGACAGCACAGTAGACATATTTTTCAACTCTGAGTCTAGATTTCTTGCCTTCACCTAGAGTACGTTGTCTCATCAACAGTGATCGGATCTGGGATGCAATTTGGGGTGAACGACCTCAAACGTTATGCTTAATATGGATGTGACTAAAAGTTCGAGCCCTGGTGATAAGGTTAACAAATTAGTAGTAGTGGTAAACAGATAAAAAATTCAGTTTAAAAAAAAAATCGTTCAGTTCTTCTATGCAGTACGGTTTTTTTTGTTGTTGTTATAACATACATACATACATTAAATCACGCCTGTTTCCAGAGGGATAGGCAGAGACCACTTCTTTCCATCTGCTACGATCTTGACAAATCTCTTTCGCTTCTTCCACATTCATCCATCGAGTCATGCACGCACGTCGGTTTCGGGTAAGTACTTAAAATTCGGCCCTTATCCAATATTTCTCCGATTTGATTCGAAAAAGTACGCCTAGGACGGCCCCTTCCGACCCTTCCACTCACTTTCGCTCTGTATATCTCTTTCGTCAATCTTCTTTCATCCATCCTTTCCAAATGACCGAACCATCCATTGTTGTTATTATATTACATATTTTGTTAATTTTATAGTGTAAACTACTTTAAATTAAAAGTTGTTTACCTTTTTATACAGGTAGGTAATAAAAAGACTCGCGGCATTGTAAGTCATTCATATCCATGTTAAAATAACGGACTTAAACCCCGGGAAATTGCATCCTAGATCCGATCACTGCTCATCAAGCTCAGTCTGTATGTAGTGTTTGTATTTACTTATAACTTAGCTTTTAGTAAATATTGTTTCTCCATGATTTGATTAACATGTGAAGCTAGTTAATGTTAATTATACGATCAATAAATAAATAAAATTATCTTGATAAAATTCAGTGTCACATCATGACGTAGATAATTATTAATAGAAAATAGCGAAGAAGGCTTAGGTTTCATTCGACCAAACTGGAATAAGGTCTTATACCTAGATTAAACGCCGAATTTGTATAGACTAAATCTCGGAGTAAGTCTTATTACAAGTTTGGTGAAATGCGGCCTTAATAAGACATGCTTGGGTTTACAATGGGTATTCTGCACACATGTTGTTACAACTCTGTCGGTATAAAGGCATGATTTTGACGTTGGCGACCGCGGCCAGATCGCGCAAACCACAGTTTACTATGGATTTATACTGTCGTCGTGGCCGCTTGCGTTGGACAGCTCTCGTAATAAAATGTCATGTTTGTTAAAAGCTTAAAATTAATTCGTTTTTTTCATAGGAGAGGGAGGCAAACGAGCATGTAGACCTGATGGGAAGTAATCACCACCTCCCATAAACACCAACTACTCAAGAAGAGTGTTCGGTGCGCTGCCGGCCAATTAATTAATTAATTAGGGATTGAAGGCACCCATGTCATAACTGGTGCGAAATACCGCCGAAGGGAGTTCGATCCACAGTGTGGTATTATTTAACCCAGCGCAAGCTAATTCAACTCAAATAAAAATAACTTGCATCATTAAAGCCCGGCCAAGTACCTAAATAAGAGCTATTAAAACGCTGACAATATGATAAAAGGTCAAATGCAATATATATAGGCGGTAAAATCCAATTCGTATTTGACCAGTGGGGTTATTATGACAAAACTATACAGTTCAGTTTAAGCTGAGAGAAAAGGACAGAGTTATGTAACTGATATAGCTTCGTCCTTCACGCTCGCCGTAAAATGAACTGCAAAGCTATGACATTATAACCCCCCTGTTATGGTTTTGTTTTTAACTCGGCCGCCATTACTGTCAAGTAAATAAGAGCTATCAAAACGATGTAAATACGATAACTGCGCCTCTATTCTAGGCGGTAAAATCCAAATCGTATTTGATTTGTTATCGTATTGTCAATTTGATAGCTCTTATTTACTTGGCAGTAACGGCGGCCAGTTAAAAACAATTCCTTTACAGAGACCCTTGCCAAGACGCATTACGCTTACTAGCGTTTCTATTCGTTTCGTTTTTAAACCAATCGCGTCACGGGTAGATGACGTGATACGAAAAGTCACGTGATCTACCAGTGACGCGATTGGTTCAAAAACGGAACGAATAGAAACGTTGGTTAGCGTAATGCATCTTGTCTAGCGCCTCAGGTCAAATACGATATCGTTTTTACGGTCTAGAATACCGGCCCAGGTCAAAAACGATATTGTTTTTACCGTGTTGAATAGAGGCCATTTGTATCCCCATACACATTTTCTCGATGACGTTATGTTAACGTTACGTTACTCGATAGAAAGTAAACTCAAGGTGCCTACTCTGTGACGTTTACACAGGGGAAAGTTCTTTCTCTATTCTGAATAACTAGTCCGTTAAAATGATTTGAAACTTTTGCTGGGTAACACGAAGTTTTGAATGGAGTTATCCAGTTTCCTTTTATTTAAATTTGCTAGTTAAGCTAGGGAGTAAGGGCAAAGTTTTTATATTAAGAGTTGCAATTTTGCTAGTTTGAAACTTTGTAACTCTTAACTTTTAACCAATTGCTAAAGAAGGAAGGTTATGTGTTTGACCTGGGGTTCTATTCTACTGCCTAAAACAATATTGCTTTTGAGATGTTATCGCATTGTTTTTAACTCGGCCGCCGATTACTGTCAAGTAAATAAGAGCTATTATAACGTTGACAATACAATATTATGTCAAAAACAATGTGAGTTTAGTACTTAATTCGATGATCTAGCGAACAATCTCACATAAATTGACCTAGCCCCAAACTAAGCTCTAGGCTTATACTGGCTTGTTGTAAATATAAAACAAAGAAGAGACATCATAGAGAAACACTTGATTATATATGTACCTATAGAAAAGTCATTAAAGACGGACTTATCACACAAGTATTTGTCCTTAGCGGAAATCGAACCAGAGGGGCTAGACAAGATGCATTACGCTAACCAGCGTTTCTATTCGTTTCGTTTTTAAACCAATCGCGTCACTGGTAGATCACGTGACTTTTCGTATCACGTCATCTACAAGTGACGCGATTGGTTTAAAAACGTAACGAATAGAAACGCTAGTTAGCGCAATGCACCTTGTCTAGCCCCTCTGGGATCAGTAATTTAATATAATTATTATTATTTATTACTTTATAACTTTGTAATCTAGCTTACTTTCAAGTATTATTGTGTTTTTGTTTAAAAATAGACCGTCTGTTGGAGTTTCTTGCGGCATTTCTCCGCAGTGATGGTTGGTAGATTCACTTCATATTATCGAAGTTTAAAAAAGCCCTCATGTGGCCAATTTTCTGAGTAAATATTATGAATTTTTGTCAATTTCCTAGGCAGGGGCACTATCAACTGAGCTAACTGCGTCATCAGTCAAAAAGTCACGGAGTCTAGTAGTGTAAAAAACACAGATAAAGCATCTCAACAAAGTGTGTTCCCGTGGGAACCGGAAATTCCGGGAAAAAAGTCGTAAATGAGTTATGAGGACGCGTCAGCAGTTTTAGCATCAGCTTGTATAATGAAGTGGGGCTGATTCTACGACTGGATGGGCGGGACTCCATTAGTGATAAAATGCGGCTTCTGGGCTTTTATTCTAGGCGTAAAAACCATATCGTGTCTTACCAGCGGGCCTATTACGGTTGCGTTTATCGCGTGACAAATTGTGGATAAAGCATCCGTCAGTCTTGTATTTATATATATATATATATAAACTATACGTATATATATACTATAGGGTAAAGTCACTAGTGGTCAGCCAGAGACCAGAGGGCCCTGCCAAGATGCACTACGCTAACTAGCGTTTCTAATCGTTTCGTTTTTTAACCAATCGCGTCACAGCTCACAGGTAGATGACGTGATACGAAAAGTCACGTGATCTACCAGTGACGCGATTGGTTTAAAAACGAAACGAATAGAAACGCTAGTTAGCGTAGTGCATCTTGGCAGGGCCCTCAGTAGTCGACCTTATATGAGTTCGAAGATTGGGAAATATATCTTTCGTACTCTTCCCACTCATACAAAGTATAGGCAGAGGCTGACTACAGGTCTCTGGCTGACTACTGGTGACGTTTAAGGTTTAAGGAGGTAAGACACGAATAAACGCAGCCGTACTAGGTGCCCTGATATGGTAGTTTTTAACTCAGCCGCCATTATTGTCAAGTAAATAAGAGCTATCAATGCTTTGATAATGTAACATGTCAAAGACGATATAGTTTCTAGCGCCTAGAATCTCGGCTCTGTGCGCAGCTACTTTCAGTTTGTATAAACAAGGCAAGAAAAAAAAAGAGCATGTTCTCCTTGACGCCACAATGGCTGGACGGGGTTGGATGAAATTTCGAATGGAGATAGCTTATACCCAGGATTAACACACAAAGGCTACTTTTCATCCCGGGAAATTTTAAAGTTTCCGTGATAAACGAAATCTACGCGGACGAAGTCGTGGGCAGAAGCTAGTATAAAATAAAGACCCTGTAATAAATGAGGTAATATTAACGTTATGACGTCATGCTATATAACCTTAGTCTGCAGTCAGACGCCGCCAGTTATTCAACCGGTTAAATCAATTATGTAACCTAACCCCTTCGCGGCCGAAACGAGACGCGTAATTACATTCAGACTGTAATTATCCTAATTGTCTTATCGTTCTGGTTAATTTTGTTACGGGACGTGTAACAAATTGAATATCTAAAATTTCTCTTGGTAAGCTCTAATTTTTTGAGTGTAAGCACCGTTAACGCATCGTCTTCGAGGAAAACTAGCAAATCGGTTTCACCCACGAAATACAAAAAACAGTGGAAGTGGCATGAGCTTCGCTTAGTATCAGACCTGTTGTCGCCAATACTCACACTATCATGAAAACAACACGCCACCATGGAAAATGTTTTTGGAGTGGATATCGTTTTTACACTCCAAAATAACACAATAAGGCATGCTTCTGGATTTATTTTCTATTTAAGAAATATCGAAATATCGAAATAAGCGATCGCGGCATAAGTGATAGGTTGCGCGGATCTCCGCATAACCATCCCACACGTTACACGCCCTCTTGACCCTTCTACTGTTTTATCTGTTCTGTGGGTTTCACCAGCGTAATAAATGAAAAAAAACTTAAATAATGCTGAATAGAGGCTCAACACCAAGTTCTTTGGTAGGTTCCTCTCCTGTTTGTGGATAGTTTTTCGTAAAATAAATATTTTAAATTTTATCTTAATTTATCAGTAACATGCGCATGTCCCCGTGTGGTTGCCGGGTTAGAATAGTGCCACTCTATGTCTTGCCATGGATGTCGTAAGAGGCGACTAAGGGAATAAAGGCTTGTAGTACCGTTAGGCGAAGGCATTGCAACCTGTCACTAATACGCTGGTAAACATCTTAGCCTAATTGTGCATAATGTGGTTACAGAATTATCAACAAGTTTTTTAGTTGTAGGTAATTCTGTAGCTCTACCTACCCCACTCTGGGATTACAGGCGTGAAGATATGTATGTATGTATGTATCAGTAACATGACGTTCTTTATAAAAAAAGACGCAAATAATCCTAAAAAAATAACCTCAATTTCGGTCTTCAAGATTACTCAGGCAATAAACGTAACAAGATATTCTTTGCTTTATCGAAGTTTTTTACTAGTTTATAAATTTAATTAAAAGTTAGAAGTTTTCGTGATGAAACATTATATTCCCGAAATAGCGTTTTATCATAAAAATTCCCGGACGAAGAAAACATACAAAAGAAACTTTCAACAAACAGGAAAGTGCTTATATTTCATACGTAACGTAAAACAGTTAGAAAATTAAATTAGCATTCCATATAACATTACTGCTCACGGAAAGCTTCGTAAAAATACTCACGTATTACGCTCAGGCGGGCTATTCCGACTATTATTATGCATCATTTAATTTTTTTCAAGGGAATGCGACGTTTCATAACTGTTTTTGAGCCCTGTTATAAAAGTTAAGTCCCTAAATTTCGTTAAAAGGGAACAACGTTCTTCAATGACGCTTATACCCCTCTGGTCGGAATAACCCCGCCCGACCATATAAGAAAAATTATATTTCTTAAATACCCATTCCATAAAGTACCACAAAAACCTTATATTAAATCCATTTGCAAATAGAAAACCTTGAACATCTGCGCAGCCATTGTATTTACATCAAACGAGGCTGACTGGATTCCTGCCTCGGAAATGTCCATTGCCCGGAATATTTTTACCTTATGTTACTATCCATCTATTAAACTATCTCTAAGCAGTCTAACTTGTGTAAGTAGATTTCGTTTCAAAGTTGTAATACTTTAAGTGTTTTTTGTAGTTTAGTTTGGTTAGATTGAGTTCTAAAGTAATTAATTTACACCAACTGCCATGTATCTTTGCTAGTATTCAGTTATCAGTTATTTCTTGCAATAACACAATGTTACAAAGGTCTTGGGTAATCATTAGCTATACTATTTCAACAATTTATTAGGTGTCCTTAGCTATTTCTCTGTCCACGTTTGTCTGGAAGATATCGCTATTGATCGGTAAGACCGCCTGTTATACATCCATAATTTTACTGTACCTACCGTGCCGTGCTATGTGCCATGTCGTGTTCTTTTTTTTTTTTGGTGTTCAACAAATAGTATATGTAGGTATTGTATTGTTAAAAAGTCGTAAGTATGAACAAAGAAACGAACATGTTTTAACTAAATAACACTCGGTATATAAATTAAAAAAGGACCATTTTAGTTAATTTTTAAATACACTCATGGCTTCATAATTAAAGTAAAATAAACAAAGGATTTTTTTAGTTCCCTTTTAAATTCAATTAAGAACTCATAATTTCTCCCTTGCACATATGCTTTTAATGCATTTGCTGCCGCGCTTTTGCCCGGTCGTTCCCCAGGTACTGCAACTTCGGTTTTTATATAACCAGCATAATTACATTACCTTTCTTCTGCAGCATCCGGGGAAAAACGCAATTATGTCCACGGCACACAAGTAAATGGCAGGGAAATGATTACATGCGCTGGCAGTGAACTTGATACTTACGTAAAATCATAACTTAGCACACATACAAGTACATTATAAGACGCGGCACCATTCTTTTATTTCCGAAAAATATTCAAAAACGGAATATTCCGAGATTGGCAACGGTTCCATGCCTTTTTTCGGCCACGATGTTTTAAACTGTCATTATAAAGTGGCTATAACATAACGTAATTAAATAAATGTGGTATTATTTCACAGAATGACATATGGTTGGCAGTGAATTAAAAGTCAGACCTTATAACCGAAATCTACGCTAATAAGGTCGCGGGCAGTAGCATATCATTATACCTCTAAAGTGTCTCTAACATGACTCAATTAACGTTAGAAATGTTATTCGACTCCCATTTAATAACGTCAGAGCTTTGCAGCCTGTATTGGTTGCAATTGCCGCCGGTCGATCGTCCCTGCCGGCTGGAGGGCCCTCGGGGCTCTCGCTACGGTAGAAAGGCCATTAGATGCCTCGTCATGTCGTGACCTCTTGAAACGAGAGATAGGCGTATGTTGTAGGGGTATATAGGGATTCATTGGTAGAGATACACGGTTTAGTTTTGCAAATTGGTCTACCATGTACAGGCAAAATCATATCGTACGTGTATATACGTTCATATACAGGGTGGAAAAAACGTACGCCACATGGACGGCAACTATCTTAAATATTGAAAATAGCAAATTAGAAGGGTCTATTCCGACTAGTTCCATTGATATTGATGGAACTAGTTAGCCTTTTTTTTTCAAGTAGTTATTTTTGTAACTACTTGGAAAAAGAAGTACACGCAGTTCTATTAAGGAAACCCTCTTCATTGAATGTAACAACTAGGAAAAAAAACAACTAGTTTCATCAACGGAACTGATAATGTAACTAGTCGGAATAGACCATTAGAAGGACCTGCCTATTTTTTTTTTTTGAAATCATTATGTACTGCATTTATTAATTTTTAAAAATTCGTCTGCCTTAACCGGGAATCGAACTGGTCGAATATGACAAAATAATAAAGAAGGTTTTTTTACGGTCTGTATTTAATTTAAATGTTTAGGTATGTGTTGTAGATATAAATAATGACTGATCAATGACCCTTTCGATCTGTATCATAAAACACGACTTTATTGTTTTCTCATATTCGACCAGTTCGATTCCCCGAGAGGTTATTTTTTCAAAAATCCATAACAAAAAATACTGTATTTTTTGTTTTCAAAAATAAAAGTAAGTTTCCTTTGCATAGATTTTGCTATTTCCAATATTTAAGGTAGTTACCGTCTAAGACTAAGATGGAATGCCTCTATATTTTCTTACACAATCGTATTTAAAATTGTGTAAATTACTCTGCAAACTCTTTTTCTATCCTGATTCTTCGATAAATTGTTCTTGCTCCTAACAGCCGATAACAAAACTTTATTTTATTAGTTTTAAAAGCACTTTTCCGCACTAACTGGAGGTGTTGTAAAAAGTTGAACGTTGATATAAAAACGTTTCTTTATAAAACAACTGAAAGGCTCTCGGCTCTTTTAAATTTGGAAGGAAGGGCGATTTTAATGTTTTTCTTACCCGTGATTAAAACAGCCTGGGGATTTTTTTAGATTTCATTTAACGTAGATTTAGCTCAAATCTGGCGTAGGTTCAATTAGCACATTTAACTTTACCTGGCACTTAGATTAAGCGTTGCCAGACAACGTGGTAATGCTGCCAGCATTTTGGAAGGGATATCTGGGATATCTACACTATTCACTGGTAGCAACGTGTTCCGAGAGCTTATTAGATTAGTGTGTGTGTGTGTGTTGTACAGTTCTAGGTAAAGTAATGGTCTATTAGATAGTAGAAGTACAGTACACCTGCATTTGATTTTGTATGTAAGTAGTTTGTAAAATGAAGTGTGTTTTTCATGAAATTAAATTGATTTTAAAGGCATTAAAATATATTGAACCAGCGACCCGCCCTCGCTTCGCTTCGTTTTATGTGAGTTTTCTGTAACACCCGTACATATCCAGAATTGATTATACATAAAAACCTTCCTCTTGAATCACTCTATCTATTGATGGCAACCGCATTTAAATCCGTTGCGTAGTTTGAAAAGATCTAAGCGTACAGTCGCGAACTTTAATTTGGTACCCACCTTAGGTCCGAAGTCAATCTGACATTCTACAACAATAAGGTTGAGTTTCCTAAAAGTTACAAATGACTTGACATCTCTAATGACATTGACGACTTCAAGCATATTTTTCTTGAAATGGGTAACAAATTAACGTTCGTGATAGTACATACAGACAGAGGGACAGATGGCGATAAGCGACTTTGTTTTATACTATGTAGAAATACTTTTTAGGGTTGTGACACTACGACTTTAGTCTTAGTCGTCTGTGTCTCTCACAAATATTAAGTCTATGGTTGAAGCGTAAATAAGTAGAATATCAGTTAGAGGTAGTGTAAACATAGCGGCTTTTTCTTAGTCGTCTGTCCCTTTCATAAGTAAGCAAAACTTTTGCCATAGGTATATTTACAAAGGATAAATTTAGGCTGAAATAAAAAGCTAGAAGAAGTAAAACCATGAATTTTGAAATATTTAAATTTTAGAATGTTTCTGGATTTGAAGCATCTCAAGTCAAAAACGTCGGAAGATTTTTAGGTATATAATGGATGCACGGAGAAGACTCCAGGTCTTTCGTAATGGCTCTCGGAGCGTCGTGACGATAAATCTTTTATTCTAATTTTGGGGTGGGTAAGCTTTGCTTTTATTTTGTCATTTTTCCTTAACAAAAGGGAATTATTGAGAAAATACTAAATTCATTTCTAAATTTTAAATAAACAATTTAGAAGTACGTTATAAAGAACATGCTACTAAATTAAGTGGGAAATTCGATTTAAAATAACTAGTGCCTTTTGGAAAGTAAATTTTGCCAAAGATTATCGTTTTACAGCGTGAGTGCGCTGGCAGAGTTGGAAAGCGCCTAACGGTGCCGACTCACTCTGTTAAAACCCTCACGGGTTAAGCCTGCTTCCTGTGCAAGAAGTAGCCACCTTTAAAGGCTGCTGCAGTGTTGTAGCGGCTTGGGTGTTGATTTGCACCTGGTTTCTCCTGATTCGCTACCAACGCAATGGGTCTTGCCCTCTTTAGGGTACTGGCACGAGGCGTGGATTCGTCAACCATTGCCTGATAGAAAATCAATGATCTCAGTCCTGATGCTTACCCTCATTTCCTAATCCCGAGAGAGTCTCATCCCAGGCTTCGGCCGAGGCTTTCTCACCAACACATATGGCTTAGGGCGTTAGGCACACACGAGACGCCATCTCAGTCCTATAGTTTAGCTAGATGAGGATACGAGTTTAACGTAAATGTGAGGTCGGACCTCTAGTTTGATTGGGGAGGGTTTTAGAAGAATACTTGGGTTCTCAGAGTTAGATAGGAGTAAAATATATGATCCGCGTAAAATCTAAAAAATTATAAAATATATTTAATCCGAATAACATATAAACTAAATTTAGAAGGTCAGTCAATATAGTTTAGGGATCTAAATCTACAATTTTAAAATGTTTCGAATCAAATTCTGTATTATTCTAATAACAAATACTTATAGATTTTTCTAGTAAAATTCTAAAAAACAATATTTATTTAAAAGTTGCTTACTTAAATGAAAAGAAATAATTATTTAAATCTCATTGAATATATAAATTTTATTTCAGCTAAAAAAACAGGGATATCCAGTTGTCATAACCTAGAAATGTAATTTATTATTAGCTGCTAGGTATAGAATATTGTTGAATTCTAAGAGTCTATTTAACCTCTCGTATGCGTAGGAGCAGATCTGCTCCCAAAATTTGGATAACTTTTTGTAATTTTTTTAAGCTTATTTTTTCCGACTATATCGTAATCCGAAGAGACTAGAACTTGGTATTTTTTTAACCTCCCGCATACGAAAGGTTAAGGTATTTAAGCTTTGATATCTAATTATCATTCTGAGGATTTTATAAAGATATTTATAATATTTCTATTTCTGAGTCCTTGAGCTATTTGCAGTCATGAAGTTTCCTACGAGATCTTAAGCTGAAAGATTTGCATAAATAATTTCTCTTGGATATAATAAGAGTCTTTGAGAGTCATAGTCAGGACACTGGATGATGCTCCAGAGTTCAATAGTAGATCAAGGTCACTTTGAACGCTGTCCGTAGGCAATGAATCTCATAACTTATTCCTACGGGAATCTACAAACATATGAAATGATCTCCATATTACTTATATAAATTGATTACAAGAGAATTGTATTTATGAGACGAATACGCTGACAAATGGTTGAAGGGACAACAGTATGAAATATAATTTTATCTGAACCTCGGATCTGAATATAAGCTTTCATCCTTTCATCTTTCATCAATTTTCTTATCTTTCTGCGTCATGATATAACAAAATTTGGGATTAGAATAAGTAAATTTATATCACAATACGGAGAGTTTAGTCAAAATTTAATTCAAAAGATTATATAATATCCCACTCTCCTTTGGTGATCCCTCTTGTCCATTTCCTAAGAATACTGACTGATCTACCAAGACATAGAGTCAAACGTCTTGTTGCAATCATCCTAGAAGCAATAGCTGGGGCACTGTCCAGTCTGGGTCGAGGTGCACAATACATGAGGATACTCAGGGCTGTATAGCACAGCCCGGGGCGGGGAGCGAGCCCGGATCTTGGCTAAAATTATTATTTTTTAAATTCTGATCTTTGCATACATCATTCATCAGGTTCTCATCATAAAAGAAAATGGGTTATTTCACGGTTTCTAATGTAGGTTCCTTAATCCCTAGACAGATCAATTGGCCATATTTAAGCGTATTTACTATAAACAAGATCAATTTTCAATAGGTTATTATTTAGGGAATAGTGTGTGCATAGAGTAGGGTACATTTCGGAACACGTTGACCAGGATTTGGGAAACGAAAAGCCTTGGTTAGGTAGTTCGGTACAGGGTTCCGTACCGGGACGTAACGGGAGCTCATTACTAAAACTCCGCTGTCCTTCCGTCCGTCCGTCGTGCTGGCTGTAAGTCATGAATCGTAAAAGGTAGACAATTAAAAAAATCAAACTATATTTCTATTGCCACTCAACAAATAATAAAAATAAAATGAATATGAATAGGGACCCCATAGAATGTTACTGAACTCTTAGTGTACGAGTCCGACTCGCACTTGGCCGTTTTTTACTGGGTTAGATAATCCCCGTGATTATACCCGTTATAGGGAGACCGTTGCTCTGTCACGTACGTTTAGTATTATTTAGAATCCTTTACCTTAAGGTAAATACCTATCTACCATACCCCTATGATGCGAAGCGATCGATCAAAAAAGCTTTCTTATACGCAAATATTGATCAACACGGCGGCGTAGAGTTATACTCACTACAGGTCTTAATTTTACTCAGCATGTCTCTCTCTCACTGCTCCAAAACGATAGAGACGCGCAGGGAAATAATACATGATAATAATGTTATGCTAGCCTGGTGGTACTTTACGGGAGCCTTCTTGTTGACCGTCTTCAGATCCCTCTATAGAATCAAGAGATCATATGACACTATATCTAGAATTCTAGATGCATATGTATGCATAGCTACAAGTATGTAGGCATGTATAAATAAAGGGAGCGACAAAGTTCATATAAAATTGCAACTCCGAAAATGTAATTTTTATACCGCTGGAACCGTAAACTTTTCAGAAGTTCTGAAATATGCAATGTGTAGATAAGACTAGGTTAGGTTAGGTTTGATTTATAAAAATTCTGAATAAGTATCAGTTGCTGAAAAAAATACGTTATGAGTTGCGATAATTATGACTTACAATACGTTATGAGTAAAAATAATTATATGAGCCAATATGGACCCATAAATAAATGAGAATCAAGTTCCTTGACAATTGTGCCAGTGTCAAGGTTGGAAGTTACACCGTGATCGGTGAAAATGCTTTTCCAGAAACAGACGTTAATTCATCAGTTGGGGAATCTAAAAATAAAATAAATTATGTACATTAGCTACAGCATTAATACTAAATCTAAAATGGCAATCTACAACTTATTATTAAAATAATTAATATACTTACCTAAAATATATACAAATAAAGTATTTACAAAGTGAGGACATAACTAAGGTTAGCTAGGCGAAAGATGATCAGGAAGAAAGTTGTATAGTAAATGTGAATCGTAACTTTAAATCTCTCACGGACAATTTGACGTGTGTGCGTCACTTGTTTTTGAAATGTTATTGTATTGCTTTTAACTCGGCCTGTCAAGTAAATAAGAGCTATGGTAACGTTAATAATACGATAACAATGTCAAAGCAACGTGGGTTTTCCGAGTATAATAGAACTCCTGAACCATTGTTGTGCGGGCTTCACAAAGACCGTAGTCCTCTAGAGATTTACTTATAGCAATGTTTATGTTTCATGCTCATGTTGTTCATAACGATATAGTTTCCGGATCGCTTTCACCATCTTATCCTTTAACCTACCGCCAAGCAGCAGTGTTCACATTGCTGTATTCCGGTTTGGGGATAAGACAGCAGCACTGAAAATAAAACTTGGTCACTTCTAACAAAATTGTGATTGGTGTGCATAAGTTTCTTAATTCCATACGAGCCTAACAATACGTTAGATACATCAACTAAGATATAAGTTGAATCACTTAAGAGCTTGCTGGTGTTACTATCACCTTCGTTGATATAACTAATATTATAAATTTATAACTATAACTATAGTATTCAATTTTTTTTCAACTAAGAGAGAATCTCTATTAGTTGGCTCATTTTTTTTGAGGTCGGTGAAATTACTAGCATAGAAGCATTCCATCGGCCGTTTCCTCCTATAGTTTGTCCTACCTGACTTTCGCGGAGCCCCGTTCGAGGGTAGGGCTCCTGTTTCTATGTGGTTTGCCCTTTGGGCATCTGAAGAAACCTAACGAACCTAACCTACCTGCTTTTACAACCACAATTAGTATTTGGTGATCAAATCTAGGTGTACTTTTTGTGCAATAGGACAAATATAGTAGGACCACGAGGAAACGTGTTCCATCGTTAGTCCTCGGGATTGGCAACGTATTTGCGATCTTAGGATTGCAGTCTTAAAAATAAATCACTTTGACTATGATTTTGACTTTGACTTAGAAGATTTTAGTTTTGAGAATGCAAATGTCTATGTGACAGATCCCACTTACGATCAGGTGGCCTGTATCTTCGTTCGCCGTCATGCCATAAAAAAGCTGCGTAAAACCATTGTAGGCTAGTTGTGCCGTTTGACACCCTATGTTGTGGTAAGAATTTGTGCTTTATTGTTATAGATATTAAAATTCAAAATAAATGTAAACTATCAAACAATTCAGCACATACTGGTTCATTGGTGAGCAACGCAGACCTACCAATGACCATAGTATTCATAGAAAAGTTGTTCGTCTCCGGCCCTTTAGGAGTTTCTGATATCTATTGCCGCTCGGGTACTGGGGTTGCGTCGATACGCGCCGCTCAATACTTCTTAATACGCACGCAACCAAACACGACGAGGCGACGCACGGCGTGACCCATGGCTTAACCGGCTCCGTCCATCCTGTTGAGTTTGCTTGTGCTTGTGGTCGCGGCGCGTACGGTCGAGATACGCACACACGCACGCCGCGCGATATATCTTTATTTGAAGACGAACTACTGTCTTTACTGTGCCTAGACTTTGTTTGCGTAGGGATAGTGTGTCTCTTTTGTTGTGGAATAGTTAAAGGAAGATGTACTGCGCGATAAAGCCAACCACAGAACAATTCATTACCTTTCTTATTCATAAACGGACAATAACTAAAGTACACTTTGTCCTTATCTTTCTTTGTGACATTTGAATTGGACGGAAAGTGACAAAGCAGACTTTAACTAAAATAGGTTTATTGTACGAATATGAATATGGGATTCGTATATACAATATACGAGCATTATATTCCTGTCCCTTATTGTGATTCGTAAACAATTCTATCGGAAAGGTTTTCACGCACGTACGGGCAACCCTGACATTTGATACTTACGTATGTTATGATTATGTCTGACATCGGCTTTCTGTGAAATATTATTATTCCCCTAGCAACCTTCTGTGTGGTGTGACTGCATAACGTACGGCGGTTATTTTACATAAAGGGTGTCCTGTGATTAGAAGTCCAAAGTCAACCTTTATTGGCATCCCGAAGTCAAACTAGGAACCCCTTTAGTTTCGCCATGTGTGTCTGCCTGTATGTTACACGCTCCCTTTTTCTCAGGAAGTACAAAACTGAAATTTTCTGCACATAAGGAAGTATTGAACTCGGTGTAATTTTACCCTGAAACCAAACTGCAAGAAATAAAAATCGAAAATTATTTTGAATGGAAACACATAAGACTAAATAGACTTTATTCATTCCTGAGATAACGCGACTAAATTATTTATACCTACTAAAAATCATCTAAGACAGCACCAAATTACTTTAAATAGAACATGAGTTTATACAGGTAGTTTTTTGAAATAGTTTTTTGTGTTTGTCGTAACGGGTTTGGAACCCTACATGGCATTGTCCGACAGCCTCTTGCCAGGTTTTTTAAAACCGTTGGCATGTAGGAGACCCATTTTGACGTTTTCATTCTGAATACAATCTTTAATCTGAAATGACTGAGACTGCAAAAGGAAATGCATTGCCTTACCCTGATTGGTCCTTTCCCAATTTGTCCTGCGGGCCAATTACGGTCGCGTTTATCGATGTGGATAAGCGTGGGCAAAACCACTGTCACCTTCAGATCATTATGTAATTATTGTAAGTGCGACAGTGACGAATGCTTTATCCACCGGGATAAAGGCGAACATAAAAAGTGCCCAGCGGGCCTAGTATGGCTGCGTCTATATCGCGCGTCAAATGTGGATAAAGCATCCGTCACTTTCGTACTTATAATACGTGCCAGAAGGTGACGGATGCCTTATACATACTTTGTCACGTGATAAACGCAGCCATATTAGGGCCCCTGCGAGCCTATTATGGTCGTGTTTATCGATGTGGATAAACGTGGATAATGCATCTGTCACTTTCTGACCGGTACGTAAGTGCGAGAGTGACGGATGCTTTATCCACCGCGAGAAAGGCGACCATAATACGGGTGCTGTAATAGTTTGGTTGCTTTATCGCGTAACAAAATGTAGTACTTATATACGTGTCAAAAAGTGACGGATGTTTTATCCACATTTTGTCACGCGATAATCGCAGCCATATTAATTAGGCCCCCTGTTGTAGGTCTAACGTTGGACATCCTTTAGCTGCAATTGACAACATTTCATTTTGGTGACACCTGCAAATTACTATAGGAATCGAAAGGACTTTGCCTCCTGAACACGGCAAAATATTTATTTCAATTTATTTTTCTTTATTTAAAAAATTATAAGACTTTAAAAAAATATATCTAATTTTACCAATACTAAGCCCGAATAGATATAATACCATTGCCTTTTTCATGAGAAAAAAAGCTGGCATAATTCTAAATTTGACATTGACACTATTTACAGACAGATAGATACTTAAATAATCATCGGTGGACCGCCATTATTAAAAAAAAAAGAACTTTTTTAAATACAGACTGGCCTAACGTAATAATAATATGTCCATTGTGTCGTAGAAATGAAGTTACGCCCTTTTAGATTAAGTACATCTTAATAAATGAATAATAAAATAATTATACATCCCAGGGAAAAATTAAAACTATTAGTGTCTTCCTCCTTCCGAACGGTATCTATAGAACGAATAAAATTAAGTCTTGAAAATATGAAATCTTGTCAATTACAATTAACATTTTCATTTCAAAGAGTAATCAAAAGAACAAAAATGTGGCATAATGTAGAGAGCAAATGGAAATAAGGATGGAATTAAAAATAATAAACTCTGATTATTTGAAACGAGCTACGCGAATGAGGTAATATGATTGCTTCCTCTGGCAACAGAACGAGGTGGCTCTATTTACATGATGATGGGCTTGAATTATGCATGGAGTAGCAGACACTATTTTCGCTATTTCAGTTTTCTTGTTGGTTCAAATAGAACGAGACAAGAGGAAAATGTGATTTTAATAGCTTGAGCTATAATATTTGGAGTTTTATTTTTTATTTTGATTTTTCTGCTCAAGTAAAATATAGTTGTTAAATAGAATTACTGGCTCAGGTAAGGTTAGTTTCACAAAAGTAAAATTAAATTTGCATTTGCATCACGCGGAGCTGAAGCTGTGTTTATCAAGCCGCCATTTTGAAGCAAAATGTCGTCTGGGTTAATAATATCGAATAGCTTTTTCTACTACCAGCTGCGACTTAAATTACAAACAAAGCCAAGTATTTATATACAGTGTGTGACATCCATAAGAACATGAATTTTAAGTAACGATAGCTTTAAGTTCTGTTAACCGTTTAAAGACGGAATTAAGTTAATTAGCTCCAATGCATTTAGTGTAATTCATTTTTAAAGGGCAAGTTTGTGGGATAACTGAGTTATTTTTGATACATTGCGTGGCGAATTGGTTATTATGATAAAAAGTACAACTTATGTTAACATACACAATACACATGTTTTTATGTTAATTAGGATGCATATTAACTGTTGTCAAAATATATGTTCGTATGGATGTCACACACTTTATATGTATTTGTGTATTATGATGTTTATTTATATGTATAGAGTAAAGATTAGGACTAGCTGTAGAAACATTATCTTATATCTTGCCTATCCTTGTAAAATTTTCTCAAACATGTTCAAGTTAACTGGAAGAGATCTCTTTAAGGGGTAAGTTCGCCAGTATAATAATAATATTTTCAAAACTATAATACCCGTACAAATAAGCTTCAAGTTTGCACTAGCAAACCCTAAAGAAAAACAACAAATAATGACAGCTGACCAAGCTGTGAGTCGGGAGATATGGAATTCTTGGTGCGAGATTTGATCGGTTTTTAATTTGACTTGATGAAGAGTTTACCCCAACGTTTTATCTAATCAAATTCCAAAGAGGCAACCCCCACTTCCTTGAAATAGCATAAAATACACTGTAAATGCCTGAGGCTACTGAATCCATTAAGATCCAGACATGAGTGATCCCGGCCGCCCCGGCATTCCTGAAATTTTCAATTATTGTCACAACGTAGATTTTCCCGGGAATTTTTCAAAGAAATGTAATGTTGGAAAAATACGGGGTTCCATAATGGAGCTCCGGGATTTGTAAAAATTACTCACTTCAATTTAATTTATATTCATAAAGTATAAGAATTACCGTATCTTGAGAAGATTAAGTAATAGCTTTAGAAAAGATTGTTGCGTTGAATCAATGATTCACTTATACTTATTAAAACTCCTTTTGAACTCGTTTTTGTCACGAGTAAACAATTCTAATGTTTTTCTGTTATTTATGCCCTCTTCGTTCCTTACCTGGCCTAAAATATTTCATACGATTTATAAAATTAAGAAATGTAACCCGGATTTACCTCCATTTTTCTCCGTTTGTTTTTTCAGATAGAGCCGGAAGTAATTTCGAAGATTGTTTACCAAGGGCCTAAAATAGGCCATAATGATACGAGTAAATCGCTCGCTTTGGTCGGATAGCCAAGGTTCGAGGTTCGAGTGTCATTATGGTTAAACACTTTACTTTTCACTTTGAGTGTGAGAAAATAAATAAATAATTTCAAGAGAGATAAACGAAAAAAATACGCTATCTTGCTTACACTCTAATTGTCAGTCAAATGCAGAAGCGAGCTACACAGTTGTTTTTGAGTTACCTAGATTACAAATACAAATAGTATAGTGAACGTCAAATTTTTTTTTTAAATCTTGGCCAAGAAACTCCTTTACCACCTCACTCAATTTGTATAATGTTAAGGTCCAAAACTTGAGGTTGTGAGTTTTTAAGGAAATTTAAAAGAAAAAGTGCTTTAGTCCCTAGAGACAAAATGTATCACTTTACTCCACCTATACATGGCTTTTTATGGGTCATTTTGGAGCGTGAGAAGTGAAAACAAATTATTGACCAAAGTGATGAGAGAAGTGAGATGCTATTCATATATTTGTATGTTGGTTCGATGAGAACTTGAGCAATGTTGATGGTAAATGGCAACCCATCATTTTATCGAATTTCACTTCACCGATTGTATCAATTCATCGAATTTCATTTCATCGAACTCTATTTTCTTTGAAATCATGATGTTTTCAGGATATCTTAATCGTTAATTACGTAGGTTAGGTTAGGTTAGACTTGTGACTACCAAAAAAAAACTCATGCGGTGAGAAATGATTTTCGATGAAATGAAAATTCTGAGCAATGATACGTTCATTGAAAGGTATTCCGATAAAATAATAGATACCTAATTGTTGATCCTGTTTTCATGAAATTTGGCAGAAAAGTATTTGAGGTAATTACAGATAATAAATTAGATCAAAACTCTTTATTTGTGTTTACAGGTAACAGAGCAAGATCTGTTAGAAGTTACGGAGTTAGTTGAAGAATTCGTGAAAGCGAGTTAATGTAGTTCTAACTCTAAACAAAGCATAATACATACACAAGACGAATTAACCAGCGATGCTAACCTTTGATAAACTCAGATAACCGTATTCGTCGTAATGTGACGTGAAGCGTGAATTTCATTTAGGATGTTTCTACTCCGCTGGCTCTGCACGAGATTGATACTGAAACCGGAGATCATTCCGCGTATCGCTTACAGCCTGGTAATATGGGCATTCAACTATGAATTACTTATGATAACACAGAACATGTAGAATTACTACATACATACATACATTAAATCACGCCTGTTTCCCAAAGGGGTAGGCAGAGACCACTTCTTTGCACCTGCTACGATCTTGACAAATCTCTTTCGATTCTTCCACATTCATACATCGAGTCATGCACGCACGTCGGTTTCGGGTACTTAAAATTCGGCCCTTTTCCAGTATTTCTCCGATTTGAGTCAATCTTCTTTCATCCATCCTTTCCAAATGGCCGAACCATCGAAGCATACCCTTTTCAATCTTAGTCACTACATCTTCTTTTAGTCCACATTTCTCTCTGACTTCTTCATTCCTTACTCTATCAGTCAAGAATACTAAGAATTACTTATGATAGGTAATATGGTACCGTGAGGTTGCCTGGTTAGAATAGTGCTACTCTATGTCTTCCCGTGGATGTTGTAAGAGGCGATTAAGGGAATAAATGCTTGTAGCAAGGTGCGGCTCCACTGAGGCGGAGACGAGCGGAGCTGTGCCAATATTAACCAATAGAAGGCGCATGCGGACACGTGGAGCGCGCCTTGTGCACGTTAGTTTAGATTCAATTGGTTAATATTGGCCCAGCTCCGCTCCACTCCGCTCAGCCTCAGTGGACCCGCACCCTAAAGGCGACGGGCTTGCAACCTGTCACTAATTCGCTGGTAAACATCTTAGCCTAATTGTGCAAAATTGTGGTTACAGAATTATCAACAAGTTTTTAGAGTTGTAGGTAATTTTGTAGCTCTGCCTACCCCTCTCTGGGAACGAAGGCGTGAGTTTATGTATGTATGTATGTAGGTAATATGGACATACAGAACGTTGGAGGAATTTTGGGCCAAATGGGTCCCACGTGTTAGGATTTGGCGTCGCGATAGACAAAGGTGACGTTGGCGAGATGAGCTCGATGCCTTTAATCAAGACTGGTGGGATACTGCTTAAGATATCACTAGGTACGTCTAGGAGGAAAGAGAGGCATTTGCCCAGCAGCGGGACAGTACAGGCTGTTAAATAAATAATAATAATAATAATAATTAAGAACTAATAAATAAATTGGGAGATGTGGGCTTTGTTTGGTCAAATGGGGTCTATTCCGATTAGGCGAAATATTTTTGCCATGTATCATGTCCCATATCCCAAAAAGTTGATTTCGTGATTTCATTCGCAGTTCCTACGCTATTTTAAATTTATAAGACTTACGAACTGAATTTCAATAGAGCATTTATTTGCCAGAACGCGTTAGAACACATGCAAAGCAAGATCTAGATCATTCTAGAAGAAAAGGAATTACCTGAGGCTTGTAGGCAGGTGTTAGTAGGAACTGCGATCGATATTTACCTAAAGGATTATTCCACTCCGGTTCGGTTCAGAATTGTTATAGAAAACTGTGGATCGGCGGGAATTATTCTATGGTAATAATTAATGGAGGAGTTTAGGGGTCGGACCGAAATAACCCTTCCTAAAGTTTTGTTTTAAGTAATGGCGGGGTTGAAATCTCGCTATAATGATACCAATAAGCCCTGTTAATTGACTGAACATTGGTAAATGAGGTAACTATGCATATAGGTAAGTGGTCTCAAAATAAATGGATGTACCTCTATTAAACACACACACGCACGCACGCACGCACGCACGCACGCACGCACGCACGCACGCACGCACGCACGCACGCACGCACGCACGCACGCACGCGCGTTTAAAGGTTAGAAATAAAGAGACTCTGACCATCTACTCGCCTCGCTTCGCTTCTAATATATATATATACACCGTATATGTACCGTGATACAGTTTAATACTAGCATGGAGGGTACAGTCTCTCTCTCGGGTAGCTAACCGCACATTACTTACAGCATGTTGTTGTAAAATAATATATTACTTTACGCATGAATTAAAAACTACCCACTGTTTGTCACATCTGTAATATTCTATGTATAACTATTCTGTGCAAGCTACTTGTATTAATGTTGACTAAATAATAATAATGACAAATAAGTAATATGACATGTTCAACGGGTTAAGGAAATTCTGTCAAAATTGCTTTAATTGGCCAATAATAATTGTACGCAAGATTTCATCTCAATAGAACCAGGAAGTTGGTCAAATTTAATTTGTAAACTTTGATTACCCACAGACGCCGGTACAGAACCTCTATTTATAAAACAGTTGTCTCAAACATGATCACTCGATGGAAATAATCACATAATTTAATTAAATCGCGACTCGTAAACACAGTTCGAAATTTATTTTTCTTAACTGTCAAGTCTGCCTTCGCCGCCAATCTAACTAACTCACTGACGGTTACGCCACAGCCGCGATCGTGATCGGTCATTGTTCTGGAGCATCCCATCGAAAATATAAAGTTTGTATTGTAAAATATCACCCTGGCGACACCGGGCACAAACCTATAGCACAAAACAGATAGGTACAGAAGTCAATCACATGTATGTACTTCACTTTTCATACCTACGCTCGGCGGTCGCTCTAGGGTTGTCAACTATGGCTTATGCACAAAAAACTATCGTGGTATTGGCACTCGTAGGTATCTAGTTGTTTGATTTATGAAACTATTTAGGAAACTATTATATAAATCGATCTTACACCGTTTAATGTTCAATTTAAACAACCGTCCACTGAACAGTTATAATAACTTTTTGTATGTTGCTCCATTATTGGCATTATTGCACAAAAAAGTTCACAGACGCGTGTCTCAAGCGGATGGCACTCGCGCTCGCACAGCACAGCTAGCACAAGTTGCCCGCGATTTATTTGTCGCTCCGATCTCCCTTTCTATCTAGTAAATAACGACAGAGACGCACTGAGCGACAAGCGAGAAAATACAACTTGTGCTACCCGTGCTGGTCCCAACCGGTCCGAGATATCGTGTCCGTGCCGTGAGCAGTGTCTATGTGTGCGTTGCTCGAGCGCATTTGTATGTAGATTGATTTCTGTACCTATCTGTTTTGTGCCTATAGTTAATATCCTCTCAGTCTTATTTAAATACCCCCGACTACCGCCACAGTATCTAAACTGTTTTGTTTTATCCTGGCAACACCTGCTTCGCTCCTCATATGAAACTTGCGTCTCGGCTGTCTCATTATTTCCGCAGCATCACGAAGTTTGACAACTCGTCACAGCTGGCGCCGTCAATATAGCTCGACCTTAAAATCAAGTTAACCGCCATCTTTATCTGATATAACACGGAAGACAGAGACAAGAACTTGGTTATAGTTTTACAGGCAATTTTGCTTGCGTAAAATTTAGTAGCTACTAAATTAGTTTGACCAAACCTTTGGTAACTTTGCTTTAAGTGCCGACACATATGCAGAACAATAGGAAATAGTCATACTTAAAAATACTCGTAAATTATGCAAAAAAATATCACACATTACATATGAAAACACGTGATCCTCGAGTATCTCAAGCACAGCATAATAAACTGACTTCACGTTATGAATCCTTAAAAAACATTCCAGCCTTTTCAAAAGAGCAAAAAAATTCATAAAAAGCCCTCCATTATTATCTTCAATTTGGTTTCTGTAACGACATTCCAAGCACGTTCTGCTGTTGGCTCCGGAGTTGTTAATATTAAGTGGTTTAATAAAACTCGGGTTCAATAATAAATACATTATTATAAGAAAGTTTCAGCAATTCACGCGCCCCGATATTGATGGACGCTGAATGCTAATGTCTGAAAACTTGTTACAAGCTGAATATCGAAAATAAATTAACCAAACTTGACCGCTACAGTGACGTACTTAATGTAAATCATCATTTAGCAGAATATATCATTTGGCAAACTTTAATTTTGCAAAGAGATACTTCCCGTCACAGTGTTTTAGAATTTTATATCGTCAAAAGTCTAACCTAACCTAACCTATTTAAGTAATACGAGCATATAACCTATCTATACATTATATATAAAAGGCAAACCTGACTGACTTATATACAGTGATCGGAAATAGGTGAGCTAATTTACCTAAACTTGACGCATATTCATTCATGCGTGAGTGAGATGGGAATACATTATTGAATGAACATGCATCAAGTTTAGGTAAATTAGCTCACCTATTTCCGATCACTGCTTATATATCAACGCACAGCCGAAACTACTGTAGGTACCGAGATACTTGAAATGTGGTATAGGGGTTCCTGTCATGATGTAAGTGGGGGGGGGGAAATGGGGGGAGTAGCGGGAAACTAATTCTACGCGTACGAAGTCGCGGGCGTCCTCTAGTGAAATATATAATGGTTCAAACACGGACACGTTTTTGCAAAATTAAGTTTGTAATGTACGTTTGTCAAAACGGTTCAAACACAAGCACGTTTTTGCGAATTTAAAGTTTGTAATGTAACGTTTGTTAAACGTACATTTAAACAGACGCCATTGTGCATATAAAAATGGAAATGGAAATCCTTATTCTGTAAGTAGCCCCAATCCCCATGTCTGAGTGCCAGCGCTTCCAAATAGAAGACTACAGTGCAGGAAACTCAATTATCAGTTTTTTTTTAATAAATTGATTGGGCAAATGATGGCTTAAGCTGACGTCCCAGAAAACTATTAATTACATGAAATAATAAAAGTAGCAATAGGACATATCACGGTCACAAACGTCGACAATATCTGCCTGATTGCCTGTCGACGGCAATAAAAAAAAGATGCCAAGTCAGTTGTGATTTATAGGAAACTCAACCTTATTGCTGTAGAATGTCAGACAGACTTTGGACCTGAGGTGGGTCCTAAAGTAAGTAGAATGTTTTCCAAGAACAAGAATAAGTTTGGAGAGTCACATAAAGTAGAAAACAGTGTTAGCATCTACGTGGTTTGAAAACACATTGTTTCTCGAATGTATTTTAGAACTATGTCACCGATCAGCCAATCTGTATGTCTGTACGCTAATGGCAAACCCCAATTCGCCTAAATCTATCTCTATAATTGATATCGAATTTCAGTTATTTCAAGCTTTCGTGTGGTTTTGTATGCAACGAGCGTCAATTTGATCGGTGTACGAATCTACTTCTACTCTTTTTCCATTTTCTACTACTACTACTTTTCCCTATGTTCCAATACAAGTTGTATTTCGTGAACGTAAACAATTGCAGAAAGCGAAGAATTTGGAGTTCGTATGTCAATTTCATATATTTTGACAAACTACATCTATTTAGTCCTAGTAGAATAATTATGTTACCTGGCTAGCCCAGCTGGAGATCTTGAAACACGCTTGCTCTGTTACCTTGTTTTTAAATTAAGTAAGTTAATGTCAAGATAATTTTTGTGACTAGTTTTTGTTGCCGACAGAACTTTGTTTTGCACGTCATTATCTGCTTAGTTTAGTCTTCATTATACACAGCGAAGATCCTGTTGCCACCTTTCGATTCCAACTCCAGCAATTCGGTTTACGGTAAGAGAAAGGGACAGAGCCGTGTAACTCCTATAGCGCTATCCCTTACACTCATCCTAAACTGAATTGCTTAGCCATGTCATGGTTACCCCTTGATCAGCTCTTGGACGTCATAATATTGCAAAATTCATCCCATTCCAATAACGGGAACTTCAAAATTGATTTGAACTAAACATACAAACAAATCCCTCTCCTGGCATTTATTTGCAAATTCGAGCTCTCAATTTTGCATAAAGTTTAATTTAGCGACGGGTAAGTGTCGGCCTCTCGCTTCTGTTCAATTCAAAGTGACAAGGTTGAACAAGGTCTAACTTCGTGTGCCAAGTTGCCAAATCTTTTCAAGTTTCCATTTCTTGGAATCAATGCCATATTTTTTATTCAACTAACTAAAAAATAGGGTGATGTTTTTCTAGTGTACACATGAATGGTTTAATTTATCCATAACTATTTGTGACGGCTTAATGGCTTTTGAAATGCGAGGTATCGATTCAGTTTCACTCCAAATGATATTGGCTATATTAGTCCTTAAATTCACGCAGAAGGCAATATCCTTACTTCTACAAAGACAGTTGATTTTTCAAAGCTTGCTTTAGTTACATACAATTAACACTTGTTTTAGTTTCAGTCTTTGTCATTGCTATACATATACAACATAGTAATCATGACATAACGATATTACAGGATTGTGAAACTGCATATTTGTTAGAAAATGCGGTAAATTCCGCATAGCTATGATTTTTTTACAAATATATCGATTCGGGTTGCAACGTTTATTACACCTCGACGGAAGCTCCTCAGAATCTTTGTAAACCTACCTAGGGTGACGGAACCAGTAATGGACAAGAACCAATGATGGACACTTGATTCATATTTTACAGAAGATAAGGGTTATCCAATTGTTCTGCAACAATCAATTTAGGACCGTATGAAATTTGAATTAAGAGTGAAGTGTCCATTTACACTGGTACCTGTCAACTAAAAGTGTCCATCATTGGTGCCGTCACCCTAGTTATCAAATTATTTAAGAAGAAGTACAAAAGGCAGTTCTGTGGCCCTAGACAAGATGTATTGCGAGATCGTTATAATTATCGAAAATGTATAGGATTGACGTAAGTTGCCGTACGGTCGCGTCAAGTGCTTATGTCAATACCATACACTTTGACAGTTTTCGAAAATCAATTGCGATAGCTTTCGTCTCCTAAAACCTGCAGACTATATGTCTCCTAACATCTGAGAAGCGAACTAGACAAGCCTAATGTCCTTTGAAACTGTCGTATAAATATCCATTCATGTCTACTATTAAGTCTCCTTAATGTTCTAAGTTTGCGAGTTAGGTGATTTAATTTAATGTCGACATTAAATCTGAATAGAGTAGTGTAAGCACTGATCACCTGGGGGGAGGGTTTATTAATTGAAAAGGAGAAAGGGCAGGAACTCCAGTTTGAGTCCAATTTGTATGGAGATCAGGGAGTTTGGCATTAAAAGTGTAACACACGCGATTGAGATTGTACCTAGTTTGTAAGTTCGTTTGATATTGTTTCTTTTCCACTTATGACAATTGCATTAAAGTATCAAATAATCGTTTTATCTATCTATCTACACTGCCACGGGTTTTTTTTTGCAATTATGGGACCCTGTCGCAGAATTGATAAGATTATTTTTGGCGTTATGTCGTTGTCGTGATTTAACACTGTCGTTATGATAGTGTGACTCAATGTCACAAATATACTAAAGTCGTCGTCAATAGAATTTGCTAACTATGTAAACAAATTAGTACTGTTTGACACATAACCTCAAATATTCACCAAGCTTGTTTTTATTAAAAATAACGTATAATGAATAGTTATTTCATCTTAAACTTAATATGAAAATAATGATTTAGTGTATAAATCTTTGCAAACACCTTACTTGATCTTTAAAAGTACGTGATTATCGAATAATCATGGTGAATTGGTTCGTTTGGTTTTGTTTACATAGTTAGCAAATTCTTTTGACGGCGACTTTATACAATTTTTAGGATGTGAAATTGACAATCCTACTTAATAATTGTTAAGTTTTATTTGTTTAAACGTTGTATAAAACAACTATAAATATCCTCACATAAAGATACACAAAACAAACAAAACATAATTATTCGGCGACCTCGAAAGCATTATTTTTGTGCTGAGACGTTTTTCGTCTTCATTAATACCAGGATCGTATAATTTTCTTAATTCATCTTGACATTACAAAATCCTTAAATATATTTTCTTTTTCAGATCCAGTCAGGCATGATTTGAACAGACAGGGTAAGTAATTAGATTTTGCTCATTAATAATGTAATAATATTTACTTTTAATCCTATACCTACTTACTATATGAGCAAACCAATGTGAAGAATGCGGAGTAGCGTTCTTCGGGTCAAGAAATCGATCTATCAAGTTGTCACCTTCGGGGAAATTCGTTTTCGACCCGAGCGATGCTCGATTTCCCAGATACTTTACTTTTAAATGAGCAACGATCGATCACGGTGAAGATTTTTGGGGCAGGCCTATGCCCAGCTGTGGACGTGTTTCGGCTGACATGATGATGTTGAGGCCTTTTTTGACCCTGGGAAAACGCCTAAGCAACGTACCCTGCACGGAGTAAAACCCTTTAGGCGTTTTGCTTATCGCGTAGTCAAGAACAGAGGGCTTATTGTCTAACGCACTCGCAATCACGATCGTTTTCATTTTGAAAATCGAAGACTTTTCTGCATACAAAATGAAAACAATTGCTGCACTTTGAAGCCGGTTGCGATTGCGAGTGCGTTAGACAATAAGCCCTCTGGTACCTATTATTTTATCCAAACACCTTTCAACGAAGTAACGATTACGCAGAATTTTAATTTCTTCGAAAGGCATTTCTCGCCGCATGAGTTAATTTTTATGGTAGTCAAATAAGTCTAACCTAACCTAACCTCATAAATATCTAAGGTATGAAAATATCATGGTTTCAACAGAAAATAGAAATAGAAAATATTTATTCAAAGCAGCAAAGCAATATTCATTCAGCATTTATTGATGAAATAAAATTCGATGAAATGATACAGTCGATGAAGTGCAATTCGATGAAATGATGGGTAAAACACAAAAAAAACTTTCCCGGGACACAAGCTATCAGCATAACAAGTTTCATCAAAATCGGTTTAGAGGTTTTGCCATAAAAGCGTAACAAACAGACGGGATTACTTTCTGCATTTATACACATCTCACCCACCACCATACCTTGCACCTTGTCACTTTCATCGTTGGGACAATTCATATATGGCAGTTGAAACATGACATAACATAGACAAGGTGCTAAAGTGTATACATATTTATCTACACTCATATCATAAGTCCTCTATAATGCGTTCAGAATCCGTAGACAATGACCAGCATTTCAAGATACAATTTTACTATGATATGTTTTCTTATCTGTAGGTAGCTGTAATGAAAAGTTAAAATTAATTATTTTAAGGACCCTCTTTATGTATCAGTTACATAAAATACTATTATGAATTCGACTGTACAGATATACGAGTAGATCAGCTGTATCCACATAGACCCGTGTTAATCACCAATTATCAAAAAATTAAATGAGGTAAAATTAATTAACATTCACCTCGTTATATTAAAATGTTTCCCAATAACCGAGGCTTATTTCCCGAAGCGGGGCTACAGTTTGAGGTGAAAGTTTTTAATTAATAACACGCTGGTAATTATTAAGGGCTCACCGAGTCATGAGATTGATTTTCATTTAGTAACCTCCACACAAAATGTAAGTCTCGGCCAAATGGACCACCGTGATACCAAAGAATGGCTTCTAACTTGCTACTGCAATGTAATAGTCAAAGCATTTGTATACTCTATTTGTAACCACATAAAATTTAATAAGCTTATTAGGGTGACGGAACCAATAATGGGCTAGGCCCAATGATGGACACTTGATTCTTATTTTACAGAAGATACAAGTGTTGCATTTGTTTTGTAACAATCAATTTAGGACCGCATGAAATTTGAATTAAGAGCCAAGTGTCCATTACTGGTGCCTATCAGCTAAAAGTGTCAATCATTGCTGCCGTCAACCTTTAGTTCTGTTAGTCAAACGAATACTTGTTATTTGCATCCGAACAGAGTAAAGTTCGGGTAAGAAGTTTTCGTATAAGCCTGTAGAGTAAAATACCCATGCGATAAGCTGGGAAATGTAATTTTAAAGTAAGTGACATTATTTTAGCCCACAATAATTTGCAACATGCACACTATATGCATTATTCACTCCACGTTGTCTTACCGCGGTAGCCGGTAGCGTTGCTGGAGTGTACGGGCCGTCCCAGGGTGTTTCACATTTGTATGGGAAAAAATATGTGTTATTTTTTGCAGTCTTCGCTTAAGCACTAATTCTTTTTTTTTTAATGGCGTTGAGAAGGCAAACGAGCACACTGTGACCCATAGACATTCGCATTCACAAGACTGAAAATGCGTTGCCCACCCTGAGGACTAAGATGGAATGCGTCTATGCTATTGTAAAAGATGAAAATGTCTAGTTTCAAGGTCAACAGGACAATATTTAGAGTTCAGAGGACTGAAAACTTAGAAAAAGGAATATATTTTTAGTAGGTACCTACCCCAGAAGTGCGCTAAGAAAAGATTTTTCTAAATTGAGGAAGCGCGAAACTAATTCTACGCAAACGCATTTTCTTTATACAATATCAAAATTCGACTGTACGATGTATCATCTATATAAAATTCCTTTTTAGGGTTCCGTACCTCAAAAGGAAAAAACGAAACCCTTATAGGATCACTTCGTTGTCCGTCTGTCCGTCTGTCTGTCTGTCTGTCAGTCAAGACCGTTTATCTCGAGAACGCGTTGAGGTATAGAGTTGAAATTAATACCATATACTACGGCCTAGAGTCCCTTGCAGCTGTGAAAAAATCAAACTTCTACCTTAACGTAAAAAAAGATACGGCCGTTTATGCCGCAAAAATCGTGAATTTCGGCACTCTCGAGGGAATCAAAATGTAACACCTTCTTTTACTACAAGTATAGGGAAAAATCTAAAATCTGTATATTTTTAATTAAATCACAATAAACATAGGGCCTTTATGCAAGGAACGGCGGTACAAATTTTGGATTGAGTTAACCGTGTCATTTGCGCAACCCTCGGTGGGCGAGTCCGACTTGCACTTATCCGGTTTTTTTTTATACGTTATTATCGTAGTGGGTGGTGACCCCAACTGAATACGAAGTTAACGGTGCTGAAAATTTCCGGGTTAGGGACGAATATTTGTGTGACGTGCGCGAGTATATGTTCCTGAGTCTTGGATGTTTTCTGTATGTCTGTACATAGGGTAGAAGTACCGTTTGTGGCCACTGTACCCTTTTTGGCAACGTAAGGTTGAAAAGAGTATCAAAATACTGTAAAATATAAAATGATATTTATAAATAGTTAAGACTGAATATTAATATTAAGATATATATTTTTTTGTAATTTCATAATGCCTTCGATATTAGTTAAAATTTGGAGTGGCCTTCTACCCTACTTATATTTTAATTTGATGTTTACCGTTGCCCATAGTACCTACAAGCCTAAAGCATAGTTTGAGAATAGGTCAATTTTTGTGAGATTATGCTCCGATATTTATTTACTTATTCGAAACTATTCGTCCCTTTCTACCTACAGTGTTTTCAACCAACAAATTCGCATCCGTGCTCTACATACATTGAAGGAAACGTGCAACTTCTATTTGAATAACGGGTCTTTGTGTAGAAGTAGTAATTAAAATAAACAAATAATAAAAGCACACATGTTTTATCAGTGCTATAATCGCAAACAGAATATTGGAGAACTGTAAAAAAAAACATGAAAATCTACAAAGAGAAAATGAAGCAGGATAAGTAATGCCGTATGTAAAGTACAGTTTCCTGTCAAATAATAACAAAGAGTGCAAGAAAGGCTCAACCAAATTCTCTCTAGATTTTGCATCATATTATGCAGCCAAAAAGCTGGCAAAGAATAATTAAAAGTGGCAACTCTACCTACAAGAGTAAAGAGTAAAGAGTTTCAGACTACGCAACGGATTTTAATAGGGTGAACCCTATTGTTGGCCACCTACCAATTATTCGCCCCGTGAACTTTAACATAAGGTAATAGAGACGATAATTCAACAATCACTAGGTGCCAGTAACTGGTATATTAGAGGCCAGTAATTGGGTGTTTTACCCTACGATTTTCATCAATGGATGGAGTTTTTTATTTATATTAAATTAGGAGAAGGTTTTTATTTATATTAAATTCTGGTTTATATACAGTTGTTACAGAAAACTCACATAAACCGAAGCAAAGCGAGAGCGGGAGTAGCTTTTAATAAAAATGATGATTACAGAAGAGTGTTCGCGATTTAAACTCAAAATTTAATTTGAAAATGCCTTCTCAGATTCCACGTAAACGATTTAAACGCAGGCTAGTTTCGGCAGGCACAAACGTCTCCATTTAATCCACGTGAAATTCAAAACTGGTGAAGTTCTCGGCAGCTGTTATTTATTCCTCGACACAAAAGAACTTTTGAAAAGAGCTCTTGGCGTATTCGGCTGTTACGGAACAAGCCGGCACAGGCATCAGTTGAAAAACAGTATGTGAATTAATGATCGGCGACTGGTATCATTTTATGTCACTTTAACGTCAAACGTAATGAAATGACTAATATGGATAAGTCAGTGTTGTTAAAAATAAAACCATAATTATATTGTTAAAGACTCACTGAATTTGATTTGTTGTAGTAATTTATCATATTTTTTTCTACGTTTGATATTGTCAATCGATTTCTTTTAACATTGAGGATCCATTTATATAAACACATTGTCGCTGGCTAAATTTATATACTAACTTATTCATAAGAAAAATACTAACAAAATGTGGATCTAGTTGTCTGAATAAATGAATTATTATTATTATTATTATAAAGAGACCGATACCGATATTTCATCGTTTAAGACATGTTAAAACCTCGATGATAAAACTGCATAATTTTTTAATTTAATTGTACACGAAATTTAAATAGAATCATATCCATGTTATACTTTCGTTGAGAAATTCCTGCTGTGATGCCGATCACATATTATTATTTTGCCTTTTTGGGGTTTTTGGGGCCCCTATTAATAAGTCTCCGCTGTCCAACTCTTGGTCCGACGGGTCTTGGCCGGTTTTTCTACTTTTCTCTTTTTAACCCACGACGCAAAAAGAGGGGTGTAATTTTAGCGCGTGTATCTGTGTGCCTGTCTGTGGCGTCGTAGCTTCAAAACGGATGGATCAGTTCGGTCACATTTTTTTAAAGAAAGTTAGTTTAATCGGGACGATACTTAGCAAATTTTCATGAAAATTGGTTGAGCCGTTTGAGACAAATCAGCTCTGACAGTACGGTCACCATTACATCAGGGTTTTTATTTATTTCATAGTTATTCTTTTTATAAGCATTATAGCTTCTGCCCGCGACTTCGTCCGCGTAGATTTCAATTGCCGTTATTCCCTAGGGAACTTTTAAATTTTCCGGCCTATGTTAAGCCAGGGTATATTCTATCTCCATTTCAAATTTCATCCAAATCCGTCTAGTTGTTGCAGCGTGAAGTAGTAACAAACTAACCTACACACGCACTTTCGCATTTTTAATATTAGTAGGCTAATTTTTACTAAGTATATGTTGGTGCACTGTAAGTAAATGTAGCGTTTCGTTGCCCTAAATCTGTGTGCTGCGGCTCGTACACGCCGGGTGTGCGAAAATTCTTAAGAACCAAAAGTTTCCTTCAAATTAAACAGGCGTTTTTACGAAATGAAAACTTTGTAGGCACTTAGAATGATATTGAATTCAGAGCGAGCATGTGAGACTCTTCTTCGGAAAATCGACGATAGAAAACTTTGTGTTTGGAATTGTCAAATAAAACGAAAAAGATTTAACTAGTTCCACGTTTAAAAGATCTAGCTTACACTTAAAATCGCACGTTAAATCCAACAGTGACATGAAAGTAAGAAAAAAGCTATTGAAATAGTGACGTTATTACAGTTAAACATAATTTTAATGTCATTGTTATGTTATTACAAATTTGACTATGGAAAATCCCTAATAACTTCTAAACGGATTACCCTAGTTACATAATTTATATTGCCCTATCTGTTTTAGACCTAAACCTGTCAAATGACACTATATTAATTAATGTAAAACTATGGCAAATTAAAAGATAAATTAAACCAAAAATTATAACAGCTAAAAAGTACAATGAAATTAAAACTAAATAAAAGCTAAAAAAGAGAGGGCCCCCGTGGCAAAGTACCACAAATGCTGGCAGAGTTTCCTCGTTGTATAGCAATGCTGATTCGTTGCCCGAGGAAGCTGCCTGAGCTCTGTGGTCTCCGGTTGTTTCTATCAGCCTTTTTGAAATGTCCTTAAAAAGGCTGATAGCACCGGGTCCCCACGGACCAAGGGTCTCGACGCCGAATGGAACGAAGTTATATTCTGCGCCGAGACCCTTGTACTTATTCTTTTTCATAGTTTCGGCCGCCTCAGCTGCCGAACCTGGGTTATTTACGGTTCCGCGGAGGTGTGACGATGCTAGGGTGTCTACACAAGTAGCGTCCCATACCAGCACTCGCCCCATACTTTTATATGAATTCCTTTTTTGAATAGTGTCACTGTTGGATTTAACGTGCGCGCTTTGATCTGCGAAAGTACAAAAATTTAATGCTTACTATGAAATAAAGTACAAATAGATGTTTATGTTCACAGACACGTGTAGAACTATTATATAGTTACCATCTTACTTGGAGTAATATTTACCTTCTGGGTAAGCTCACTTCATCGTCGACTTGGTTCTGACTCTTTGATCAAGAGGGTTAAAAGCCAACACATCTAATAAAAAAACCGGCCAAGTGCGAGTCGGACTCGCGCACGTAGGGTTCCTTACCATTATCTATACAACATTAGCAAAAAACGGCGAAAAAATCACGTTTGTTGTATGGGAGCCACCCTTAAATATTTATTTTATTCTGTTTTTAGTACCTATTTGTTGTTATAGCAGCATACAGCCTGGTGACAGACAGACGGACAAACGGATAGCGGAGTCTTAGTAATAAGTAGTGTCCTGTTTTTACTCTTTGGGTACGGAACCCTAAAAAGTATTGCTTCACCATCGTAAAGAAGGCTTTTCATGATGTACTCGTAAGATTTAGGAAATATACCTTATTACTGCATGTGAATGATTAACAACTATACATACAATAAGATAACTGTAGAATAAAAAGAAATACAACATCTATCTACTTAAGTATAAATAAAAATGAATCGTCGAAATGTTTGAATGGGCATAACTTCCGAACGACACCACCAACTTGGATAATTCTTTTTTTTTATGTTTTTTATTGTCAGGATATGGTTCTTATAACAGTAAAAACATTAAAAATCCAACGGGAAAGTCGGAAATTTGAAGCAGAGGGCAAGCTGAGGCTGGAAGCTAATTTTTTTTTTATAAAACACTAGAGGTCGAGAAAAGTGAACTACTTTAAATTCTGGTAATACCAACTGGAACGCGTCCTCCGCCCAGTAAACCCGACCCCCACTAAAACCCGATAAGAATTCCACTCAAAGACGAAGCAAACCTCTCAGGGTAAGTTAATTCAGTTCTACTTTGTTCGGCCGCATCTCATTTGTTCTTTGTACTTATAATAGGAATGGCTTGCAATCTGAAACTCAAACGAGAAGGCTTTTTGATGACAAGCTTGAACTGGCATTACCGGTGTTTTTAAGAAGGAAAGAATTATTACTAGCCTAATTTACCGGGATGTCGGGAGTAAAAATTCCCCATTTTGAAAACACTTAATACCCCGGTAAAAGACCTTGTTCAAAACTTACGAGCAACCAAAGTGTAATACTACTGAAGTGTAAGACTGTAGACTACTGAAGGCCTACTTCATAAGATAAGATAAGATGAACAAATTTATATACGTAAACTCTATTTTGCACAAAGACAATTACAAGCCATGTTTACATCAATAAAGATGATGTACATAGGCGAACTTATCCCATATGAGATCTCTTCCAGTTAACCTTGGAGTAGAATAATTAAGCAAAGACAATGTAGGAGGATATTGATTTAAATAAATAAAATAACAGAAAATAACAAATAGTAGGTACTAGGTCACATACACCAGAAAAAAACCGGACAAGGCAAGTCGGACTCGCCCACCGACGGTTCCCCACATGACACGGTTAACTCAATTCAAAATTTGCACCGCCGCCGTTCCTTGCATTAAGACCCTGTTTTTTTGTGATTTAATTAAAAATGTACAGATTTCCGATTTTTTCCTATACTTGTAGTAAATGACGGTGCTACTTGCCAAATTTCATAGTTCTAGGTCAATGGGAAATACCCTATACATTTTGATTCCCTCGAGAGTGTCGAAATACACGTTTTTGGCGACATCAACGGACGTATCTTTTTTTACGTAAATGTAGAAGTTTGTTTTTTATACAGCTTCAAGGGACTGTAAACCGGAGTATATGGTTTAAATTTCAACTCGATACCTTTACGCGTTCCTGAGATAAAGGGTCTTGACATACAGACAGACGGACAGACGGACAACAAAGTGATCCTATAAGGGTTCCGTTTTTTCGTACGGAACCCTAAAAACAGAAAAAAAACTGCTTGGGTAAAATGCATACATAGGTAATTAAACATACTTATATGTATAAACTACCACATACGTAAATAACAGATGAAATCTACAACAGAGTTAAGGATCAACACTCAGACTATCATGTTGATTTAGCTACAACTACTTTAACCTTTATATCAATTTACCGACAGAAATGAATTAAATGTATTGTCACACAACCATGATTCTGGGATTAGTAACAGACGAGAAGAGTGTAAAAAATACGTACAGGGTGTTAGGCAGAAGGTTGGACAGACTTCAGGGACTAACTCAGTAGGTCATACAAACTTTGAGAGCTAAACAGCCGAAATGTATGAAACGGCTGTTTTTTTTTCGCGATTTGGATATGACCTACAGAGTTAGTCCATGAAGTCTTTCCAACCTTCTGCCTAACACCCTGTATACTAGGTATAGGTAACGATTAAGATAGCACATGAGTAACTTATACCCTTAACACGTAAACAAGAATCTGCGATAGCATCCAACGGCGTCTTCTCGATACAATAACAACATTGTTATCACAAACCACGGTAATAGGTATTCTGTAACAACCCACTTTACCCGGTAGTGACGTCGTAAATCACTTTCCGGTGTACGGGCCCATAACCTGGTGTTGTTTAAACAAGTACGTGAAGCGCCAGTCAGCCATTTTGAATGCAGCGCGTAAATAAAGCGAGGTTACATATATAAAACATCGCTTGAAAAAGCTCAACTATGAAAAAAGTAGCACAAAACGCATTGTTTCGTAAAATTTTCAGAGAATACAAATATTTACACAATAAACATTTTTTTAGTAGATGGGTGAGTTTGTTTCATTTATTTAAAGGCATGTCCAGATACTACACTCGGGAACAATGAAAACGGGTAACTTTCTATGTAAATTCTATACAAAGTAACCCGTTTTTATTACTCTTGACTGTTGGGTTGATGAGAGAAGGAGCGTTTGTCGAAAATGTGCTTATTCATACATAAAAAGGACTAGTTTTAATTATAATAAATTCATTTCTCTAATTAATCCAAAACTACTATTCAATACTAGGTAAGAACATTTTGATATAGACCTCATCTTCATCCTCCACTCATTTCTATTTTTTTTTTGCCTGTGTGAGTGTCCTAATGCTGGGCAAAGGCCTCTGCCCTTGATCTCCATGAGCCCCTGTTAGGTGCCTCTTCCGGCCAGTTGCTGACGAATGCGTCCAAGTCGTCCCGCCATCTCCGTCTAGGCCTGCCGTCTGCGTCGCTCATTTTGCGGCACCCACTTGGTAGCCACGCTAGCCCACCGGTCCGTGTGCATGCGGCAGACGTGTTATATTAAACTTGAAATGTTATTCTATAAGTCTGATAGGGAAAAACAACAAAGAGAAAAAACATACTATAACAAATTGCGTTCCAGTTACAATTTCCTTACCGTCTCTCAGCAAAAAGACGGAGAAAATTGTATTTCATAGCGTTTACACAATTTTCATTTTAATAGTTTCCAATGAGGAAAACTCGAAAGAAAACATTAAGCAAGCCAATATTTCTCTTCCGAGGAAAGCCCTGGTTCTTGATCAAGTTGAAATCCAATAAATTTTCCAGATCAATTTGATTTATCAATGTGAAATTGTATACGAAGTGAGAGTCAACTTTACTGAGGAAAATATTGGTGTAAATTTAGGTGGCCATGTTTTACGGTGGTAATGAGTTTTTAGATTTGGGTCGACTCATTACGGAGAGCGAAGTTAAGATTCGACGCTAGAAATGCGATGTGGGTAATTAACCGTCATATATTTGCATTCGGACTCGCTATTTTCAAATAGTTTGCTGTTTTTACACGTATTTTTTAACTTCACTCTTATTTTGAATGTATTTTTAGTTGAACTTTTGGAATTTCGAATCAGTATTCGTTATTGGAATGGGCTGAAACTTGGAATACTTTTGTAAACTCGATGACAATACAGTATTATGAGTCGATTAGGAGTTGGGAGGGGACAACATGATCTCTGCTGTGTTTAACGTCGACCCATCGAGTTTTGACTCGCTAGTTTGGTGTTAATAAGCAGGTGATGATTGTGCAAAAAAATACGGTCACCTTGTCTCATAAATTATATTGTTTGTCTAGTAGGTACACAGTACAACCTTGTTGGTTTAGAGGTCATTATCACAGTAGGTATAATCAAGATTAAATTCATTTCATAAAAATTTTAAATCATAATCTACATAAATTACTCTAAACTTCGAAAACAGTTGATTTGTTTGTGCATTTGTTGTTGTTCTGGTGTTCAACAAGGCCTAAATTCAAATATATCCGGTTGAGCCATTGTCCACGGCTACATACATATTTCAGTCGACAAACATAGGCTTGACCTAGTACACGGTTTCAAAAGCCACTCTTTGCAGAGCATTCACAGATCACGATTCAAAGCAGGGCAAAGTGTCACGTAGTCCGATAAAAGTACATTTTCCGTTCGTAGACAAACATTATATTACTGAGGAGAGTGAAGAGATAGGCGGTATTCTGCAGGGGCTTCAGAGGAAATGAGGTTATCCCTCCCGGCCTGAGCGAGCTAAATAAAAACAACGAGCATTTGCGGATTATGTTCTCTGGCTAGGACTTATACCGAGATATTGCGGTTTTAACTTTTATAATGACTGTTGTGGTTCCAGTTGGATGAAGAAAACATAAATAATTATTCAAGAAGCAACGTCATGCTTCTACTATGGAAAAAAATTGAAAGCTTTCTGTACTTCCGCAGAACGTTAGATGGATTGCAAAAGTAGTATGCGCCAAATAAAATAATCGGTGTTTACAACAAAGCAACTAAATTAATCAAAAATATAGTTTATCAGCATTAAAAAAATATTGAGACACAAAAATCAACTAGCTGAAATTTTAAACCTCTTTTTCTAAGAAAAATACCAAAAAAAGATTTTGCGACACTGCAGAAAAATAAATACCTGCACAAAATTCCCTTTCCGTCGAGTAACCTGTCTATGTGTGTACTCGTTTGATTCTCCATATGAAAAAACTAACATGGATAGTGAGTACAAGAACTTTTCAGTTATAGGGATGACCACAGAACAGAAAAAACAGTAGAAGTGTCAAGTGGGCGCCCACGTGTGGCATAGTTATGCGGAGTCCCGCTTAACCTAACATACTTTTGCCGCGATCGCTTATTTCGATATTTCGATATTTCTAAAATAGGAAGTAAATCCAAAAGCATGCCTTATGTATGTGCTATTTTGGAATGTAAAAACGATAGCCGCACCAAAAACATTTTCCATGGTGGCGTGTTGTTTTTATGATAGTTTGAGTGTTGGCGACAACAGGTCTGATACTAAGCGAAGCTCATGCCACTTCCACTGTTTTTTCTATTCCGTGGGGATGACATTCAAGTTCACAGATTACCAAGGGCATTTATTAGATATTCTTTAACCTATCTTAATTGTATACTAGTTATCGTTAATTATATTGTTGACTGTATGGTAGCTCTTACAATCAAGCAAAAACCGTGCAAGAGCATGTCTGACCATGCTCAGTGTAGGGTTCCGAAGCCGTTACTATACAAAAATCTCAAAAATTATAAGTATGGACTAATTCTCTACTTGGGTAAATATATTGGGTTGTAAAGTACATGTATTGGAAAACTATTTATTTTTTAGATAATCTTACATAAAGAACCATCTTGAGCCAAAGTTAAAATTATTATTAACTTATCATATTTATCGTAAAAAATATTTTCAATCCAAAATCAATTTTGGTGTCGTGTCTGTACTTGTAAAAAGTAAAAAGAGAGGAAAACGTGCAATCCTAGTTTTTCATAATAACTACAACACACCTATTTAAAAGTCGTGGAAATTGGACTTGATTAAGGGGATGAGAAACGTTAGAGCCCGGTGCTAAAGCACGGAAAAAAATTGACAGCTACGCGATTTAGGCGTCGCCGCACAATCCACTTAAGAATTTGTATTTCGGAGATGACCCGGCTTATATGACGTCATTCAAAATTCAAGATGGCGGTTATAAACGCCATGTTGTCCCTCATATATTAGTAAAGTGGACATAACATGGGCACAGGTGTTTAACGGTACAAATGTAAGGAATTTTAAAATTAATTTAAAAAGTCTATTACAGAGGCTTAGTGCAGAGGCTGGCTAGAAAATGCAAAGTATTTACATGTACTCGTAAAGAAAAGGGCAAAGAGCGTGTCGGGACACGCACGGTGTAGGGTTCCGTTTATTTATAACTTGGTCGACTGTTACTCGTTTACTTGTAAAGCTTACTTACTTCCTCTACTCCTATTGCACAATGGGCCTTACGAGCTTAAATTCGTTAAATATACGATGGTAAGTTTTTCACATGTCCAAAATATTCAAATGGCTAGATAGAGTTTATTCACGAAAATTAGGATACATCTGACAAAATTAGCGAAGTTCCGTTCCACATGCGACGTAACCAGAGGCCCTACTTTGAAAATCGAAGATCGAAGTTACGTTAGCTCCATCCCTTTCCCTCGATTTAGTCTCGAACGACAAGTGACAGGGATCCCTTTATATAGGAGCTAAAGTAACTTTGAACTTCGATTTTCAAAGTAGGGCCTCAGATATATTTTAACAGAAAACAACGAATTTAGAACTTATACTTATACTTATACTTACTTTTTTTTGTATAAGTTTTAACGAATATAAAATAACATAATTATAGGATCTTCATAACAAAATATCTTCGAGCTATTTTTTTTTTAAATCTTGCCACTTTTTCAAACTTTTACCTATTCAACACAATAAAAAACCTTAAGAACTGCTGATGAATGTAAATATTTCCTAGAGAACGTATTTAACAGCAAATTCTCATCATAACTTACCTTTAGGTGACATTGATATAAAATATATGTAAATCCTACACTAAATTTTTTCCAAGAAATCAACGTCCATATAAATGACCACTGAAATTCACTGAATAAAACCAGACATGAAACTCGTTGTAACCAGAGATGAAAATAATTAAAATGCAACAAAACGCCCACGCGTAAATTGAAAAAGCATTCGATTGCCCGCGAATTGGACACGGCGTAAGCTGTGTTTCCTCCTACAGGAGCGAGCTACGCTATGCGAAGCTAGTATTTCATAGATGTAAACCCTCTATATAATGACGTCCCAGTTTCAGAGAATAACCATTAAACGGCCCAACCGATTTTCAACAAACCTAGATAAGAACCATCCCAAATAAACTAGCTTTCTTGAAAAAAAAGTCGCTTTCGAATCGGACCCTCCGTTTGGGAGTTACAATGCTACAGACAGACACACAAACACTTGTGGCGACCTAGTGACATCTAACGACAACTTGTTTCAACCAACTCGACCAGCATCCGACACCGGAACTAAAGAGTTCTACATCGCGCTAATGAAGTTTCTACAATCGGTTGACATACCTATATACCACTTCCAACTTCATCCCAATGGACTTCGGTCCCCAGGCGTGACACCCGCCTGGAGAGATTTCCCTATTGTCCTCTCTCGCTACATTGTTGGTGACTCCGACGTGATAGTCTTCCTACACACTCACACATTTGCGTCGGGGGTCGTTGCGTGCATTAAAATTTAAGTAAATAAATAAAGTAATAAATGGGGGACAATCTCATCCAAATTGATCTAGTCCCAAGCTAAGCTCTATCCATAGGCTTGTACTATGGGGCAGTGATAAACATTATTATATAGAGAAAATAGAAAACCCCAAGACTCAGAAACATACCCCAGGGTTTATTGTCTAACGCACTCGCAATCGCAACCGGCTTCAAAGTGTAGCAATTGTTTTCATTTTGTATGCGTCATCACACAACTTGGTTTTGACCGGGAATCGAACCCGGGACGGCTAGCTTCGTAGGCAGTGTCACTACCAACTATACTAACTATTGATGTATTTTTACACGCGCACTGCTCAGCTCTCTTAGCTCTCTGGTGGAATTACAGCCTTACAATTGTAATAGACTTAATCCGAAAGATAAACACGATTCCGAGCGGGATATATTTCCAATTACCGAAATAACGAATCTGGTGTTTTTCAAACCCCCTGTGTTGCGGCTCTGTTCGACATCTGCCTGTTATCCCCCAATTTTTACGGAACTCACCTTTAACGACAACTCGTTTGTCGAGATCCGCCATATTCGGTCCATACGAAGCAATATTTAAAGAACCATACATACCTATACAGCTCAGGCAGTCGGGTAAAAACTTACCTATTCAACTTCAACATAAATAAACACAAAGAAACTGGAACACCCTTGTACTAACACCAATCGTTATTGTTGTCATAGTGTTCTCTACCCTTGCATTACAGCATACAATACTTGCCTAGTAAAGCGATCGCGATACTCCCGCAGTAATAATGTTAACGCACGCCGCGATGCATATTAATATCAGCCTTCGCAGGGGCCTTGTGCAAAGGTCTCTGCTGCTATTTTCTAACGTGACAGGAATTTTCCGCCATACCGCGCGTATACAAATTGCTAAGAAAACTGGCGCTTTTGATTTTATCAAGTAGTTTACACTGTAAGGAAATGTGACTTTTATGCTGGAGAATAAAGAAAGTATTTACGAAGAAAAATAGTAATTTTAAACCGACAAAATTAATTTAATTTTGTTGTGCGTAATCTCACTTTCATACACCATATTTAAACATGGTACTCAAAATGATCGAACGTGGACGTTTTCATTGCAAGAAGGTTTTATTTTGCTCTATTAACTTGCCGTTACAAAATTCGTTTTTAATACCGAATCAAAAAGAGGGGTGTATAGGTTTAACCGTTAAACGTACCTATAAATACGTGTTTTTTTTTTCAATTGTACGGTTTTTCTGCAAAGTTTTTGTTTGGTGTACAATAAAGTGTTTTGTATTGTATTATATTGTTGTACGAGTATTGTAAGTTAATTGTATCGGAGATCCTGTAATATTAAGTTCAGTCTATGATCCTGTAATACTAAGTGAGCAATGCTCACTTAGTCTTCAGTTGGCAACGCATTTGCAGTCACATTGCTATCGCCATAGGGCATCAGAGCCAAAGTACTTACTTACCATCAGGTGGCGTATGTGCCCGTATACTTTTAAGCCATAATAAACGCTAACTTCAAAGAAGCCTTATTATTAAAATTAATTCTTAGAAGTTGAAAATTTATAACCTATTAGAAAAGCTTTTGGGTTCGAGACGGCGTCGTCAATTTCCCTTTGCTTTTTATTCCATTAAGGGCTGACTTTTTTTAACTTCGCCTAACGAGCGTTTCTATGGAACGAAGTTTCCGCCATTAGGGCAGTTGTTAAATTAAATTAGTTATTTTTTATTTCATTTACTCGCGGCGTAGGAGCTCGTGGAAACGATCATTTTGTTTTTGCATTTAATTCGCTTTTGTGTAGTTATTATGAAGATTGTCAAGCTAAAAATTTCTGTACAAAATGTAATAAAGTTTCTCTCCCCTTAAACATAGCCCGATTTATACGATTTTTGAATATGTTGTAGACATCATGAAAAACTATGTCTGTGCGTTTTCCTTTCAAAAATGGTGCAAAGCTCACTGCTTGTTCAGGTTTTTTCGTTTAATTAAACATACTGCTTTTTTTTAGTGTAGTACCTAGGTATTCAAAGTACAAGCCCAGAGTTCAGTTTGGGACTAGATCAATTTGTACAAGATTGTCCTCTGACATTTATATTGTGTACACCTTGGCAGTTCTATATATTTGATGGTGATCGTACAGTCTCTCCAAAAACCAACTGCATCAGATTTCTGCAAGCGAAGGCAACGTGTAGTTATTGACGGCCCATAACGCTTCACTGGTTTAGATTTAATCGTGTTTTACGGCTTGTCAACAGGGGTGTAAAAGTGCAGTAAAATCCTTCAGGTCTGCTAGGGTGAACCTAGTCACTGCCTTTAATGCTTATATTGTGGTATATAAAGGTGTTTTTATACCACAATAACCGTTTACGGTGGATATGTGACACGAGATGAGAATGGAAATCATTTTATGATTTTCATCAATCGCACCGCAGACAAAAACAAAGTGTTGGTTGCTTGGTAGGCCTCACGATGGCCGACGATTTGGTGAAGACCGCGGGAAACCAGTGGATGAAAATAGAGTAGACTCGTGGAGATTTTTGGAGAAGACCTATCTATGTCCAGTAGGGAAGGTCTTCCGGCTGATATTGTTGTTACGTTGTCGTAGCTCATAACTTAAAACAATATGGTTTGCTTCCAGACAAAGTAAAAATAAAAGCCGATCTCAAAAAGGTTTGATTTCTGCAATAACTTTTTAAGAATAACCTTACACCTACATTTCTTTATTAAACGTTACGATCCCAAATGCTTTCAGGATCAAATAACTGCAGTGCACGACGTGGTCGTAAATTTGTGACAGACGTAACAGTGTTTTTTATGTGAACGTCGTAACTTAGGGTCATACGTCGCATGTGTCACGTCTGAGTGCAAACAACGATGTGAATCTGAGTTTTACATGTACCAGCGTTCTCGTAAAAAGTAGCTAAATTATTTAGTATTTAGCTCATTCAATGTGATTTATATACATATATGTAGGTACGCTATCACTAGCGTTTGCCCGCGTTCATAAATGCACAGAAGTAACTATATAGAGTTATGACAAATACTTTTAATATTATTGGCGAAATAATGCTCCATTTGTACACTGACGTAAATGTAAGTTATTTGACTCAAAAATGACATAATTTTGTGTACTTATTTAAAAACATCAGTGCAAAAAAGACGTAAGAGTAAGTCACATTTTTTTTGGTAACGTTTTTATATCTTTTAAAATGCATTTTTTTGCTTTATCAAACTAAATGTTTGTAGTAAAAAAAAAATAGGTAACGTAAAAAAATCAAATTCCGTACGGTTTACAGGAAATGTCCAGCTTGGTTTGAAATATAACTTAACTTAACTTGCTCTTATGTAAAAGCGTAAAATTGCAATTGCGTCATTATTCTGTTGGATGAGCGATTAATTATAAACCTTGTTGTTTGTAAATATAATATTTGATATATTTGATATGCGGAGTACAAATTACATTTGGCGGTGATAATTTAGTCTAAAATTGCATTTTTTTTAGAAAGGTACGCATTACTTGTAAATGTCCTAAAGTTCTCTTGCCTGCTTTCAAATAAAGCCTACATTTGCAATAGGCTTACGGGTGAGGAACGGCGAACTACGGGAAAACTTCTTGTCTTTATGATATATCGGCATTGATCTAGCTGGAGATAGGTTCTGTTGTGTCAATCAAAGTTCTGGCTCCGGAACAATCAAAGATATGTAGTCAAGGTAAACGGATTGTTGTATACGACGTACAGGCATTGATTTATATGTCGAACAGAAATATCAAATGTGTTTGGCCAAGCAACAGAGAGAGAGATGGCGTTTTTGTATGGCCAAACATGAGATGTTTTTGTTCAACGTAGTAGTAGGAATACTGTATCAACGGTTTAAGCAGTGTAGACACCATAGGTGTCAATAAATTACCTACTATTAGAAAATTTATTGTGTGGATAATTAATACCGCTATCAGTTAAACAGTCGACTAAAACCCAAAGTGCGAATCGAATTTTGGCTTTCGGCCAACCTATTTTAAGGAGAAATAATAGGCGAAATCAAAGTAGGTACGCTAAATGATAATTTATTGTACATATTAAAGAAACAATACAAGATAGAGGTGCTGCAAACGAGTAATATGTAGATTAAATTATTAATTAAAGCATTTGGTAAGTGTATACAATATTAGTCCAAGCGGCGAGTTTAAGTAGTCCCGTCAGAGCGAGCAAAACACATTTTAGCGCGTGCATTCTCAATTAGGCAGCCTGATACGTTCGAAAAGCCATGCTGCCAAATTGCATATTTGCGCTGAAATGCATGTGTTTTGTTCGCTTTGACGGGACTACTTAAACTCGCCGCTTGGACATTTCCTCTTGCGTTCGCTCACCTTTGCTTATGAAAGAATCCCTACCCAGAAAGCTTCGATTTCGCTTAGATATAAATAATTAGATAATCTGCTTCCATAACTGCTTGTTTTTTCTTTCTATCCACTTAATACTTGACAACTTTTGTTTTATTTCTTGAAAATTTATAATTGGATCTTTCTTTGTAAGTAAAACTTTATCAGAAAAAGCAATCCCTTAACGAATTAAGTTACGTGGACAGATAAATATACCTAAGTACAGTTAATGCCATTTCGTATCTTGTCTTTGGGTTCCAAACTCTATCAGTAACTTTCTTTCTAAGGATAAGGACGTCCATGTGCTTGCGGGAATACCTATACCTACCTATGCATATTGTGAGTACAATCGGCAAAATAGAATTCTGTTCCACAATAGAACTGTTTTACAGCGACGTTATATCGCAAGAATTTTCAAAAAATATTTTTTTTTTTTTTTTTTTAATTATAACATGTTAACAAACTTAGATGTACAACAACGTCCCGCAAAACTGTTTTCACAGTTTGATCATGTCACTGCGGCATTTTGTCACTGTAGGTCTGGGTTGCGACATAAAATTTGAACATAACCTTACCAAATAGTAAGTGATAGGTCTATTCCCACTAGTTCCATTGACAGTTCCATTATTTAAGGACTTTTATTTCCAATAGTTCCATTATATTAAAAAATAAAATAAAATGACGAATATTTTCTTTTATTATTACGAATTTTTTTTTTCATTAACGGTTTTAATGAGATTAATAAAATAGATCTACTGGGAAAAAATAATTCCCACTAGTTCTATTATCTGAAGTCCTTTAAATAATGAAATTAGTGGGAATAAAAATTCCAACTAGTGCCACCAATAGACTCTTTGGCTCCCTTTGCGTCAAATTCTGGGACACCCTGTATACATTTTGACACAAACTTAATCGTAGGTACATTTAGCCTTATATATGTAGTTGCACACCTTGTTACCTTTTCGCCTTAACACCTTTTTGGCAGATTAGTTTAGTATTCAAACTTAACGTTAAAGTGACAAAGCATGGGGCTACTTATTATGCGACTGTACGTCGGTTCTAGACTTAACTTATTGATACAAGTGCCTTCAAACTTACTATTATATCAACCTCCATTCAAACGCGATAGAATTTCAATAAAACGTTAAATCTCGAGTGAGGCGGAAAATAGAGCGACGCCATTCCCAATAAATGCTCGGCAGCCATTGAAAAGGCATTGTCTGGCGAGGCGCAGGTACTTGGATGTCGGTGGTTTGACAGGTCACATTCGAAATAGGTTATTGTTTTACAGAGTACTAGAGTTTGCTCCTGGCGTCGTCCGCGTAGAGTTAAGTCTTATCCAGGGTAGTGATTCTTTCAAAAGTAAAGGTGAGCGAACGCAGGAGTGAATGTCCAAGCGGCGAGTTTAAGTAGTCCCGTCAAAGCGAACAAAACACATTTCAGCGCGTGTATTCAATTTGGCAGCATTGCTTCTCGAACGTATAAGGCTGCCTAATTGAGAATGCACGCGCTAAAATGTGTTTTGCTCGCTCTGACGGGACTACTTAAACTCGCCGCTTGGACATTCACTTCTGCATTCGCTCACCTTTGCTATTGAGAGAATTACTTCCCCTGGGGAACTAACTTTTTTCTTTGGTTAAAAGTATTTTATTGTATCTAAATGTTATAATTCAGGACATGAACTATTTCAACCAAGATATTCAGCCGTGCATGCGAAATTGAGCGACACGTACTTTTACGTTTATGATATTTTAAGTAGGATGGAATAGAAAAGGGGATTGTTTGTTATTAAAAAACCGGTCAAGTCCGAGTCGGACTCGCGCACGAAGGGTTCCGTACCATTATCTATACAACATTAGACACTATACTAGTTGCCGTTATTAATATCGAGCAAAAAACGGCAAAAAAATCACGTTTGTTGTATGGGAAATAAAATATTAGTTTTTAACCCCCGACGCAAAAAAGAGGGGTGTTATAAGTTTGACGTCTAAGTGTGTGTGTGTGTGTGTGTGTGTGTGTGTGTGTGTGTGTGTGTGTGTGTGTGTGTGTGTGTGTGTGTGTGTGTGTGTGTGTGTGTGTGTGTGTGTGTGTGTGTGTGTGTGTGTGTGTGTGTGTGTGTGTGTGTGTGTGTGTGTGTGTCTGTCTGTCTGTCTGTCTGTCTGTCTGTGGCACCGTAGCTCTTAAACGGATGAACCGATTTGGATGCGGTTTTATTTATTTGAAAGCAGGTTTTCTAGCGGCGGTTCTTAGACATTTTATATCGAAATCGGTTCAGCCGTTTTTGAAGTATTGAACTTTGAAATGTCAATGTCGGGGGTTTTCCAACTTTTTGTTGGTTAGGTTATTAGTATTTATTGTTATAGCGCATAGCGGCAACAGAAATACATCATCTTCAACTGTCTGTCTATCAAGGTTTATGAGATACACGCTGATGACAGACAGACAGACGGACAGTGGAGTCCTATTAATAGGGTCCCGTTTTTACCCTTTAACGAACCCTAACAAAATATGAAATTCGGGATAACCGAACAACCGGGCTTAACGGAGGCGATAAACCGATCTGTCAAGTTATCTTCGGGAAAATTCGTTTTCAACCCGAGCCACGTTCGGTATTCAAAGTATTAAAATATTTATATCCATAGATAGTAGTGAATCGGAGAAATACTGGAAAAGGGCCGAATTTTAAGTACCCGAAACCGACGTGCATGCATGACTCGATGTATGAATGTGGAAGAAGCGAAAGAGATTTGTCAAGATCGTAGCAGGTGGAACGAAGTGGTCCCTGCCTACCCCTCTGGGAAACAGGCGTGATTTAATGTATGTATGTATGTAGTAGTGAGTTTAAGGTTCTCTGAGGAAAAGCCCATAAACTAAATGTAAGTAGACACTGATTAACGAAACTGTTCTTAATTAGTACCAAAAATATATCAATTTCTTCCAGAAAAAGCGCGGGAATGCGTATACACAGTAAATATTAATTATGCTCGTAATTTACTTACCTTGCGAGTTAAAAGAAAATACAGGGAAGTAATTGAATTATCACCGGAACCGGAAGTTCGGAAACCCAACAGGAGAATAGGTACAGGGAAACTAGAGGAGGGAGGGGAAATTAAATATTAAAATTATCTTGTTTTACATAATGGAATATTTTAATTGCCTTCTATTAAATTTTATACATCCCGTCAAAGGTAATAAAACGGAAAATAACATTAGGTACTGTACATTTCGCTTACGATCCTACTTAGCCAAAGTAATGGTATAATTGTTTGGTTTTTTTAATTATATTTCTAGATTTAAGTACGTACAGATTTGAAGAAGACATAGGTTAATTGGTAATTTCTTAAAGGGATAGAGATAAACTACTATGCATACCAAATCGAGGGCAAAAGCAATTAAAACATTGTATATAAATCGAATATTTTATCCAAGATTCTTGAAGAAAAATTCCAAATGAATTTCGGATCGCCTTTGATCAATTATAACTTGTGAAGCAAAATATAAAAGACTTTAAAGTTGAATCTGGAGCGACCAACTCCAGTGTCTTTAAAGACGTCTTCGAAAGAATGAAAAACAAACGAAGAGAAAATGAGGACTTCCAGGAATTTCTTTATTCTGCCCTCCTAAGGAAAAAAGACACAAGTGCAATTAATTCATATAAGCATATTAAACTCTCAAGGGTTATAATAAGGTTGGGAGTGCATTATTCATATAGTAGATGTTCCTTTTTTCCGTAAGAGGACAGTATTCCCGGACCAATAACGCATTATCAAGTTATAGGCAGCGGAATCTAGGGGTGGTAGATATAAAAATAAATTAATAAATATCAGGATAAGTTCACATTTTTTTTTCATAAAAATATACTTTATGACTTGCGATAATTATGACCTAGACCATTTTATGACAAAAAATAATTATGACAGACGATATAGATAGATAGCAATGTATCGGTAAAAAGTTAAAAAGTGATATTACTAAATAACGTAAACATTAAAATTGAAATTAACCTAAATCTGCTTCTCAGAAGTGTCAAATAAAACTTTTCATTAAATTGCTGCTCGAAAACACTTTAAAAGTTACGCTATTAATATAGCAGCAATCAAGGGTAATTGTTATATTTCTATTATAAAATCGTTAACAGTACTTTAAACTATAGTTAGTTTTTATGTTCGTATGGAAAACACACACTGTATACAGCTACGATTACCCGTCCAGTTCGCAGACTGCCAGCAGGGCCTCTATTCAACACGGTAAAAACCAAATCGTCTTTGATGTATTATCGTATTGTCAATGTTTTGATAGCTCTTATTTACTTTCGACAGTAATGCCATAACAGGGCCTCTATTCCCGGCGTTAAAAAGCGTATCGTAAATGACCTGTTACGGTATTGTTTTGACGTCCGCCGCCACTGTCAAGTAAATAAGAGCTATCAAAACGTTGTTCGATCACAGTTCAAAGACGATATGATTTTTAGCGCCTAGAATACCGGCCCAGGTCAAATATTATTTGGATTTTACCGCCTAGAATAGAGGCGCAGCCCTGAGAGATTTTATAGAACCCCTTGGAGATTGCAAATTGAAGATAAGTACCATTCGTTTGAAGACAATAATAAAAGTTTTCATTATCGCTTGATGGGACCTGTCGTCCGTTGAAACTGGTAGAAACAGCACATTAAGGCTTGCTTACACGATGCGAGCTAGTCTTTTAGTGGACAACTACTGTCATTATATTACTAAAACGCTAAAACCTGCAGGTGAGACTAAAGTTCCAAGCGCAATGAATTTCTTGACGTGTTTATTACACAACCTGAAAGGAATCGCCTTCCAACTAATAACTTTTGTTAAAGTAACTTTTAGTTTTTCTCCAAATACTAAATATATTCTGGTATTTACCTAATCAGCAAAGATAAAACAATAAATTGGCCACATGAGGACTCTTACACGTCGGTAATGTGGAGACTGGAGTGAATGTACTAGCGCTTCGGACAAGTCCATCATTGCGGAGAAAAAGTGCCGCAAAAAACTCTAGCAGATCCTTTTTCCAATCATACAAATAATCCTTAAAAGTTAGTTACATCACAAGGTTAAAAGTAGCACAAAAGATAATCATTACAAATGTAAGAGCAATAATATTAAATTAAAAATAATGACCATTAGAACAACACGATGAGGTCTTAACGGTACCATCTGGATCTGATATAAAAGGCCTCAAAATGGACAATAAAAAAGTTACACACAAGTAACTAGCTCACTAAATACCAAACGAAGCATGACAACTTACGAACTCGCGCCGTGTAACCTAGCCATTGTAACAACACTACTGGACACATCTAGAGCAGTTCGCAACTTTGTTGGAGCGGTGCCCAGAGGAACTTGGTGGCAGTTAGGGTTACCAGGCGATAGAAATTTCCTTGAAATCCGAAAAAAATCTAAATCCAAAATATATGTTCAGTAAATTGGCCACGTAGCTTGGGCTCTTTTACACGTAGGTAATATGGAGTGAATTTACTGGCTCTTCGGACAAGGACCTTCATTGCGGAGAAGAAGCGCTGCGAGAAACTCCAGCAGAAGTTATTGTTACTTTTTTCAAATTAATAATTATCGAATTAAAAAAATATAACAAATAAAAAGATACAAATGAAAGAAACAACAAAAAGATTACTGAAATGTCAAGGAATTAGTCGGATATCTGTGTTTTTGGACATAGTAACCCTAAAAGCAGTGATTTAGTGCTGCCGAGTAGGTACTTGCGCTATACGGCGCTTTGTGCATTGTGCATTAAACTCGATTATTTCGGCGGTGCCATGTGCATTATCGGTCTTAATGACTGCATAATTTCATGCTAATGATCTCGGATTAAATCTAACATGCATGAAAGCTTCTACTTAGGGATTAGTACAGTCGCCATCAGATATATTGTAGCGGGCGAGGTACTCAAATATTTCGGAGCAGCATTACTTTTCAATAAATTCGTTACATTAGTTATAGTCAATAACATCAGAACATGCAATTTGTCATAAATATAAGAGCAGCGACTTTTCAATAAATTCGGAACACTAGTTATGGTCAAAAAAAACCACAAGGGAACGCATTTATAGCAACAGCTCTATTTAGCCATACTAACTTAAATAATCAGTGGATAGTTGACAGCGGGGCAAGTGAGCACATGACCCAGGATGAAAATATGTTTATTTCATACAAGAAAATAGATCAAGAAAAGTCAGTGATAATTGGTGATGGACGGAAGCTATCAGTGTTGGGAACAGGAGATGTAGTGCTCAATGTATTTGATGGGCGATCATACATTAAGACCACACTAATGAACGTTCTTCATGTGCCTGATCTGAAAATGAATTTATTATCTGTGACATGTGCAACTAAGCATGGATATGAAGTAAAAATGAGTAGCAAAGAATGCTTGTTTCTTAAAAATAAGGTTGTGTGTGCTGTCGCAAAGAAGGAAGGTCAGTTTTTCATACTGGATGCTGCTTATAATGACAGCTATGCAAACCATGTTTATTCATTACAAGAATGGCATGAGGTGTTTGCACACCAAAATTACAGCTATGTTAAAGACATCCTGAAGGAAAACAATATAGCCTACACAGATAATAACTCACAATGCATAGCGTGTATTGAAGGAAAGTCACATAAATTGTCATTTGAAAGAAGTGAAAGTGCTGCTGCAGCTCCTTTAGACCTTATTCACGCTGATGTTGCAGGCCCCATGGAGGTGAAGTCTATAGGGGGTGCGAAATATTTTCTTTTACTGAAAGACGACTTCTCAAATTACAGAAAAGTATATTTCTTACAGCTAAAATCTGAAGTTACAAACAAAATAAAAGAATTTATAAATGAATCTGATAACCAAAAGGGAAGAAAACCAAAGATAATTAGGACAGATGGAGGAAAGGAGTTTTGTAACAATGATTTGGAAACTTTTTTGAAAGAAAAAGGAATAAAACATGAAAAGACAGTTCCATATACACCGGAGCAGAACGGCAGAGCAGAGAGGGAAATGAGGACTCTTGTAGAGGCAGGACGCACAATGTTATGTTCAAAGAAATTAAAAAAGGACTTATGGGCGGAAGCAATTAATATGGCAGTTTATACTATAAATAGAACAGGAAAAAGCAGAATAGGCCGGAAAACTCCATATGAAGCATGGACAGATAAGAACTTTGATGTATCAACCTTGACAAAAATATTTGGAACGGAAGTGTATGTACATATTCCGAAGGAAAGTCGAACAAAATGGGACGCAAAAGCGACCAAAGCCATTTTTGTGGGTTATAGCGAGGACACAAAAGGTTACAGAGTTTACTTTCCGGACAAAGATAGAGTTGACATTAAAAAGGATGTTACCTTCTTAAAATCTGCTAATACAAATAGAAAGGAAGATGAAAAGACATCAGAGTCTAACCAGAATAGAACAGGTGAATTATTAACAATTAGTTTTCCATATGAACAGGAAGCGGAGGAGAAAGAGAATACTAGAGAAGTGTTGGAAAATCTTATAGAACAGGAAACAGATGTAATGCAATCTCAAGGTATTCAACCGGAAATCGCTGAAGAGTCTATTAATCAAGAAGAAAGTAGTGGAAACTTGAGACCAAGAAGGGAAAGAAGACGACCAGGATGGCTTAATGATTATGAAACAGGACAAGAATTAGATGACACTGAAGAGGAAAGAGATGAAAGTTCAGAACAAGATTCAACTTGTTTTATGGTGTTTGAAGGTGAACCTGTTTCATATAAGCAAGCTATGAAAAGTGTAGATGCTGAAAACTGGAAGAAAGCAATAAGCGTTGAGATTGAAAACCTGAAAAGAAATGAAACATGGTCAGTAGTGAGTAGACAAGACTCAATGGAAATAATAGATAACAAATGGGTATTCAAAAAGAAGACCGATGCTACAGGTAATGTGACATACAAGGCGCGGCTGGTGGCTAGAGGGTTCCTGCAGAAGACTACACCAGATGATGACTTCTATGCCCCAGTGGCCAATGTAACCACGGTACGTACATTACTTGCATTGGCTAACAAGAAATCAATACCAGTTTACCAAATGGATGTGACTAGTGCATTTCTGTATGGGGAAATAAAATCTGATGTATATATGACTGTACCAGAGGGCATTAGTGAGGAACAGGGAAAAGTGTGTAAATTACAAAAATCTTTGTATGGACTTAGATCTTCACCAAAAAGATGGAATGAAAAGTTTACTAGAGTAATTGTAACTGAAGGCTTTATACAATGCAAATCAGATTATAGTATGTATGTTAAAGAATGTAATGGACATATAACATTTATTCTATTATATGTTGACGATTTGTTGTTAACAGGGACGGACAAAGATTATGTGGAAAAAGTGAAACAGGTTTTGAAAAATAATTTTTCTATGAAGGATATGGGTCTTGCAAAACACTACTTAGGGATTCAAATTGAACAAAATATTAATGAAGGAATTTTAAAAATAAATCAGAAAGCTTATTTGGAGCAAGTATTAAAACAATTCAATATGCAAGATTGCAAAAGTGTTGCAACACCTATGGATCCTAAATTTCAGAATAATATGCTAAAAAGGGACAAGTCTGAAAGTACTGAGATTGAAGCAGGGTGCCGCAAGCTTATTGGTTCACTGCTATATGCAATGTTAGGAAGCAGGCCTGATTTGTGTGTTAGTTTGTCAATACTAAGTCGCTTTCAGACATGTGCCAATTCTCAATTATGGGAATGTTTGAAAAGAATTTTAAGATATGTAAAGGGAACATTAGACTACAATTTAATCTATAAGAACAATGAAAGTGCCTTACCAATAGTTGGATATGTAGATGCTGATTGGGGGGGAGATTTAATTGACCGGAAATCAACTACAGGATTTGTATTTAAAATCTTCGGAAACACTGTAGCTTGGGGCTCGAGAAAACAAAATACAGTAGCACTCAGCTCTACGGAAGCTGAATATATAGCTTTAAGTCTGGCAGGCTCTGAGGCTATGTGGTTCAAGCAACTTTTAACAGATTTAAAGATTAAAGAAGAAATTGTTATTCATTTGTTTGAAGATAACCAGAGCTGTATTAAGTTTTCCAAAAACCCAATTGTAAACAGGAAAATGAAACACATAGATATAAGATTCCATTTTATTCGAGATTTAATTCAGAAAGGAGTTATTGTGATAAAGTACATAGAGACAAATAAGCAAATTGCTGATGGGTTTACTAAGCCCTTAGGGAAACCTAGTTTTGATAATTTCAAAGATGGAATTAATTTGTTGTAAACTTTGAAACAATGTTAGATATAAGTTTTTTTTTGGTATTGTTATTGAGGGATGGTGTGATTGTACAATAACAATGTGTTGATGTCATAATGAATAAAAAGTAAAAAGGCTAGAGTTAAGTTATCTATGCGAGACGTCTAGGACGCTCAACTTGTGTCTGTGGTAGATTGTGTCTGTAGCGTTGTTACATAAGACTTTTAAGGTTAATTACATTCTTCGTATGTTGAATGGTGGCTTTCTTTTATTACTCCAAGCGTATTACCTATCATAAATAACATCAGAACATGCAATTTGTCGTAAATATAAGAGCAGCGACTTTTCAATAAATTCGGAACATATAACGAGGTAAAAATATCAGAATGCAGAGAACGTCGCCCGCTACAATATGTATATCTGATGGCGACTGTATACATATAGTCTGTGCCAATTGAAATTGGCAAAGATGTAAACACAACCAAATGAACCAATTTACCATTATTACTCGATAATTTCCTGCTTTTAAAGATCAAGCAATGATTTAAATACTTTTGATCTTTAATTTCACAGTAAGTTTAAGATTAACCCCCTTACTAATAAACGTTGAATAACGGTGGTATTGCTATACAATGTTTTGTCCTTATCTGTCATTGTGACATTTGGATTTGACAGACAAGGACAAAACATTGTATAGCTATACCACCGTTACTCAACGTTTATTAGTAAGGGGGTATATATAAAACACGCTGGATGAATATTAGAGGTTATGTGTCAAACAGTACTAATTTGTTTACATCTTTGGCAATTTAAATTGACACAGACTATACATGCATAACTTCACGCCTTCATTCCCAGAGTGGGGTAGGCTGAGCTACATAATTACCTAATTACCTAATGAATTAATTATTTATTGTAGGTAGGTAATATTGGGTCTTCAGTATTACTTTGCCATCATCTCATGTCAAATTTATCCATACTTTATTAAAGGTTGTTTCTCTTGCACATTTATAAAATAACAACTTATAAGTTTCAGTTCTTAAAAGCATATAATATCTCAGTTATTATTAATACCTAACCTAGCTGTTCTGATTTACTGATATAATTTTTACCATCGGTGTAAGAGAAACAATGTTAAACCAATTTTCAGATTTAGGTAATGCAATAGAAATATGCTGTCTAATACCGCAAATTCAATTTCAAACTTGGCACGACCGCCATGCTGCGCCCAGGGCGTAATTGTTTGTGTAAGCTACATTAGATTATACTGTCTACCCATGATACGACGATGTATCATCGACAAAATGTATCCTAGCTAATTGCTAATTAATGTCGAACGTGTTTGACGATATTTTGTGCCAATAATGGCAATTTCTAGTTTAAAATCAGTAAAAAATTTAGCTATAGGTACAGTACGAATTTCAAAACGCGTTCCTTTTTCGAATTAGGTTTTAGTTAAGCTGGGCATTCACGACCGCTCCAACAAGCCGAATAGAGCAGCGCCGCACTAAAATCGATCCGTGAATGTAAAAACTGTAGCGTTTAAAAGTACTCGGCGCGGTCCGTTGGATTTCCAAATGGACGGAAAGCCAGCGCGACGCGCCAACGCGCAATCCGAATGAAACTATCGTGAATGTAGAAATTCCACGTTGGAACACGCCACGCCTCCGCGCCAAGCCAAATGGCATCGTCATAAATGCGGTCCCTGGCTGCCATTTTCTAATCAGTCTGCTCCGTGATGTCGCACTGTTTGAGGCGTGACGTGGCGCGCCCGTGAATGTGGTCAAAATATTACTCCCATCCAGTTGTACACTACCGCACTGCTAGATCAAAACAGTAGTAACTCAAAATACAATTGTATTTTAAAATCAACTTTAATACAACTTCTATGAACTTGAAACAAAACTAGCAAGGATTTTGAGTTGATACTGTTTTGATCTAGCAGTGCGATCACTCCATCTGTCGCCGATACAAACGTTGCGTCCGTGAATGCCCAGGATTAGAGTTCCTAGATTATACTTATAACGCAGCACAGCTGCCCCTAAAATGATTACCAACAAGTTCAAGTTAATACTCTCAGTGCATCCCTTTCTAAGGCCGTAAATACATCTGCAAGAAATGATTGCGAGAAATATCTGACAGTAAGTACTGTCCGACAATGCCTTAAGCGCGAATAACACTGGCAATAAAAATTGCAGAAATTGATTGTCAGCGAGGTGTAGTCTAGCAATACAAGTTGCAGAAGTTAACTGCTATCTTACTCTAACTTTCAAGTTACAAAGAGACAGCAAAATTGTGCTTTTTGCTCTCGAACTGAAGTTAAAGTAACACAGCAATCAACCTTCAGTTCTAGAGCAAGAAGCTCTATTTCGATTGCTAGTCTAAACCTCGCTTTGTATTGTATTGGTTTTCATTTGAAAGTTACACTACCGGACAGGGTAGTGATTCTTTCAAAAGCAAATGTGAGCGAACGCAAGAGTGATGTCCAAGCGGCGAGTTTAAGTAGTCCCGTCAAAGCGAACAAAATTTGGCAGCATGGCTTTTCGAACGTATAAGGCTGCCTAATTGAGAATGCACGCGCTAATATGTGTTTTGCTCGCTCTGACGGGACTACTTAAACTCGCCGCTTGGACTTCACTCCTGCATTCGCTCACCTTTGCTTTTGAGAGAATCAATACCCAGTACTGTCTGATAGTAACTTGTACTTGTTAGATTGAATCACTTATTCGTTATCCTCGTGTCCGTCATGTTAGGACCGCTACATATTACAACTATCTATCAAGCTTAATGCACTGCAAAGGGGCGCAAGCCGCCCATGGCACAATCTGAGGCTCTACTTTGAAATCCGTAATTCGAACTTCGTCTATTGCTATCCCTTTTGCTCTCGACGCGTCACTAATTCGCAAGAAAGTGATGGGGCGATCCGAAGTTCGAATTACTGATTTCAAAGTAGAGCCCCTGATTAATTTGCCTAGACTACCTATAGAACCTCTATAGGATGTCCATGTCTTGAATGTACCTCTACATACCTATGTACGTTTAACGGTCCTTTTTTTCTCTTTATAAGTATGTTTAATGCTAACTAACTAACTTTGAGCTTAGTTTGCGACTAGGTCAATTTGTCTGTTTCAATTTATTTGTTTGCGTTGTCGGCAGGCAGGCGCGTGGCGCGGATGGTGCGCGGAGATGGGCGGGCCGCGGCGCATGTCGAGCGCGCTGCTGCTGCCGTTCGCTCTGCTCGCGCTGCCCGCGGACGCCGGGAACGCCACCGGCTATCGGGTATGACAATAAGACTGTGGCTGCCGTAATTTCTGTTCACGCTAGCAGCCGGGAAAGACAGCAGCAACGTCAAGCGGATGTGGGCAGATGGGCAGTAATGTGTCGAACACTGTTGCTCTGCTCATGCTGCCCGCAGACGCCGGCAGCCGCGTAAAACAGCAGTAACGTCAATCGGATGATAAGTAGATACGTGTGTCGAGTGCTGTTGCTGCTGTGAGCTCTGCTCGTGCTGCCCGCGGACGCCGGGAACCCCACTGGCTATAGGGTAAGACAACAGCAACTTCAAGCGGATAATGCGTAAATGGGCAGTAACGTGCGTCGAACGCTTCTGCGTGCTTCTGCTGTTCGCTCTGCTCGCGCTGCCCGTAGACAGCAACGCCACCGGTTGCCGCAGTAAGATATAACGTAGAGTGAATAATGCATACATTGGGTACGTCGCCATTTTTTATTGGCAAAAATAAAGTCCCTTACTTAAAAATAACATTTCCCTGCTTATCGCAAGGGTATTTAATTCCTACAGGTTTATACGAAAACTTCTTACCAGCATTATTCTGACCGGACGCAAATAACAAGTATTAGTTTGAATAACAGAACTATACAACGTTTACTAAGTAGAAAATACTAGGCTAGTTTCAACATTCTCCCCTAGTTTACACCGCAACTTCTCTGGGAAGTTGGTACGCTTGCAATAACGGCTACGGGTAACCGTACGCCATATAAAGTTTCCGCCCGATCGACGCTCTACCACGCTATACATTTACGAGTACCTAAGGGTGGGTTATTTGATGTAGTTAACTCAACGAAGTTGAATTTTGAAAATCGAATCGAAAATGTGACAGGTTTGGTTCAGTTATACAAAATACGATAACGTTTCTAAAGAAACCTTTAAACCCTTAAACGGAGTTAGATTTTTACGATTTTTTAATATGTTGTAGACATTATGACAAATTTTCCTTTTCAAGAAAATATTCCTTAGAATAAAACAAATTTATAAAACTAAAAACAGATATGTACAGACCTACTTTTTCATAATAAAGGTACTGACAGACGTGCTCATTACTAGCACGAAAGTATGCTTTTATTGAGTAAGTGCTCAATAAAAGCATGCTTTTATGCCATTGCATGGTGCGACACACGCGTGCTACTAATGAGCACTTGCTCAATAAAAGCATGCTTTCGTGCTAGTAATGAGCACGTCTGTCAGTACCTTTACTACAACATTTAAAAATCGTCATGATCAAGCAAAAATAAGTATTACATAATCTCATTTCAGTATCTGTTACCATCCAATACAATCCAAATACGAGTGTATTTATTTTTCTACGAATAAGACAGCTCAAGAACCGCAAAAGCCCCAAATCCTATTTCGTAGAGCATACCCCAGAGATCCGAGCGTGCCTGATTATGTAACCTCTCCATTTGGGAAACTTGCAAGTCATCTTAAAGCTGTATTGTTGTTAGAAATTTTAGCGAGGTTGTAATAGAAATAACTGAAATAAAAATTAAATAATATTAAATAGAAATGAAGAAGTCAGAGAGAAATGTGGACTAAAAGAAGATGTAGTGACTAAGATTGAAAAGGGCATGCTTCGATGGTTCGGTCATTTGGAAAGGATGGATGAAAGAAGATTGACGAAAGAGATATAGAGAGCTAAAGTGAGTGGAAGGGTCGGAAGGGGCCGCCCTAGGCGTACTTTTTCGAATCAAATCGGAGAAATACTGGAAAAGGGCCGAATTTTAAGTACCCGAAACCGACGTGCGTGCATGACTCGATGTATGAATGTGGAAGAAGGGAAAGAGATTTTTCAAGATCGTAGCAGGTGGAAAGAAGTGGTCTCTGCCTACCCCTCTGGGAAACAGGCGTGATTTAATGTATGTATGTATGTATGTATGTATGTATAATATTAAACAGGATCATCGTGTAAAATGCGATTTCGATCTATTCCCACCAGTTTTTTCTTATAATTAAGTACTAAGTATGAGTAAGGATAGTATAGATTATTTTGAAATCATGTTGACTCATTTTTGTAAAAAAACGATGTATAGGTAATCGGAACCGTTTTTACAAACAGTAACGATATAGTACATTACTGCAAAGACCAGTAAGTGAGCCTTCCTGGATGAGTATGAGGTAAAAGCCCGAGCCGCTAGGCGAGGGCTTTTATACATACGAGTCCAGGATGGCTCTTAATGGTCGAAGCATGTATAGTGCTTTACTCAAAAATAGAACAAGTAGAATGATTTAAAAAAAATATGTTCAAATATTGATGACCACATGTGCACAACCCTCAGGGCGCTAGTCCGACTCTTACGGCCGAACCCTATATTCAAACCGCGGACAGATAGGCTTACTTCGGATTAAAATTTGACACATTTTGTATGGGAAAATGTCAAATTTTAACCCGAAGTAAGCCTTATCTATCCGCGGTTTGAATATAGGGTTTGGCGGGTTTGGCCGTTAGCCAGTCGCACCCGGTTTTTTTATTTGTTTTTAACGATTTACAACTCGTCATACCGGCCGAGATGTACTAGGCGCACATAAAACTGAGATGGTGCGGAGCAAGCGATGCTGAAATGAAGAGAAATCGCGCGATGTCTGGTCTGAACGAGATAACGCTTTTGGTTTATGATGCCCTGGTACTTTTGGAGCTGAATGATCAGCTTTTCATGTAGTATAAGTAGCCTTTTTGAAGGTTGTCACAGTCTTTACAGATAGTTCCAAATTCAAATAAATGTTATGGAATTTCCATACTTACTTACTGGACACTTTTTGATTCCAAATTCCAAATTCCTCAACTTTACTGGACACTTTTCCAGTTGTCCAGGAACGTCAACCTACTGGCTCCTTTTTACTGGTGTTATGGCAAGATTACATAGCATTTTTGAGTAAAGTGGATTAATCGATGAACAAACTCGGTAACTGATATTTGATTTATTTTGGGGACTGATAAAAAAGGGAATATAAACTAAACGTTACTAAACTTGAATTAAAAACTAAAGATAAAATTTCACAATAATAGGTAACAAATCAAATTGGAATAGTTGAGCACCTAGCACCCATCGCCTCGCAGAAACTCAAGCATTCGCTACACACTGCCGCCCATCGCCACGCAAACAAGTCGCACTCGGGTATTTAAATTCTGTTGCTAGAAATAGATAGGAACAAATCTTTGTTCGCTTACATCTTGGTTATTTTTATATCTATTCAAAAAATGATTTTTCTCAACAGTTTGTTACATGAATCAGCTTTTATAAAAGCTGTGAAAAAGTCATGATTAGTCCCTATTATGACCTACCTTACAAACTTTTTCGATTTAAAGAATCTTATAAGCCTTTCACATATAACGTTTTCAGCGCAACAAATACATTGCCAGACAAATAGATACTACTAGTACACTTACTTCTGATTTAAGTACAACATTCTTCTCTTAATGTCAAGGTCCCAAGTTACAAATAGATTTAATTTGCTTCAGTACTTCTAAAAACGCCCCAAGTGTTCAAGCCACTTTAATGTTCACTTCAAAAATAACTTTCCTTCTCTCCATTTAACCTCAACCCGCTAAGCTGTTTGATATCTTCATTCTTTCATATTTCGTGTTGTTTATTTGGCGAGAGGTTTTTCCACGGTTCTTTAGTACAATCTTATATTTTAATATCCGTACTTTTAAGGTCGAGAAGATTAAGCTACTCCCATTACTTCATCAGTTGTTTTCGTTACTCCTTTTGTTTTATCTAAGAAGTTATAGAATTGTATAAATAATGAAATAACTGGTCAAGCGCGTGTTGAGTACTAATTTAAGATTCCATACGATATGATCATGTCTATGATTTTTGGTCTTTTGCCTATGGCACAAAAAAAACATACAACGTAATTACTTACTTATACATGTTTCTATAATGTCGTCTATCTTGGTATTATATGAGTAGTAAATATGATTTGGCCGACTGTTATTTACTTTGTGTTTTTTTTTTCTGCGTTAATACTTACCGGACCTAACCTTAACCTTAACCTTTCAACCTACTGTGCAGTTTGAAGAATGAGGGCAGTTTTACGATTAGGTACCTTTTGTTTGACAATAACTAAAAGATCTTAGTGAAGATTACAGACGGCCTTTTAATATTACCTAAACTATACAGGGTGTCCCAGAAACCGACGTCAACCCGCCTAGGGCTTAAGCCATGTTTTATTTCACAAGTTTTTCAGTGGTATCTTACATGATTAGAATCATTACGAGTCAGCGACATTTTTAACCCAATTTACCGTTTTTTTTTTATTTATTTTTTTAAGTTGTTACATAATGTTTGTTTCTCCATACTTTCTTTAGGGTTGTTTTTAATTTAAAGTATCTGGTAATACTCGCGAGACGCTTTGACAAATCAAATCACACCTTGTTTGTTGAAATCGGCCATCGCAAGGCAACAAAGAACCATAAATACACTTCAAAAACATTGCTCTCCTTCTTCAGAGGCTCTACTTTGAAATCCGTAATTCGAACTTCGTCTATTGCTATCCCTTTTGCTCTCGACGCGTCACTAATTCGCAAGAAAGTGACGGAGCAATCCGAAGTTCGAATTACTGAATTCAAAGCCCAGCCCAGCCGTCTCGGTGGGTATTTTTTTTAAATAAGATCCAGAGAAAGTACAGTCGAGTTCATAAATACGTATAAACTTTAGTACCTTGTCTATTTAATGTCATATTTTAACTGCCATATACGAATTATCACAGCGATTAAAGTAACAAGGTACTAAGGTGTATAGGTACATATTTATGAACTCGACTGTACATGCCTAGAGGCATAGTTTGGGACTAGGTCAATTTGTACGATATTGTCCCCTGATATTTATTTATTGCTAACATGTCACTTCGGCGGTTGCCTCAAATAGCGCGGTCGATAGGCCGGTACAGATTTAGCTTGTAGCTCTGAATGCTTCATCGCATCCCCGCCACGGTTATAAAGCCCATCATACAATGTCTCGCTACTCTCGCTATACCCATATATAAAGGGAGTTGCATTGCATATTCTATTAACACCGACAAAAGCCGGCATACTAAGGTAACTACTTAACGCATCTGCGATTCCTCTCAAGAGGGCCTACCCAAGATGCAATGCTACCCAAAATTCCGTTCTATCGTCTTGTCATGTATGGGATCACAAATTGATCATGTGGTTTATCTAAACGGATAGCTAAATGCTAGACAGACAACATCCTTATTTTTAACCGCCTTCAAAAAGGAGGAGGTTATACGTTCGACTGTGGGCTGATTTTTGAATCCCCAGATAAAACTATCCGTCAGTTAAATGTATTACTATCCTTTTCTGAAGTCATAAGAAAGAAAAGGACAGAGCTAAAATTTACCTTCCGGATAGCTTTATCTGGGAATTGAAAAATCAGCCCTGTATGTATTTTTTTTATGTATGTTCACCGATTTCTCCGTCAATTATGGTCCGATTCCAAAATTCATTCTTTGTTTGATAGAGTATACTTCCGAGGTGGTCCCATTGTCACCAAATTGTAATCTGATGAGGGGATTAGTAACAAGTCCATTTGCATTCAGTAAGTATCATTTGGTGAAGTGGATCTGATGATGAAGACCACAGATGGCCAACGGAACTCGGGAAAACTCTCAACGGTACCTAGGTACCTATTTAAAGGGCGGCGATAAGATTATCTCGATTAAGATAGTTGAGTGACTGTAACGTAGAATATTTAATTGTTTAAATATGACTATGACTTTCCCGCGGCGTTACATGCGATGAACTTGAAATGTGTAAAAGTTTCATATCAACTAAGAAGTGGGACTACATAATAGCTTATTGTGATCACTAAAAAGTATAAAATAAAATAAATCTTTAAAAAAAACCGGCTTCAAATCCGCAAAAAATAACTTCTTTTAAAATGATAGGTAGGTAGGTAGACGGTGACAGAAATATTTTTAACCAAAAGCTGACTTCAGTTGGACTAGGTACCTACCATTATAAAAGAATTTTTGAAGGCGGTTTTTTGTTTTTTTTAAACGTTTTGTTTTTTTAATTTTATGCTACGCTGTAGAATGTAACCTAGTCGTTGAAAATTCGTACGTTACCTGTCCATAAACTAACATTATAAACATCCGTCGACATGTGACACGAAGATAATGCCGTTAGCGTCAATCAAAGCCTTTGAGGGCGCCTAGTCGATCGAGATAGTCGCTTGTTATCGGCGCAGCGTGTTTTAACGAACTTGGCGCATCCAGCTGTGCCTCGATTCTATCGTATGAGATACCTATCTGGCTATTACCTACCTACCTACCTAATACCTTAAAGGCTGATTTACACGTATCAAGTTGACAAAAAATTTACTAAATTTTAACTAATTTTAAGTGACTTAACCCGTGTAAACAGTGAATTTAGTAAGAAGTTGCAAGTTAAAATTTAGTTGCAAGTAAACAAGGTAGAATAGAATTTTGTCTATTTTTCGGTTAAGTTGGTGGGCGTGGCTAATCACTTGACACGTTTGGACAGGCAAAATTTAGTTAAATTTAAGTGAAAAGCATAAGCTATAAATAAATTCACTGTTTACACGGGTTAAGTCACTTAAAATTAAGTTAAAATTTAGTAAATTTTTAGTCAACTTGATACGTGTAAATCAGCCTTAAATGAGTTTAACTAGTTATTTAGTATTTTTACGTGTAAACGTGGTTACTTAAAATTAATTAATTTAGTTAAGACTTGGCAATACCTACGTGTAAATCAGACTTTTATAGGTATAATATATTGCACATCATATTGTGCATGTGACAGATGTCATTTCATTTGGCAAAGGAAATGTAATCGATTAACATTTTATTTAAAAAAAAATGTAAATTAATTACCTACTAAAAAATAAGATATCATAAATCGTCTAACATCCATCACGCTAAAACTATAACCATCGTGTGGTAGTCTAGATAGGTGTTTTTATGTGGTAAAATAAAACGCAATAGTATTAAATGATTAAAGTCGTCGTTTGTTTTTAATCTCTCATCTCCTAATTACTTAATTAAGCCCTCCTTTTGGCCAGTCGAGTAATGAACCATTTTGCCATTCGCTGTTATGTTATTTGTGCCAAGCGACTCCGAAAGCAATTAATCACGTAATATAGGTAGGTAGGCATCTTACCGGACGAAATTCATAAGTAGGTACCTAACCTCAAATCACCTTAAAACCAGGTACGAAAATACTTCTAATATGCTGACGTATTATTAGAAAATATAATGTATTTGCCTACCTTCATTTTGTTTCTTTCGTTTACCATTAACCAAATGAACATTTTAGAGTAAAAGTTGATTACATACATACATACATACATACATTAAATCACGCCTGTTTCCCAGAGGGGTAGGCAGAGACCACTTCTTTCCACCTGCTACGATCTTGACAAATCTCTTTCGCTTCTTCCACATTCATAAATCGAGTCATGCACGCACGTCGGTTTCGGGTACTTAAAATTCGGCCCTTTTCCAGTATTTCTCCGATTTGATTCGAAAAAGTACGCCTAGGGCGGCCCCTTCCGACCCTTCCACTCACTTTCGCTCTGTATATCTCTTTCGTCAATCTTCTTTCATCCATCCTTTCCAAATGACCGAACCATCGAAGCATGCCCTTTTCAATCTTAGTCACTACATCTTCTTTTAGACCATATTTCTCTCTGACTTTTTCATTCCTTACTCTATCAGTCAGTTTCACACCACACATACTACGCAAAGAGCGCATTTCAACTGCATTTATACGACTTTCATGCTTATCTTGCCACACCCAACCTTCACTACCATACATCAGAGTAGGGGCCAGCACTCCATTGTGAACAGCCAGTCTGGCTTTTTGTGAAATACCCCTTCTGCCCACAAATGAGTTGATTACAATTCTAGTGTTTCGCAGTTTGCACCAAAAATCGTTTTTTATCGACAATTATTCCGGTTTTTCGCCTACAGTTTCGTCCATACAAAATTTCAGTTCATTAACCGAAAACTTAATTGCAGCAATATATCGCTGAATGCGGCCGGTCGTGTTGTCATTAAGGCCCCGTTCTCACGAGCGCTTTTTCAACGCGCGTTAAAAAAACGTTGAAATGACACAAATTGATAACCATGTGTTTATTCACACGAAGGCGGTTTTAAAGCGCGGCGCTTTTTTATCGAACACTGTTCGATTTTCGACGTTGGGCGTTGGACGTTAAATTGAATTGAGCTTACGGAACTCCGTGTTTGTGTTCTAACGCGACGCTTTTTAAGCGCTCGTGAGAACGGGGCCTAAAACGCCTATAAATTCATCGGCTGCCACATTGTCTCCTACGTTAATTGGACAATAGTGATACTAACTGTTAATAATGAACGTTCGGTTTGATGAGCGAAACCAGATCATTCATTAATGCAATTTACATGTTCTTCGTAAGTTGTAGTGTACATTTATTGTTTGCGCAGGACTGCAGGCTGCATTCACACAATCCAAATAATACCTACTCACTAGTCCAAACAAAGACCAGTATTTTATAGTTGGTATCGTTATTACGTAGGTATCAACATTTTTACCTACGTTGTACAAGAAATCTTCATAAAATAGGAATCTATAAAAGTGAACCTTTAAGGAATCTTCCCCAAAGTAAACCTTGTTGAGGGAAGACGATCGACAGGTACAGCTTTGATAAAATTCTTCCATGTACACGTCTTCGATAGCATGTCCTTACTCTTAAACAAAAAAGTCTTACACTGTTTGTCTCATCGCTACGCATATTTCAAAACCAATTCATTCTCCAGTATGCTACGCTTGTTAAAAAGGTCGTTACTTAATGAAACGAAAATTCCAAACATCAGTCTGAACAGGGTTTATTGAAGTGTGAGTAAAAACGGTTTTACAGGATCGGAAAAGCATTATTATTTATATGGCTCTTGTTTTGCAAAATATCATAGGAACTAAAGTATTGAGAAATGAAAAAGGTTAAGTCAACAAACCGCCTGTCCTTTCCCCCTGTGACGTCATCGCAGCTCGCACTCATATTTTATAGGATTATTATCATAGGATATAATATTATTATAGCTCGTTTGCCTCAACGTCCCGTAAATCTTGTGAATATAGCTCATTATCATATTATTACCAAATTTATTATCATTAAGAGTTTACTGGAGAGCTTTACGAGGCATTACTCTGGTTATCCTGGCCGCACAACTTACTACTAATGCCTGCTAACGAGCAGGGATTTGGAATATTATTTCGCAAGATCATTAAAATTTTCCCTACGTTACAGATTCTCACGCCAAAAAATACATGTATGTTCTGGTGGAATGCCTGATTTGTACCTTTAAGGCAATAAGAACCGTGGCTGCAGCTCTGGCTTTACCGAATTTCGACATCGCATCGCTACGAAACATCTGTAGGTAATAGGTACTTGAATCTCATACTTATGAGAGAGGATAGAATCTGTTTTAGATATCATATCTGAGGTGGCACATCTCTGGTGAAACTTTGTTTATTTTTCACGGCTTTTATTACTCTGTCACGTGCCAATAGTTATTTTTTAATAAACAATAGGTAGGTATTTACAATAGTTTTAGAGTTTTGTCGTTAGTTTCATCATTAATATAATTTAATAAAATAAGAAGGTATATAACAAGTACTTTTATTAATTCTATTTTTATAGCCTTCAAGGAGCTCTTTAAACTAACCGTATACCATATTTCTTCAGGAGGAGGTGGAGTCGTCACTGCGGCTGGTGCACGCAGTCGCCACGGGGGCTACGGGGGCGCTGTGCGTCACCCACCGGTACGGCCAGCTGAGGGCACCTCTGTACGTGACGCGGTGGGACTCGGCGAGGGCCCGCGCAGACCTGGCGGCCAGCTTTTTACACCAACTGGGATTGGAGTCTGCTGGTTACTACTTTTTTATAACTTTACTTAACTTTACATCTTTGTTTAGTTCGAATCTTACAATGAACCAGTACCCGATTAGAGAATGGGCTAAAATTTGGAATACGCTGACAATGTAATATTATCCTCACAAGATCTCTAACAAGCTTGGACTCGTTAGTTTGACCTCGATAGGAAAATTATGACTGTTCAAAAAATTGACAATTGAAAATTATTAACTTGTTTAAAAAAAGATTTATTCACGGTCCTAACTGGTCGTAGGGGATGGTCTTATCTTCATTTGTGCTGGTATTTTCGGATAAACTTTGACCCTTTTCGATATTTTGTGTAATTACCCCTCTTACCCATTCAGCTTTTATGTGCAGGTTTACTTAAGTTTAAAGAATATAGAATTACTGCAACTGCTGGGGCTTAACTTACGATGAATGATCACGACTCGACACACTGACTCGATACCCACTAGGCCACCGACAAGACTCCGTAGGGGATGTTAAGTAAGATGGTCAATGTCGTATTTTTACATAAATTAGTACCTAGGTCTCAATGACACCGAGGCTATATTGATATAATTAAGTAGAAAATTTACAAAGTGACCTTGGTGTTAGCGTTGATTTTTCCAGACTGAATAGGTAGTAGTTTAGATCTGTAACTTATTTATGTAACTTATTGATCCTGTAGTTACTGTTACACACTTACTAGGCCGTATCGTAAAAAAGCAATAGAACGGTTATATGACCGCCTTTACTGTCAAGTTAAGCTATCAAATCGTAGCAAAATAATTTGCGATAACGAATATACTCCTACGCCTGGAACTGGAAAAAAACACGATCTTGCTAAAGAAAATTCACGTAGTAGATACGCAAAGTATTGATGGATTCTCGTCCAATTACGTGGTGTGGTAACTAATCTAAAGTGTATGCACATAAACTTCAGACTTCAGATGTAGAACCTAGCACTTAGCAAACTTAGGTACTCACTGAGTTTGGTATTCTTTGAAGCGCACAACACTGTTGTGGGGAAACTTAACTGGATTAACTACGGCGCATTTCCTTACCCATACCGTAACTTAATCTTGCGTTCGTTGCGCGCTTCTAGATGGAAAACCTTTAATATAGAACACGTGTGGTGGAACTTGAGAATATTTAATCACAAAAAATGCTTGTAATAACCTATCATGTGTCCCTGTTTTCTGCTATATTAAAAGGACTTTAGTTAAATCTTCGAGATGAAAAACTAAATTTAACCCTAGTTAGAAAGAAAAATGAACGAAATGTGGCAATTTTTTTTTATACAAAATGCTGTACCTACCGTTTCTCTCCCTTGTGAATATTATGAGGCTATCGACTGGCTGCGTAACCTGAGGGGCTATTGTCTAACGCACTCGCAATCGCAACGGCTTCAAAGTGAGGCAATTGTTTTCATTTTGTATGCAGACAAGCCTTCGATTTTCAAAATGAAAACGATCGTGATTGCGAGTGCGTTAGACGATAAGCCCTCTGGATATCGACTTAAAAGAATTTCCTACTATTTACTCCGCCATACGATTAATTAAATTAAAAAAAAACTAGGTCTGTACATTTTTCCTTCCCAGAAAATATTTCTCGAAAAGAAACAAATAAAAAATAAATGAAACGGTAACTTACAGAGCTTGCTATTCTAACATATTCAAAAATCGACAAAGTCGGACTCGATTTAGGGGGTCAGAACAGGCCCGGAGCTAAATTAGTAGGGATTTTTTTGACAGCTACGCGATTCGTCGATTCACAATCCTCTTAAAATATTGACAACAACTTTGATAAAATTTATAGTTCATCCAAATGAATTTCAGTATAGGTAGGCTTTTTTTTAAAGCTCGAAGCTGACCCATTCATTATCATTGTCCAATTGTGTTATTGCATATTTTAATGTTTGTTATTTGAGCTATAAACTTTAAAATTTAAATTACAGACGTACTTCAGGCTGTATCTCAATCTCTGGTGAAGGGTAACCCCTTAGAACGAGCAGTGGGCGCCAGAGCGGTACCATTAAGGGCTGGAAGCAAAGTAAAGAACGCGACGGGGTGGGAGAGGTTCGGCTCGGCCGAGCCCGTTCCCGTGGTCTTCCCTCCGTTGGAACAACCACCAGTGTCTGAATACCCTTGGTAAGAGTATGGAAGATAAGATACATGTACTACCATTTAAACTAAAAAGGCAATATACCTACTTACGCAAAAGGACTTCATACTCATTTTCCCTTTTTCTTTTAGAGCGCAATATATTTACTCCTTTGTAGTCCCAATTTGTATGCATTAAGAACAATGACTTAATATTTTGAAGCTATTATCATTCATTATCTTCATAATACAACTGATACAATGTGTTTTCGAATCAATTGTTTACCGTCGCAAATTATTTTAAGTCCATATAATTATTATGCATGTATTTAAACACTTTATTGTATTAAAACAATTACATTACACAAATGATAAAATTACACAAACACAAGTAGTAAAAAGGAGAACTTATCCCTTTAAGAGATCCCTTTCAGTTAACCTAGTGGTCATACTTAGGTACTTTCTATTATTGTTTGATGCTATGTGTAATTATTCTAACCTTAATATCTCTTAACCTAATTAGATCAATAGCTATGTATGAAATGTGCTACTCAGCCGTGGAACTTAAACGTAAAAATGTTATTAAATATTTCTAAAAGATACATTATTTAATTTCAGGTACGAGTCTCGGCAATCGCTTCGATCTTTGAAGTTCATGTCTTCTCCGCCCGGAGCTACGATGAAGGGCTGGTGGACTTTCCCTTTTTACAGCTGCGATGCGGAACGGTGGCTGTTGTCTTACACTGTTCCAGTGTATTCAGCTAGAGAGTAAGAACAATATAATTTTCCTCGTTAATTTTACCGTCTGGGAAATGTTTGAAAGTCATCTTGATTTTAAAGTGATTGATTACAGGCTGTGGCTCATTTCACGAAGCTACAAGTTACAAATTACAAGCGGAACTCTCTTTCTAGCAAAAGGAGTTAGAAAGAGACTTCCGCTTGTAATTTGTAACTTCTAGCTTCGTGAAACGGGCCTCTGGTCACGACTTTGAAATTATTTATGCCACTACCTGACCTATGCCAAAAGTCGTGGCCAGGCTGATAGCAATTGACATGTAAAGTGAAATTTCAAGCGTGCTGTTTTCATCTGAGTAACCTAATAGTATAATGTAAAAAACGATAATTAAATTAAACTTAAAATCTAAATATGAATGTGATTTTACAGACAAGAGGGAGTTGTTTCGCTAGACATAGACATATCTAATTTGGAAATAAACCAGTGTGAGATGGACGCCTATAATAAAAACGACAATCAAATTTATTCGTTTCACGGCACGCATAAATGTCACAACGAAACCACCTTTGTAAGTATTCGCTATAAAAGTTTTATAAACATAATTTCGTGTAATAATTTTCCTCCATTACATATTTATAGAGGTTGCCTTTATTATATTTTTTTGCTGACTTAATAACTTCGACATAAAATGGTTGTGTTTCAGTGCGATTACAAACCGATTCGAGAAGTAAACGTAAGACATGCTGGCTGGGCTCGGGGTTCATATATTTGCCGTTGCCGGGCTGGTTATTATTCTACGCATCATCCTGATGGATTTAACGGATCACTAGTTGAAGGTACAATTATAACCTGCTTTTAAAATTTTAATAATTGAGTATAAAACTTATAATGCCGTGCAAAACTCTGCCAAACTAAATGATTAAATCTCGTTTCATTCGAATCGATAAATCGTTACTTTTCTTTTTGGGACAACACTACACAATTTTATTTGTTTTCTTTGTGAACTGTCAAATCAAACGGCGCGGCGCCAAGCAAAGTAGTTGTATTTTTAGTATACTTAGGTAATTCAGATAGCATTTTGTTTTGTTAATAACAGCAATTTCATTACATTACGAAAGGGTTAAAGGTTAGTTACCTTTTGTTTTAATTATAAAAGATTGAATGCGTATTTTTTGTTCTTTCTATGTACTTAGTTGTTGTTTGTGGATTGTAGTTGCGTATCAAGAATACAAGGAAAACAACGGCTTAGAAAATTGGAGTGAGCCCTACGAGTGTCTGCAATGTCAACCAGGCTGCGAGATGTGCAGGGGACCGGAGCCATGTCTCGCCACATACAATTGGCCTTTTCGGTAAATAGTTCAACTAGGAATAAAATAACCCCTTTCCCTTGTAACTCAGGCAGGCTACTCAAAATTATAGGTATTATAAGGGCGCCTCCATTTGATTTTAATTTTCATTTGTTCATAAACGTCCCTATTAGCTAAAGGAGTTAAAACTTGTTTTAAAGAATCAACAGAGCACTGTATTTTCTTAAAGGTCAGGTATCAAGATCTCTCATTGCAGTTATCTTCTAGCAAGCTTGTTCAAGGGGTAATTTACTACACTATAAGGTTACAATAATTAACCTCTTGTATGCTTAGGCACAGATCTGTGCTCAAAATTGGAATATTATTTAATCCTAATTTTATGTGGACTATATCGTAATCAGAAGAGACTAGAACTTGGTACTTTTTTGACCTCCCTCATATGAGGGGTTAATCACATACATACATACCTTCACTCCTTCATTCCCAGAGTGGGGTAGACAGAGCTACAGATTTACCAACAACTCTTAAAACTTGGAGTTAAATCTGCAACCACATTTTGCACAAACAGGCTAAGATGTAAGATCTGTAAGATGTGTGATGTGTGTACTTAATCAATTAAGGTTAATTCTTATATTTGCAGGATATCTTTACTGGTGATATCGGTGAGCTGCGCCTTCATGACTGTGCTCCTGACGATCTACACGCGCCATCACCGCCGCGTGAAGGTGTTCCGCGTCGCCAGCCCTGTCTTCCTCTCCATCACGCTTCTTGGATGTGCTATCATGTACATGGAGGTAAGGCGGAGTCACCTGTTAAAAAAACCTTGTTAATACACCATTGGACAACTTATTAATCTTATTATGCACTAAAAACTCCCAGGTACTCGCTCTTAATGTCATATGGGCATGAGAATTTGCAGCCCCTTGAACGACATGTCATATACATATGTGTTACTGTATCAATCTTATCTTAGTTCGAACCACTCTGAGTTCCAAATTTAAATATTCTTATGGACCACTGTCGGTTTACCCACAGGCCACCCCTGGGTTAAAAGTGTGTACCCAGTACCCAGCCAAGACTTTTACAATATTGAATAGATAATAACTTCTACTTTGCTTTAAACTAACATGATTTTCACACATACTAATACTATGAAACGGGACTTAATCGCGTAATAAATTAAACATTTACCTCGACGTTTCGACTGTGTTACAACAGCCAAAAACCAGACCAAGTGCGGGTAGGACGAAAAACTCGCACAACTAGCAGACGAACACCCTCCACTTCAGTCTTCTCGTGACCACGGCTGTAATGTTGTAACACTGTCGAAACGTCGAGGTAAATGTTTAATTTATTGCGCGATTAAGTCCCGTTTCATAGTATTAGTATATAATAACTTCTGTCAAAATGGCGAATCCCAGACCCTTTCTTCATCGCTCGAACCAATTTCTTGCAAACCTTATTTTTTATTGTTGTAATTAGTTGAAGTGATCAAGAACTGTTTCAATTAATTCTGTAAGTGCATGAATGTATTATTTCAATTTACAGATGGCAGCAATATTCCCCGTTTTAGATCGGTACTCTTGCATAGCTACAAAATGGACTCGGCACTTGGGATTCTGCATTACATACACAGCATTACTCATGAAAACTTGGAGGTAATCAGTATTGATTAAACACATTTAAAATTTCTGAAACATTCTGTGTGCGAAGGATGAGTTTTGACTCATACATACATTTTATTTTGTGTTTTTTCTTCTGTGCTGTTTTTTTATTTATTTATTTTGGCTTTCACATCTTTTGTGGTAGATGTATTTTGCCAATGTCTGAGTAGACTTCGGTCACGTCCAGAGAGTTGGGTTCAGTAGATAATATGACGCTATGTGGGAGGGTCGGGTCAGGTCGGGTTGTAAGTGGTATTCAATAAAGACTTTGTACTGAATCGTATTGTATGTTTAACATGGTAACTTATACTGAACATCTCTGATTCCAGGGTATCCTTGACATACCGCGTGAAGTCAGCTCACAAACTGAAGCTCACCGATAAACAGCTGCTGCAGTGGATGGCTCCGATCCTGCTGATCATGCTGGTGTATCTGGGGACCTGGACGCTGTCCTCGCCGCCTGATGCCGAGGATGTGAGTCCACATATTGTTTATGGTTAGGTTAGGTTACTGGAGCGTAGCAAGGCAGAGGAGCGGTGAGTGATGACAAGATCCACCAATAGGATTACTTCACTTTCCTGGCCTCGCTCAGTGTAGCTCTCAATTGGTGGATTTTTTTCCTCACTTACCCCTCCGCTGCCTCGGTCCGCTCCAGAGGACAGGCAACTTTAGGGCCGAGTTCACCAACCAATTTAACAGACGGTTAAGTTTTAATCAGCTGGTAGTCAATACATTTGACAACCGTTAAACCGCTTACCATCTGTTTAATTGTTGGTGAACTTGGCCCTTAAGGTCGGATGGCTAATGGAGGCAGAGAGATCTCAGAGTGCCTAGTATTGTACATAGTCGAAGCTTAACCAACTTACTAAATTGTAAGTTAACTTAAGAAGTATATTTGGTAAAAGGTTAAAATGTGATAATTATCACAAATATACCTACTACTGCTTCTGTAGCACAGCTTGTTTTTTTGTTGTTGGGATATTTGGGTATTTTGTCTTTGTTATAGAGTTTTTTTGCTATCACAGGTAAGTTGTGCTGGCCGCTTTAAACAGCTTAACGAATTTTGAAACCTAAAGAGGTCATAGGCTGTGTTTTTAATTATTTCCCCTTGAACTTTTATGCTACAGCCGTGCATACTTCTTATTTAAAACACGTTGTATGGGTATATTTAAACCAAAATAAATGTCCAGTTAAAGAGAGTTTTGTCACCGTAACGAAACTGTTGATTAACGTCAAACACATACAGTCTGTGAGCTTTTAGAAGATGCTTCGGGTTTGTACTTCTCTCTCACTCTCTCTTAATAGGAGTGTACCAGAGCGAGTGAGAGACAAGTACAAATCCGAAGCATCTTCTAAGAGCTATCGCACTGTACATTTTTGTAACGAAATTGTAAGTTAGACATCAATTAAGTGACACTTAAATAGCGTCTTTATGTACATTTATTATGGTTTTTACCCGTATGTATTAATATGGGAGCTACGCCCTCCCTTATATGAAATAATAGTTCAACAACAAATTAAATTATTCTAATGACTTAAGAAAATACGCATAAAGTACAAAAGTTTATTTTTGTGATTTTCTCGTTACAGATAGAAGACAGCTACGGCCTGAAGTTCAAGCAGTGTACTTATAACTGGTGGGATCACAGTTTGGCAATAGGTAAATATATTTTTAACCAACGTACGCGCATGAAGAGGTTAATGAATGTAGAGGAAGCGAAAGTTGTATGTTTAGACCGGTGCACCTCGCTTTCCATAGTCTCTGTCTACCCTATTAGGAAACAGATTTTTATTTAAGAAACATTTAGTTGATAATTTGTTTTTTAACCGTCATTATTATTGTCTTCTTGTATTATTCAATATAAACTATATTAAAGCGAAAAATATATTATATATATTTTTTCGCTTTAATATAGTTTAGAATTTCGTAAACAGACGTTTTTGTTAAATTTATCTTTATTCAATATAATATTACCAATTTATTTTTCTTTTTAATAAAATAGATACAACCCCCAGTTCTGCTTCTCTTGTTTGGTGTCGGAATAAGACAACTGTTGAAATTACTAGCATAACGAGCCGAAAGGCTCGTTTCATAAAACCACACTCTTGTATTAACGCCTCTCATTATGCACCAGTCACATAAACTACTATTTCTATTAATCAGCTTTTATTGAAGCTGTGAAACAAGAATATTCCCTATTCCTAGGCGAGATTCTCTTCCTGCTGTGGGGCGTGCGCGTGTGCTACCGCGTGCGGCACGCAGAGAGCCTCTACAACGAGGCGCGCGTCATCTCCATCGCGATCTATAACATCTTCACGGTCAACTCGCTGATGATAGCGTTCCAGTGAGTATTCAACGATTATTTATTTATCTATTTATTTATTAGGCACAATTACAAATTACAAACTTAATTGATAATATACATATATCTTTAAGTAGACCTACCACCCAACACCTATACCCCTCTCTCTCTCTCTCTCTCTCTCTCTCTCTCTCTCTCTCTCTCTCTCTCTCTCTCTCTCTCTCTCTCTCTCTCGCGCTCTCTATCTCTCCTTCTCTCTTTCAGCAAAAAAATACATGGGAAAGGATACTTCACTCGCCTACTAAAACTTCCCCCTGTTCATAGTGTCATAACTCCCCCCCCCCATAAATTTTGGTAGGACTCAGCAGATCCTCATTTCTAGTGCCAAGATAAAGTTATAAAAATAGTTTAATTGATGTACATACTTATTTTGCCTCCAAAATATGCAATTTTTCTGTATTATTGGTTAAAAATCTACAATTTGAAGCTCCTGTGCGATAATGTGTTGTCCTGTTTCAGCTTACTAATCTTTCCGCAAGCCGGGCCGGATATAAAATATCTGCTTGGCTTCATTAGGACACAGTTGTCCACCTCTACTACCGTGCTACTTGTATTTTTACCGAAGGTATGTTAATAATACTTTAGAACTGCATCTGTCTGTTAATTTTTGAGTTTAAATGGATTTTGATATACTTGTGTAGAACCAATTCTTGGCGAGACGGTCGCGACCGAATTTGTGGGACTTTATCTTATAAATATGTATTCTAGCGAGTTGCCATCTCGATTGTTGTGTGATATACTGATATGAATATTTGTTGCTGGCTTTACTGTGTAAAAATAATCATATTATGTTCTTTTGTATGAAGTCTAATTAAAAACCAATAGAGTTGAATGTTAGGTTAAATAGTACTTTTACATACACTTGGGAAAAATGGAGTTTGATTTAGAAAAATACACCTTATTACCAGGTGCAAACCCTTACAACTAAGTATGTGTCGGTAACTTAGTGCCCACACGAGTATAGTAAAGGATGCAGTACATGCAATGACCTATTTAATTACAGCTCTGTTGACTTCAGAACCATTTTGACGGTTACCTATCACAAGGTCAATTTTTGTTACCAATTGTTTCATTTGTCTGAAGTTTTCATAAGTCAGAAATGCGGGTTACCTTTGTTTCGGCGAAATATGTTTGCCAAATTGTATCGTTTCTCCACCGTTTCATTTGTCAACTCGCTTTGTTTTCTGTAACCGTAAATATTTCAGGATTTTTTAAAACTATCCTAACCTAACCTATAGGGTTTTATTGGATAGTATTGAAATAAATCGTGAAATATTTACATTAATAGGAAAAAAAATTGGGTTGGCAAATGAAACGGTTGGGAAACGACACATTTTGGCAAACATATTTCGACCAAAAGTCAGGTTCCCTAGAAATGCATTTATTTCAGGATTCTTATGAAACAAACCCAACCTTCTCTATGGGTCCTATAGGTCCTCTTTAAACATTTTGAAAAGTTAATAGATTTTGAAAAAAAGTTTAAGTAACTTATGAATTTATATTTTATATTTATTTATTTATTTATTTTATTTTAGGTATTTCCGGACTAATGAAACAGTTGGGAAACAAAACTTAGGACTTGTTACCCATTTTTAACCGATTTCAAAAAAAGGAGGAGGTTCTCAATCGGTAGGGGTTTTTTTAAAGTATGTTCCCCGATTAGATTACTCAAAGACCGCTGGACCGATTAGAAAAAAAATGTTTTTGTTTGAAAGAGTATTACTTTCTAGTCGGTCCCATTGTCAACACGTTAAGATCTGAGGTTGGCTTTTTTAAACATTTATTGTGAGGCATAGTTGTTGCTCGTAAGTGCAGCTCAACCACGGAATAGAAAAAACAGTGGAAGTGGCATGAGCTTCGCTTAGTATCAGCCCTGTTGTCGCCAATACTCAAACTATCATAAAAACAACACGCCACCATGGAAAATGTTTTTGGGGCGGCTATCGTTTTTACACTCCAAAATATCACAATAAGGCATGCTTCTGGATTTATATCCTATTTTAGAAATATCGAAATATCAAAATATCGAAATAAGCGATCGCGGCAAAAGTATGGTAGGTTATGCGGAACTCCGCATAACTATGCCACACGTTACACGCCCACTTGACACTTCTACTGTTTTTTCTGTTCTGTGAGCTCATCAGCCTTGGTACTCGATGTTCGAATATCCCCGTTGCCGCAGGTGCTGCGCGTGGCGCGCGGCGCGGGCGACACGTGGGAGGGCGGGCGCGCGCGCGGCCTGCCGCCCTCGCTCAGCCTCAACGGCATCGGGCTGGTCGACGAGCCCGCCGACCTGTTCCGCGAGAACGACGAGCTCAAGGTACCGCGCTGGACGATAACCTAGCACAGGAAGACGTTCGGTCACCTGTTACGGCACGACGAGTAAATTAAGATGATAATTGAAAGAAAAAAAAAAAGAGAAAAGTGAGCACATAGGCCATCTGATGGTGTGTGAGATCTGTGACCCGTAGACTTTTGCATTCTTAAGACATTTTATGACCTCAAATGCATTGCCAACCCTATGGACTAAGATAGTCTTTTTGCTGATAATTTTATCTAAATAGGATGAGTACATCACGGACTTTTAATTTCTAAGCTGTCTTAAAAACAATTAAGAACAAATTAGAAATGTTTTCTAAAAAATATCTATAAAAGTCACATCATTAAAAAATTAATTGCGGCGTGCCACAAGGAAGCATCCTAGGTCCACTACTCTTACTTATATTTATGAACGACCTATCTCTAGCCATTAAATATTCAATGATACTATTTTTAGACTAGCACTAAGATTTTCAAAAAAAAATAAGTTTGCACATCAAAAAACACTATTAAAAACGTGTGTACGAATTAGGGGCAAAATCAAGGTCCGCATAGCTCGCTATACATATTGCTCTCGCACGGGGTGCAAGCATGACACCACGAGCTATCCAGAGTCGTTTTTTTTGTTTCAAAGAAGCCTTTGGGTGCGTGTCTCGTGTAGATAGATGTACTACTCGTTTTCTGTTATCTGTATTTTTTTTATGACGCCTTATCAGTTGATTTTGAAATTGTAGTTAAATTCATTCTGTCGAATGCCGAAAGTATAAATTCAATAAAACATCTAAGTATGTTTATTTTTTATATTGTGTCATTATAATGGCGATATTGATACGTGACGCGTGTGTATCCGTGACAGGAGGAGGTGCAGAAGCTGGCAGCGCAGATCGAGTTCATGAAGATCGTGCAGATGGAGATGCACAACCGGCACCTGCGCCCGCGCCCCGGCGGGTACTTCAGCGCGCACTCGCCGCACCCCGCGCACAACATCTCGCAGGTACGGCATACTGCAGGGCAGGAGCAGCTGGAGATCACAACCGGCCCAGGTACTGCATACTGTAGGGCAGGAGCAGGTGGAGATCATAACCGGCCCAGGTATTGCATACTGTAGGGCAGGAACAGGTGAAGATCACAACCGGCCCAGGTACTGCATACTGTAGGGCAGGAGCAGGTGGAGATCACAACCGGCCCAGGTACTGCATAATGTAGGGCAGGAGCAGGTGGAGATCACAATCGGCCCAGGTACTGCATACTGTAGGGCAGGAGCAGGTGGAGATCACAACCGGCCCAGGTACTGCATACTGAAGGGCAGGAGCAGGTGGAGATCACAACCGGTCCAGGTACTGCATACTGCAGGGCAGGAGCAGGTGGAGATCACAACCGGCCCAGGTACTGCATACTGTAGGGCAGGAGCAGGTGGATATCACAACCGGCCCAGGTACTGCATACTGTAGGGCAGGAGCAGGTGGAGATCACAACCGGCCCAGGTACTGCATACTGTAGGGCAGGAGCAGATGGAGATCACAACCGGTCCAGGTACTGCATACTGTAGGGCAGGAGCAGATGGAGATCACAACCGGCACAGGTTCTGCATAGCTAACAAAATTAGCCCGGCCGGGGAATTTATATAAAGTTGAACAAGGATTACATTCCAATTCCAGGACAGCTGTGAGTGGCCGGGGCCGGTGTGACGCGTCGCCCTGAGCGACAGCGGCTGGGAGTGGCCCGGGCCCGCCGCGCGCCGCCTGCGCACCGCGCCCGACCCGCGCCGCCCGCACTACGTCTGAGTGTGACCGGCTACGTCCGACTGCCTACATCACAAAACCAACAAGACAAACGAGGTTATCTGTTTAAATCAGGATTTCCCTTTTTGATATCGATTGTAAGTTATTTTTAAATTTTAATTTAATGTCTATTTTTTTCATTAACATGGTGTTCTAACATCACGCGCTGAATGAGTTTAATAACTTTGAGCTGTAATAGTAAACGGATCTTTAGTGAGATACCAGGTCCAGAAAACTCAAAGTCAACCTGTAATTATTGACACGTCTCGGCATGAGCATTTCGAGATCAGTTTCCTCCTACAGTTCTTTGATAGTATTAATTAAAAACGTGTTGCCATATTCGCTCTCCGGAGGCTGCCAAAAATATACCAAATATTACCATCGATAAGTTAGTTACTCCATGGTTAAACTATAGGTTGTCCTTAAAAAATAGATTGATCGACATCGATTGACAGTTAATCGATAGTAAATCGGTCAATGATTGATTTATTGGCCCCGCCCGAGTCGAATGTTGGTTTTGTAAATATGCTGTCTGACGAAGCTTCGAACATCGGCACCCAGCTTTGTTCTCATCGTCATCTGTCGCTTGTTATACTTTATTTGCTCTGAAAAATACATTGCTAGGAGTGGAAACGAAATACATTCAAAATATAAGGTTTAATGATAAAGCGTGGGCACCATATTCAAAGAATTTCGTACATTAACTTGTCTCGGTCACTCGCGCGCAAGGATATTGCCGTCGCGCTCACACAGCGACTTCGACCGCCGGCATCCGGGATTGTAAACTTTTCCCTATAGTTCGGCTCCCTACAGTAAAGGTCAATGTACGAAATTCTTCGTCGTCGGCTTCGCGCTTTAGTTCAATAACCTACTCTGCTCCGACCATACGCCGAACCTCCAATGGCGCCCATATAATTATCTTGAAATTTGAAAAGTTATTTTGTATAAATTGATATTTATTAGAAAATACAATACAAGTACTTGTAATAGTAATCTCAACTAAATAGGACGCCACTGGTCATCGCGTATGGTCGGTAAAATCTGAGCTAGCAACGTCGCAAATTTTTTATTTTTATTATTGATGTAGAATTAAGTAACTGCTATAAATTGTATGTTACCAGATATTTATCTTTGTATATCAGCGGGCCTTAACGGTTGCGTTTATCACCTGACAAAATGTGGATTAAGCATCCACAAATGTGGATGATTTATCCACAAATGTGGATGATTTATCTACAAATGTGGATGATTTATCCACAAATGTGGATGTTTTATCCACAAATGTGGATGTTTTATCCACATTTTGTCACGCGATAAACGCAGCCATATTAGGCTCCCTGTTGTATTCAAATGGTGTGTAATCAAGTTTAATGTCATATTTTGTCGTGATTGGAGTTGTTGTGTTAAGAATAATTTAAAAAATGACATATTTTTATTATATTGTGTAAATATGTAGTTACAGGCCACATTATGACAAAAAAATGCAGGTTTGAATACACCAAATGCACAGAGTTAATAGATTACATTCGACAATATCTACATCAATATTTAAAAAAGAAATGCGACATTACCAGCACAGCTTTTGTAAAACGGATCTTAAGCGTTGAACAACCAACCCGTTCAGTGTCCGAATTACGAAATCTATTGACGTCACTGGCGTTCTAAAAGCCTGGTGGGTGATTCTCTTAAACAACTCGCTTCTGATTTCGACGGAGCAATTATTAACCGGCGAGTTGGAGTTGTCCCGTCAGAGCGTAAATAGGGGGGTGCATTCTCAGCTTACCTGCTTTACCTGTCGAGTAAGCCCGATCGACCAATCGACAGAGAGCCACACCGTGTACCGTGTTAATTACCAACACGTCGGACGTTCGTAGTGTGGAATGATTCTGGTCGTAGAAAATAATACGAATTTGACGCGATTCACACTTTTTGCGTTTTCGTTCATACTTTCGGCCGTAGACAGATTTATTACCTAGACTAGCTGCTCGTGTATACCCTTTGAGATAGCAATATAGATAACCCGACCAAATCACATATCACTTTAGCAGATAAAGCTTCTGACATTGAGTGCCTACCTTATTAAGGCGGTTTATCATGAGAAGTTATTTTGGATCACTGTGGCTTTTGCAGCCTAAAATACAACAATTCAGATCACAGATATCTACGAAACCTAAGAAAGCACACATAAACACAAACAACACACAATAAAATAGTTAAAAGCAACAATTCACTCGAAAATTGGCTTTGAAAAATCGTATACGCGGAGTGAGACAAAATAAAGATGACATCTTCTTATATATGTCTTCGTATAAGTGCTTCTCTTTTACTCGTTAATTTTTTTTTTCGTGTCCCGTCTAGGAATACTCTGTCTTTGGCCTAAACGTCTCTGGCCACGACTTTACAAATAAATACTTGAGCTTAGAGATGTATGAAACACGTCGAACTATGGATTTGTTCCCACCGCCCGCCGCTCTTCGCCGCGCTTGGTGATTCTTCCTAACAACTCCCAATTGCAATTCGTCGACGAATCATCGACCGGGGAGTCTAAAAGATCTCGTCAGAGTATTACTAACATTTATTGGGTGTATTTTTAATTTGGACAACTTTAGTTTGCTGGTTAATAATATCGGCAGCGAATTGGAAAGCGAGTTGTTTAAGAATAACACGCCAGGCCGTTAACGTTAATACTGGTTATAACCGCAACTTATGACATTTTCTCTAATTGGTAAACTCACCAATTCGAAAATAAATACTACTATACTCCCGCCGTTCTATGAAGGCCGTTTTGACAGCTGTCAACTCGGTACAAAATATGTGTTTGAGGCATGTTTGAAGCTTAGGGTGGTGGAACCAGTAATGGACAAGGACCCAATGATAGACACTTGATTCTTATTTTACAGAAGATAAGGGTTATTCATTTCTTTTGCAACAATCAATTTAGGACCGTATGAAATTTGATTTCAGAGTGACGTGTCCATTACTAGTGCCTGTCAGATAAAAGAGTCCATCATTGGTGCCGTCCCCCTATCTGATCGAATAGTTGAATAGAAAAAACACTCATGTTCCAAGGTTTATAAAGACTACTTTCCTATCAAAATATTCGATCAGATAAGAGTTTGGGAAAGTAAAGGGACGATATGTTTAACTAATAACTCCTTTAATAGGATTGTGAAGCTCCGCTTAAAGCAGTGAGAAAAATCCATACAAATTTTGCTCCTGGCGGTAACGTTTCTCACCCTCTAAATCTAGCCCGATTTTCACGATTTATTTAGAAATTTTCAAAATGAAAATGTTTATTTTTATTTTATTCTAAGAAACATTTTCACTAAAAGAAAAACTTAGACATAGTTTTTTTATATTCAAAAAACGTAAAAATCGGACTTGGTTTAAGTGGAGAGATTTTTTAGCTTCATATTGCTGTGTTCCGGTAAAATTACAAGCATGGAGGCATTCCATTTTAGTCCTCAGGGTTATCAACACATTTGCGGTCTTAAGATTGTAGTCTTGAGAACGCATGTCTATGGGTCACAGATCCCTCTTACCATGAGTGGCCTGTTTCACGAAGCTACAAGTTACAAATTACAAGCGGAACCCTCTTTTTACCAGTACGAGTTAGAAAGAGACTTCCGCTTATAATTTGTAACTTTTAGCTTCGTAAAACGGGCCTCAGGTGGCCTATAGATAGGCCAGATTGCCAAATCCTTGACAAAAAAATAATACTGTGTTGACCGCTCGATTTGACATCGAGCCCTTTGCAGCGGCGGGAGTATAAGTGGTTCTTAGCTATGCTTTGCTATATTTAATGATTTGCAATACATTTGATCATTTATTTAAGAAGCATAGATAATACTTATTTATACTTCATACATAATGATATCCAACATAATTGTGTTCGATATCCATACCCAGCCAAAACGTACATGTTGATGTGTTCTCAAGTAAACGTCATAAAATAAATTCTTTTAGTTTGAGTGGTACAGTCATCAGCAAAAATATTGTCCAACATTGGGCTTAAAAATATCTGACGCGTCTCCAATAATTGGCTAGACCCATCATAGAATATGGTATATTTATTATTGTTTTAATTTATGTAGGGTGCAATGATAACTGATAGCACCAGTATTGGACACTTTAGCTGACAGGTACCAATAATGGACACTTGACTTTTAATTCAAATGTCATACGGTTATAAATTGATTTTTGTTTACAAATGCATCTTATCTTCTGTAAAATAAGAATCAAGTGTCCATCATTGATCCTTTTCCATATTTATGTATATGTATATCATGTTAATTTATTGTTTAATCAGTAATATTTGAATAAAGTATTATAATTTTGTAAATATGTTATTGCTTTGTTGGATCTTTCTTTTTCTGTGCACCAACTTTGTTAGTTTCTGATTGATTCTTTGGTCGACTGGTAGAGATTACCATTAGGCATTAAGTCCGCCTTTGGTGCTTTTTTGTGCAATAAACATATAAATAAATATTTTGAGCCAGATTATGGATACTTACATAATATATAATATAATTGCTAATGACTGTACCAGGTGTATGTTAATCTTATCTCTACGTGCTATAAATAAATAGATACGTAATAAATGGTTTTGACGTAAACTTAACTTGTCTGTAAGCTTCGTGTACTTTATTTCAAGTATAGAATGCTAGAATTTATTTCTATCGCTAGTTTAAAATTGGATTAACTATAACAATTTTCGTTATAGCTAAAAATCAAGTTTTTTTAATATAAAAAAATGCATGTTCATGTCTCCTCTAATAAAATAATTTTCAAACGCTAGTCATTAGTTTTAATGTTATAAATATATATTATATTTTAAGGAAAGTGTATTGTATCATTCCAGTATTTTTGAATAGTTTACGACGTGTTTAGGCAAACAAACTGTTAAACACTAGCGCTCGTCGCTAGGCCTGACAATAAAAAAATATTAAATACTGTTGTAGTCGTCAGAATACTTATCTATGTTTTTTTAACACGTTACTATTAAATAGAACCGATTTTCAAACAACCTGTCTATACTCCATTGGTTTTGGTACTTGAAAAAATGTAAACAAAACAATCACGTGACATAGTTCGTCAGCCAATAGAAGCAGAACTCTTATACGTGAAAGTGCGATAAAACAGTTTAGATTGGCTGTTAATAATTGAACTTTATTACCTTGATAGTAGATTCAAAGTCCCACTCACAAAAATCGCCCTGTTTGTAATATGGTGGGTATAACGAGGTTAAATGGCCCCACAGAATACCACCCTAGTTGAACTTTCTATTAAAAAACACCGCGGCTGAATCGATCCTGCCTTTTAGGAGCTACAATTCCATAACACCCCCTCTGCATTTGTTAGGGGTTAAAATACCAAATATACCTTAAACATTTGATATAATGTACCCATTGATGACTCATCATGACATAATTGTTCACCATTATAGTTATTAAGGTATCATTAACTGTAAATATGAAAAAAGAAGCATAAATTCTAAAGTGTTGTAAATAAATTCATTAATATTAGCAATGATGTAGTCATTATTATTTATTTTCTTTGACTGTCTGTGATAAAGTATAAATTATAAATTAAATTAGTTAATTTATTCATGTTGTAGCGGACCTGCGGGAGGGGTAGGAAACAGTATTAAAGTGAATTTTAGAGAATTTATTTACGTAAGCCTCTTATTGTGGATCTTTGTAGACCAATGATATTATAAGTAAAAAGAGGTTTATATGTTATACATACTAGCTTGAGCCCGCGACTTCCACCGCATACATTTCGATTAACGTTATTTCCTCGGGAACTGTTAAATTTTTCAGGATGAAAAGTAGCCTTATGTGTTAATCCAGGGTATAACCTATCTCCGTTTCAAATTTCATCCAAATCAGTCTAGCCGTTGTGTAAAGGAGTAACAAACACACACACTCGCATTTTTAATATTTGTAGGATGTCATCAAGAGTCGACAAGTGGCACAGTTAGCATGACAAGTGGAAGTAGGACGGTACATCATGAGGGCAAGAAAGAGACATGCATATGAGAGGCTGAGTACCTGATATACCATCCTGGGGCTCTATCCTGCTAGTTAAAACCATAATGCTTATGACATTATTATAGTATGGTTCTATTGATAGCTTGAGAATGTCTTCTGAGTCTTGGTTGTACACATTTAAGTATGTTTATCGTTGTCTAGTACCCATAGTACAAGCCTAGAGCCTAATTTGGGACTACGTCAATTTATGTGATATGTACCCTAATATTTATTATTTATTTATTTATTAACGTGCCATATTCCGAGCGGGTTTTAGGTTGTACCTCTTTTTAAACTTTAAATATCATTGCGGTAGATAATCACTCGTTAATGTCAGAAACTGCGCTTTCAATGTCGTGACTGTTATGTCAATAAAGGTATTGTTAAATATTACTGCCGACATAGTCTAAAGTAAGATTCATTTTTAAGAATATTTTTGTAATTGTCTGCTATTATTGTTGTTTATAAATATTTATATGTAATTTATATATCATAGCTGATGACCACATTGTATTTATAAAAAACTTGTTTTCTAGAAAATTATTGTAACCTTTCTAGTTTCTAAGCTTCTTCAGTTACTAAAATATAGGGTGATGGCACCAGTGTGGGACTCTTAAAGCTGACAGGCACCAATTATTGACACTTAACTCATAATTCAAAGATAGGTCATAAATTGGATATAGAAGCTTTTCGTCTACATCTCGATATCGCCAAGTAGCTAATACGACCAGAGGCCCTAGCCAAGATGCATTACGCTAACTAGCGTTTCTATTCGTTTCGTTCAGATCGCTTTGTGACTACATCTCGATCTGACCAGGTACATCGCTTTGTGTCTAGGTCGCAAGACGACCAGTGGCCCGTCTCACGAAGCTACAAGTTACAAATTACAAGCGGAACCCTCTTTCTAGCAGTACGAGTTAGAAAGAGACTTCCGCTTGTAATTTGTAACTTGTAGCTTCGTGAAACGGGCCTCAGAGGGCTTATTGCCTAACGCAATCGCAATCGTTTTCATTTTGACAGTCCGAAGGCGAGTCTTCATACAAAATTTAAACAATTGTTCCACTTTGAAGCTGATTGCGATTGCGAGTAATAAGTTAAGCAATAGCGACGCTGATCGCTCTACGACTACATCTCAAAAAGTCTAGAGTTGTTAAATGACCACATTGTATTTTTCATCTTATGTCTGTCTTAGCAATGTCGATGGAGCCCCGCCAGTTTGCTCTTCGGGCATTTAAAGTTCCCTAACGACCCTAACCTACCAAACTAAGTAAGGCAAACGAAGTGTTTTGCAACTGACGGTAGTCGCAAAGCTATCTACCCTTACCATGAGTTACAATTATCGTACTCGCTAGCGAGTCGAATGCTCTGTGCGAAATGCGAATACAGAGGGCCCTGCCAAGATGCATTGCGCTAAGTAGCGTTTCTATTCGATTCGTTTTTAAACCAATCGCGTCACTGGTAGATGACGTGATACGAAAAGTCACGTGATCTATCAGTGACGCGATGGGTTTAAAAATTAAACGAATAGAAACGTTAGTTAGCGCAATGCATCTTGGCAGGGCCCTCAGTAGAGTTGCGCCCGCTCGGTCTTTAAAGGGAGCGCTCCGATCTCGGTCAATCGGTCAGAGGAACTAGTTCGGTCTTTAAGTTCCTTTAGGTGCTTTATCTCCGGAGCAAATTTTGAGATCTGAGCAGGACACGCTTTGAAATAGGTACTATTTGTTTCGTTCACATCGAGCGGCATGCCGTGCGCTTTTTACTCTTTCGCTCTGTTTCGTTCATACGTTCTACAATTGCTAGTGACCTAAAGGACCGAAGACCGATTAAGATCATTTACGAAGAACTAGTTCCTTTCGGTCTGTGACGGGAATTCATTCCTTTTAGTTCCTAGTTTCTGACCGACTCAAGCCTAGAATACAATATTCTTATAATGTAGAGTGCAAGGGACAGAGCATTCGACTCAGGAGTAATGTAATTGTAACTCATGGTAAGAATACCGGTCGTATTTGCTACCTAGTCCTAACGAGATGTGGACCTTAAGCTTCTATACCATAAGTTGATTGTTGTAAAACAAATGAATAACACTTATCTTCTGTAAAATAACCGCCAAGAATGGAAGTCCGCCAGATATGTGAACCTGACACTAACTGTTACAGGGGCTCTATTGTACTCGGTAAAACCATATAGCTTTTAAAATGTTATCGTATTGTCAACGTTATAGTAGCTCTTATTTACTTGACAGTAATGGCGGCAGAGTTCAAAACAATACAACAACATGTTAAAGGAAATATGGCTTTACTGAGTGAAGTTAAACTGGATATAGCCCCTGATTTGTCCTACTGTGGTGGCATTTGACCATAGAGCATATATCTACTTGTGTAAAATTTTCAATGGCCATAGCATAAATTTTATAAAAATAAAAGTAAATACTAACTTTTATTCCTTTTATGTAACATATTATAACCTACACAATAATAAATCATTAGATAGTCATTTAATAGTTATAAAAGAACTGTTATTACCATGGCAATGCTCATTATAGAACTGTTTTCACGCTTCGGTTGCGCTATAGGTGGTATTCTAATACCATTAACAATATCAATATTAGCGGATTATAGTATGCAAGTAGTAAAAGATGTATTTCATTGTTTTGTAAGTCAAAATCATGACATCAAAGTATTATTCATAATTTATTCTGAGATAAATGTACTCATTTGTCTGTTATTGTTGGCTATTGCCAAATTCGGTCAAATATGTATCCTGTGTAATATTTACAAGTTTGGAATCTCTTACATTTTATTGATTATTTATTGTGCCAGAGATAAGATAGAAATAACTAGATCAATATTATTTTTTCATTTGATATTATATCAATGTTTTCTAATGATTAATGCATTGAATGTTAATATAAATAAAATAGAATTGGTGTAATATTGTTATTCTCTGAAACTAGGGCATAGGTAAGTTATGTAAGAAAGTTCTGTTTTTACAATAAAATAAAAATAATTGTTTGCAATGATTTGTCTATTATTTATAACCTAAATACATTTTTACACATATGTAAATGTATGAAAATACAAAGTTAAAACCAAGTCAGTTTATCATTAGTACAGTAATATAGGCAGCATGGTACACTATTCTACCCTTAATTAAAACTATTTTTAATCAATCATGATTAAAATCTACACACTTACGAAGAGTTGGTGCCTATACTTTATAACTACAACTCTTAAAGCTTAGATTCTTTAAAGTGATACATTGCATCGCTGCAATAGCTCCTGGCTTAAGAGGCTGTATACGAAATTTTTAAATTGCAGTTTTAAAATGTAAACATGAACAATAAGTTTTCTATGATGTGATATAATATATTGAAATTTCATATAGGTTCTGAACATAACAATAGATATATTTCCTATTTAATTTTGTCATTTTTATGTAAATTAGAGTATTACTGTAGTACCACTCTTGTCCTGTGTTTGAATCTTCTTGCATAACAAACACAAGTGTTTTTTACAATTGTATGTCACGGTGATGTGTAAATGCATTGCTTCTATTGCGGTGTAAAAAGTAACTACAAAAAATAAAAATTGTTTTTTTTGCATAAAAAGGATCAAAATGTGCTCCTACATGAAATGCCAAAACAATGTAATGGTAAAAAATAAATAAGATACAATCATCTGGTTTTTACACCGCGGCCTAAGGCATCTATGATAGTAGCCATCATCAAATATATTATAGCATACAATGTCCTCACAAACATCTGAGTACACTAATGGCCTTAACAATAGAGTTGGGTTCAGATATTTTGATCACCATATGTCTTGATATATTTGCTGATGACTAGGCTGGGCCTCTATTCTTGGCAGTAAAAACCATATCATCTTTGAACTGTTATCGTATTGTCAATGTTTAGATAGCTCTTATTACTTTACACCTAAGCTGATAAGATTGTGAGGGTTTTTTCTGATTGAAAACAAACCTTGTAAACAAAAAAAAAGGCTCTTCTTATTAATTATTTAACTCTTTGGGTAACAAGTTAGTAGGTAAAAGTATACTACGTTTCAGTCTCTGTGATTGTGTTTAAAACCAACAAAATTAAATTAATTAATTGATGTTATTAAACCAAAATACTAGCTGAATGCATCCATAGGAATATGAAGCATTAATATGGTTTATTTTGACCTTTACTACACAATAGGCCCATGTGTAAAGGGTTATTTACTTGACAGTAATGGTGGCAGAGTTAGAAACAATACCATAACAGGTCAAAGATGATAATATATGGTTTTTACCACCTAGTATAAATGCCCTAGATTGTTGACCTAAAATTCAAATATCTTAAAAAAATCAGCAATCTAGGCTGTTGTATGCTCAGAAATTAAATCCATAATATAAAGTTAAAAAGCACTAGCCAAGTCATACAAATAATTACAATATTTACAAATTACAACTAAAAGACCATGATAAAATAAATTGCTACGATAACACTAAAATTGGCACTGTTAATAGGTATTAATAGGCTAAAATAATTTTATTTCACTAATTATATACGTAGATAACACTTAAGCATCATCAAAAAAGTCACCTTCCTTTATAGGGTACTGCGCACACAAAAACTGAGCACCATTTTGGATTGTTTTCAAGTCACTTTGATCCACATTCTTATGAATCATGTCTTGCACTTCCATGTGCTGTTTGGCAGTTTCATAAACCTTCTCCATTGTAGCGATGTCCTTGTCTTCGGCTGTTAACAATGCTTCCATCAGCGCTGCCCGTTCCACCCTGTTCCTCAAGGAAGAAACATCCTGCTTTAGTTTATCATATTCTTCATCCGTCAATTCTTCTTCGTGAACTTCGTCGGCGGGAAGCAAAACGTTAGCAGGCACTTTCAGTAACCTTTCAATTTCACTGTCCACTACTTGTAAAGAACTCTCCGCTCGCTCGCCGTATAGCCGTAATAACTTTTTACATGACATCCGGATCACAGCTTTGTCTGTTTCGTTCAAATCAAGGGAGTTTAACAAGTATGATTCCATATCGGTCACTCCAGTCCTTATTTTTTCTTCGATCATTTGACGAAGCGCTATTTTAACTCGCTGTGAGCCAAAACCAAAGTGCTGCGTCGAATATTCTTCATCAGTACCTCCTTTCCATCGATTGTTTTTAATCATTTTAAATGTTATTACGATGAAAAGAAATAGAAAATAGTGAAATAATAACAAGCTACGTTCACGCCAAGCCAAACGAACGGTAAACTTTCAAAATGAAATGACGTTTTGTGACGTATGTCATCGTCAGGTCAGTGTTGCCACTCCACAGTACGTACGTAGTGCTACAAAATGTGCATAAACATTATATATAAAAAAATTATTAAAAACTAAGAATGCATTCAAAGTTACAGCCACGTTATGCATTTGTGATCTAAAAGCAAAAAATAAAAATTCAAAGCGTATAATTGCCAAAATTTTAAATTACACTGCCATCTATTGGTAGTTTCTATTACTCCTTATGTCATTCATAGGGAGTAATGGAAACTACCAATAGATGGCAGTGTAATTTAAAATTCAAGTGTGTATATAAACTTACAGAACTAAAGTGACTGATTCTTTATGGCGAATGACGAACTATATAAAAATCTAGACGACGCCCGCGACTTCGTACGCGTAGAATTAGTTCCCCGCTACTCCCCCTATTTTTTCCCGTTGGGGGTCGATTTTCGGAAAATCCTTTCTTAGTGCTCACTTACATCATGTAAGGAACCCCTGTACCAAATTTCAAGTTCCGCTGTGCGTTGATATATAAATATAAGTCACAAAGTCAGGTTTGCCTTTTACCTATATTTAAAGAAGATAATTACCTAAATGAAATTTTACACAATCCAAACGGGTCATGACGGGCGCTCTTAGGCCCCGTTCTCACGAGCGCTTTTTCAACGCGCGTTAAAAAATCGTTGAAATTACACAAATTGATAACCATTATTGTGTTTATTCACACGAAGGCGGTTTTAAAGCGCGGCGCTTTTTTATCGAACACTGTTCGATTTTCGACGTTGAGCGTTGGACGTTAAATTGAATTGAGCTTACGGAACTCCGTGTTTGTGTTCTAACGCGACGCTTTTTAAGCGCTCGTGAGAACGGGGCCTTAGTTCTAAATAATTTGTTTTATTTCGTACTACCCTTTTCCCTCAACCGCGCTTACACAGACGAGGTTTTTGTCGTTATTTCCATTATTTGAAAAATAATAAGTTTACAATATTATCAAAAAATGCAGTTCCATTTTTTTTAAAGCTTGCTTTCCATTCGTTATTTTATTAGGTACCTTACGTACCTACTTGCCTAGGACTTTTTATATTATCATTTACATAGTAGTAGAAAAGGCAATTATGGACAATTGAGTTCATTGCATTAAATGTTTTATCGCCTCCGATTTCCGTGAGACAGTTTTACGGTTATTGCTAATTGGTAGAAGGCGTCATTAGAGTTGTATTTGCCCGGCAGTCACAAAAGGGCCGTAAACTTTACGTTTAACTAAAATTGTCTATTAAATTAAATTTAGATTGCCCTCAGATATTTTAAATTTGGTAAGTAAGATCGAATAACGGTGAGGTGTAATTTTGTTTAAGTAATATGAAATGAAAAAGACTGACTAGGTCGCAGTTTGCACGCTAGACCTAGAGCAAACAAGCGAAGCGTAATTAAAATTATAGTCGCTACATAGAAGTCATCAACGAATTAGCCGCCTACGTTGCAATGACAGGATTTTATTATTGGATTAGATAAATTATTTTTATTAGAATAACTATGTGTATTCTTTTTACTCTCTCTTGTCGTCGATCTGACCCGCTTTTACCGCAAATTCTATTTTCTCACAATAGGTAAGTAGGCATAATAATAGACCACTGTAAAAAATGATTCAAAATCTCTAAATCCAAGTCATAGAAATTATTTCAGGAAATATCAACACAGTACAACACAACAGACAAAAGTAGAATAAAGATGAATAAACACTTCAACAGTTCGTTGACTGACATTCAGCATTAATTGCGCACGAGTATTGAACTAGAGCAAGTTTTATTTACGTTCTAATGTTGGCAACTGAATTTAACGAAGGGTTCGTAAATATCGGTAAAACTTTTGAATCTGTGGCTCTGAATTGTAATTTGAGAGTTTGTCAAGTCAAGTAATGTGAAGCTTGACTATGATTAACCGAAACATTATTTATTTATAATATTCCCCTCTTCAAAACTTGTTCTCTCTCTCTCCATAAAACGTGTGCCTTCCTTTAACCTGACATTGGCGAAATCATAGTGGCAACACAAATGACATATGCCACAAAACAAAGATCTATCTATTGATTATGACTAACCAGCGGCGCATAGTTGGGTAAATGTGGGTCGTGGTACAGTCGGCCAAGTAGGTATTGGTCAAGTATAGTTAATATCTTGTAGCCATAATAGAAGCCTAGAGCTTAGTTTTGGGAACGGTAATTAGGTACTATAATGTACTAGGTTTTGCCCGCGACTCCGTCCGCGCAGAAGTCATTTATCGCTGCTCCCTCGGGAACTGTCCAATTTTCCGTTATAAAAACTACTATGCCTATGTCCTAATCCAGGACTTAACCTAGGTATATGTGATCTCTATCCGTTCAGTGGTTAAAGCGTGATTGAGTGACAAACATCCAAACATCCAAACTTTCTCATTTATAATATTAGTAAGATAAGATAGGTAAATGTGATGAAATAAAATAATTTGAAAAGGTAGGTACTTATCTAATTAAAGTGTGTGTGATTATTCAGTTTCGATAGCTTATGGTCTCTTGTAAGTTGACAATAACTATTGTTTTTTAAACGAAAATACTACATTTTTTTTTTTCTGCTGAATCGGTTGGAACGACGTTAGTGTGAAACGTGAAATTTCAATCTGTCACAGAAACAATAATATAGGTATACCTATAGAGTGTGTAAATGGTATACGAGCGTTTATTAAAAATGGACATAGATTAAGACTCTACCACAGAATAAGTAATAGTACAAGTACAGAAGCGACTCTCTGTGACAGCAAACATGCGAATTTAAACCTACTCAGAACGCGTTAACAATAATAATATAAGTGCACGGCATGGAAGTGACCTTGGTTACATTTTTGCAATCGATAGTGGGGGCGCTCCTAACGAGGCAAAATGCACCTTAAATCTGCGCCGCGAGAGTCTGTATTATTTCGCCCGTCATGAGCTTTACTGACTCCGCCCACTTCGCAGGGCCGGCAGTTACTTTTATTCTGTGGCAGTTGTCAGAAAAAAGAATGAATTTATTATTAATTGTAGTTTTCTTATGTAATTCGCTTAAGTTAAATGACGAGACAAAATAGTAAATGCCAAATATTGTCCGCGACTTGTTTGTTGTTTGCTCGGATCTCCCTTTCTATCCAGTAGATGTAGACTAGTTTTATCGTAGTATTATACTGTTTTAAACTTCAAAATATTTGTTAATTCTATTTTTATATTTTCTTTGTCATTTTTCTGTAATGTGATATGTGCCTAGTTTTTAGTTTTATTAATCCCCGACTGTGCACACCTGTAATTGGTACACAAACAGGACTTTTTTCTTTATACCTATCTTTCGTATTTGTATTTGTTTGTGCAACTGTTGGTCTGTCTAATTTAATCAGTTAGATATCTCTTTCTTAGGTAGGTACAGTCAAGTTCATAAATTATGTAGGTATACACTTTACTAAAGTTTGTCTGTTTAATGTCATGTTTAAATTGCCATACCTATATAAATTGTCACAATGATTAAAGTGACAAGGTACTAAAGTGTATACATATTTATGATCTCGACTGTACGTATGACAGACGTACTTAAATAATAAACTACCTATTTTAGGTAATAATTAACATTTTGCAAGATGTAACGTCGAGAAAAATGTTGAACATAACGTGAACGTCTTGGAAACTTAGCTAACTTATCTGCTAGGTATTTTCTGTTTAACATTTTTTGGCGTTTACAATACAAACATGCGACACGCGACGACATTAATACCTAATAAACGAAAGGCAAAGAGAAATGCTGCCATTTCGAGTAGCCATATCAAACAAAAACCGGAATCAGGTACTTTGGCAGCGTACGGCGTCGGCGCGCGTCAAGACGAGCGCGCGCAATACACTCAACTGATTAGCATCCTGGAGGCGGCCGCAAATTTTGTAGGCACTAAGCGCGGAGTGTCACCCGCCTGACTCTACTAATCATAAACAAAAATAATTATTTGATTACGCTAACGTATACACACCGGTATTATTTTTTGAACATACTATCGACCCGCAATGTACATCTAAGTCAGGTATATATTAATTTTAAAGTGCACCGTGCATGAAAGAGTTAATTCTTATTAGAAGTTAAGTAATCTCAGCTTTAATAATACTTAACTTTGAAACATAATTAATTGCGTTTTTAATTAATTGCATTTTTTGTTATAAGTACATTGCGTGTTAAATTATTTAGTACGGTTTTTTTTTAACAATAGCTGCCTAAATTTGCTCATTAGGGCTATACTAACCACAGTTAAAAGGAACGCCCGTATACCATTTACACACTGTATAAAAAAAAATACTAGACTTTTTACATCAGAAAATTGGACACTTATTTCCTCTAACCCAATTTTATCTTTTTACTTCTGGATAGCGTTTCGAAATCAATTATCAAAAACGATATGTCAGATGATGCACAATGTACATATTAGTAGATACGTACGTGATGATAATTATTATGATAAAGTGTTAAGTACGTGATGCTTATCAAATTTATTGTTAGCGAGAAGATCATAATTAATTGTCAATTGTAATTAGTCGTAGGTAGACAGTGTTCATCATCATTACTACATTTAGTGATCTATAGTTGAAACATGGAACCTCGGGTAGCAGTTTTTTTAATTCTGGTAAAGTGTTTTTTTTTAAGTACAATTATTTTATGCAAAAGGTTATCAAAGAAAATTTTAAAAGTGTGTGACCATTAAATAATTATTTCGCTTCTCCTGCTCTTAAATAGTATTTTTCACAATCGTGTTAGAGAGCTTTTTAGTCGAGTACCGTGTTTAGGCCACGAAGCTTGCTGAGTGGCCTAAGTAAGGTACGAGATTAAAAAGCTTGATTATGACACTATTGTGTACAATACTTTTTGTACGAGTTCATTGAAATTTATAATTTAAGTCATTAATACGAGTAGGTATATAAGAAAACTAAATATCGTAAGTACTATCACACCACCGGCGTCCGTAATGTTGCAGTACTAGGCTAAATACTAGCCAATCACAAAGCGTAGTTTTTTTTTAATGCCCTGGATACAGCAGCAAGTTTAAGTAGAGTTTTGACAGATGACGCGACGCTGTTACGTTCCGAAACGCAAAAGATTGGCAATTTTGTATCGGATCGAGTCTCCTTAAACAAGGACACATATTATTGAAATGAGAAGTTCTATTTTCAAATTTTTTTCGGTTGTCTAGAGCGTATCGAAATAGTTATTTCGGTTGTTTCGGAAGTAACATAGACTATACAACGATGAAAAGAGTGGCGTTGCAGTACCGTAAAATGGGGTGAATAGAGATTCGCGGGGTGAATAGAAATACAGCCTAAAATAAAGCATATTGTACTAATTATAAGGCTGACATTTTAACGTAATTTTCCAAAAGACTTATCAATGTAATAATTGTTCTTATTAGTAACAAGTTATGACTTATTTTAGATTGTATTTCTATTCACCCCGCGAATCTCTATTCACCCCATTTTACGGTATTCTCTATGAAATCTTAATACCTACACAGATTATAATCGACGAGTACAAAAATGTTTCTTTAGTCTCTGCACATCGGGACTAAAACTCCTTATTAATCTCTCGGGATTAAGGTTTTTTTTTAATTTACTTTGGAATCCCTTAAACAACCAATCACGGTGTTTGTGAATGGAGAATAATCGCCATTTTCAGTGATTGTGTATGGACCATTTTTAGGCAGTGGAAATAACCTCAAATGACAACTGTGCAAAAATATTTTAAAAATAACGATTTAATTCCGTGAAACACTATTAATGAGTACGTATATTTAAATATATTAAGGATGATTTTGTTTTATTTTATTAGGCATGGTCCAAATAGTTTTCAAGTTTGTATCTGTTGGCTAAATATGCAAGCATTTGTGCCACTTTGTAAAGTATCACTTAAAAAAAACTAACAAGTCTAACAACCGCGAAAGAAATTTTTTGACGGAAACTTTGTTACATATTTGCTAAATATTGTAATTTAGGCTATTTCTTAGGTCTATTTAGATTTATAGAGAAGTATTTATCTTGTTGCAGATCGTGTTACTTCCAATACTAGTGCCTTATACGGAAGCTGGCTGGATTCGAGATAAAGTTTCCTCCACGGGAGAGCAGGCTGGCGAGCTGTTCGAAAAGTTATGGTCGGTGGTCAACGATGGATTTCAGAGGGCCCGTCAGTGGATCAAAAAGTCATAGAGCCACAGATTATAATTGTAAGGAGTTTTATTTGGTGTTGATGCCAAACAGGTGTTGGGTTGGGACCGTGATTAGCACCAAGTCATGAAAGATTTTATTTATCGTTGTCTAGTTCCCATAGTACAGTTAATTTATTGCATTGTAATAAGGTCGAAAAGTCTAGAGCTTTGTTTGGACCAAATAGGTTAATTTTGTGTGAGATTTTCTCTTTTTTTCAAATTATTTATTGAATCTTCTTAATTGATATTTAATCGGCCTCTTATTTATTTGTTCATAAGATTTAAATTAATTTATCTTTGCTCATTTTTGAGTTGTGGAAAAAAGAATTTTTAATGACTCATCATTGTAATACGCATAGCGAAGCCATAATTAAAGTTACATTGGTTCCATGGCAGAGAGGGCGCTGTCTTTTATGGGATGCGACTTGTGTGAGTACTTTCGCCGCTTCTCATTTGAAGAATACCTTGAGGGTGGCTGGGTCTGCGGCGGAGACCGCCGCGAAGATGAAGCACTCTAAGTACTCTGCCTTGGAGCCGATGTACGATTTTGTCCCTGTCGCGGTGGAGACATCGGGACCTTGGGGTTCGGAAGCCAAGGGGCTTTTTAAGGAGTTAGGCCGTCGTCTGCGTGACAGAGGGGGGGATCCTCGTTCTGGGTCGTGGCTGGTTCAGCAGGTTTCCATTGCAATCCAGCGGGGCAATGCGGCCGGTGTAATGGGAACTTTGAGCCGGCCACGGTGCAGGGTTGGGGGTAATTAGGATAAATCTGTGTTGTAAAATTTGTTTTGTTAGTGTTAAGTAAATTTGACGAAGCGTGTTGTCGATGATCATTTCTATGTAAAACGTTTTGACGAAGCCTGTTGCTGATAAAGTATGTTAATGTATTATTTGCTTATATGTTATTCTGTAATAAATGATTTTACTTTCATTAAAGTTTTTTTATTAACATACAACTGTAGATAATTCTTTACATCGCCAGCTACGCACTGCTAGATCAAAATATATCATTGCTAAAGATATTATTTTTAGTTTCGATTTCAATTCATAATACCTAGTTGTACCTATTAAAGTTGATTAGAATACAGTTCTATTTTGAGTTGCTACTGTTTTGATCTAGCAGAGCGAATTATAATCTAACCCCTTGTTTATAAACACCGATAAACAAAGTGTGCTTAAAATATGCTTTTCACGTTTCATGCTCTTAAAATGGTACTTTAGTCTCTGCACATCGGGACTAAAGCTCCTTATTAATCTTTAGGGACAAAAGTTTTTTTTTAATTTAAGGTCAATGTGGCTAATTCCGTCTACGGGGCTATGCCGTCATATACACGCCTGCGTTGAATCTAAGCACAGTACGCCGCTGCCGACTCAGTCTATAAAGCAGCAGGGCTTTCTAGTTCAAACTAAGAAACACAGATAGCGCTGTACAATCTACGAAGAAAAATATCTGCTTTCGAACTTCAGTTGTGTTCCGAAGTCGAAACTGGAGTGTAGTGATATGCAGTTTTACCAAAGATAAATATAAAACAGTTAGATTTCTAACTATATTTGTGTGCTTATTACAATGTTTAAGATATTTCTAAAACTATCTGCCTGTTTATTGTGCGTAAAAGTCCGCTGGTTTTAAGTAATTCACCGTGTTAAATTAGGAACCTCAAAATGACGAAGTGGGAAACTCCGTACATAATAAAAGGGGCTAAGCCATCATATGCCGGTATTTCCCGATTCCAGATGTTGTCAACCATGTTTTTAGTGTGGTAATTTTTAAGAATCTTTTTATAAGCAACAATTTATAATAGCTGATTATTTTTCTTTAAATGATAAATAATAATTCTAGAATGTATTAAAAGTTGTAATAATCACGAAAATAGTACTAAATTCTCATATTTATTAAATGTATTTATTAGTAAGTAAGAAAGTACTTATTTTATTTTCTTTCGGCAAATTAATATCATCTCTGTAAAATGAGCGATAATTGAAAAACGATTATAAAAGATGTTACCTACCTTACATTTTAGCCCAGTGTTAAACAAAATCTCTTCCTAATTGTTGTAGGATTCGTAAATATATTTGTTTTATAACTTTAACATAAACAATTATGAAGTTATTTAAGAAAATACGCAAAAATCGACCATCCCTCCCTTATCTCTGAAAGTACTGGCCCCAATATGGTCAATTTTCGCCTATTTTCTTAAATAACATAAAAAACTGTTTACTTATGTTAAAGACAAATATATTTGAGATGCTCACAACAAGCCCTTTCATTTGACTTGTCACACAATAAGGATTGGGAAACTTTTTTTTGATTTCCTAATTTATCCCCCAAAAGTAGCCCCCAAGTTTGAACAAATTCAGTTATTTATGTTACGCGTCCGTCTTTGAGTCACCGACTTACATAATCGTACCAAATTTCAACTCGATCGCTCCAGTAGTCCTGGAGCAAATCTGCTGTGACAGACAGACTAGCAGACAGGTATATGGTGTGGAGACGGAACCTCTCCACGCGAGTCGAACTCTCTTATTACTTTTTAAATCAAATTGTTAATTACAAACTGACTTTTATTTTAGAGTTAAATGAAAAGTCTGCGGATGGTATCTATGTCAGACAGACGACAATAATGATAAATGCATAGTCATAGAGACAATTCATTCTATTAATTATCGTGGTAGGAATTGAATTGTTATGTCAATGAAAACTGTCCAGTGTGTTGATCGACCCGTTAACGATGGCTCGGGCTAATTATTTCTATTAAATTAGTCAAAGCCATGACGACCAATTTAAGTACTTCAGTACACTGTAAGTATAGTGCATTAAGCCACAGTTGATAAAAAATATAGAAAAAATATATAATGAGAAAATCTTAAAAAGGTTGAGCTCATCTGATTGCCAAATCATGCCGGAATAACCCCAAAAAAATATTTTTGCCGATAACTTTTATTGTGAATCTTATTTTCAAGGTTTGAAAGCACATATTTGATTGAAATCTGCGTGTCTTTATTTTCCACTAACATAGACTTGAAAAATCTTCGTTATACTAGGGAAACATCTTTTAAGACGGAATAGCCCCATTTTTTTGGGAAATTCCGTCTACCTGACTGTTTTTAAAAAAACATTTATAATAAATTATGCAAGTTAGATACAATGAATTTCATAATTTACCTTGAAAGCCAAGTCAATTGTTAGCCAACTACATGCGCGCCATGGGTAAATAGTATAAATAAAACGCCTCAAATTTTCAACCAAAGTTGAACTAGCTCAAAAATATGACGGAATTAGCCACATTGACCTTACTTTGGAAGCTCCTAAATAACCAATCACGGTGTTTGTGAATGGAGGATTATCGCCATTTTCAGTGATTGTGTATTGTGTAAAGTAGTTTGACCATGTGACTAAAATAGCTCTGACTATTTTTTAAAATCTGATAAAGTATATTATGGTTTAAGTGATTTATTTTCCAAAAAAGAAAAACTATTCGCTTATTATTGAGTTTTTTTTAAATACCAACTTAATTCTATCGTTTACGTAAACGAACGTACAAAATAACGTTTTAGCTGTTATACAAAGTGAAGAAGTATAATTATCATTTATCATGTAATTACTAGGTACTAGGTATGTTACACGTATAAAGCATTCATCAGAAGGCACGTCCATTGCATACAAAGGAGGAGTAACAAATGCTAAGTTGGGAAGCCGCGTAAATAAATCATCGACCAACGCGAAACGCGTGTTATAGATAAAAATGATAAAACAACCAAGTGCGTGTTATTAATTGCACAATACATTTAAAAAATATAATACGGGTGACTTGATTATTTTCTAGCGACCCGTCCTCGCTTCGCTTCGATTTATGTCCAATCCAGAATTTGTTATACATAAAAACCTTCCTCTTGAATTACTCTGCCTATTGATGAAAACCGCATTAAAATCCGTTGCGTAGTTTGAAAGATCTAAGCGTACCTACATATAGTGGGACAGACGGCGGAAAGCGAGTGTTTTAGGGTGGTATTCCACTTGTCCAAGAGCATTGTCCAATGTGTATTTGCGTCTCGAATTTTTTAAGCAAACTGTGAGACGCGAATACATATCAAGATCAAGATCTTGACAAATGGAATACCACCCTTAGGTAAGTATACTACTTATGTAAAGAACATGTACACTCATAGAAAATGACCATGGATAAAAATATATCCCTTTTAACAATAACGTAGGTACTGCGTTGCGATACATGTTGCACCATAGTTTTTTCAAAATCTACGTTTTATGTAGTGTAAATTATTTTGATTCCTGGACATTTTCGATGTGTCTACATAGAAATAACTCAAACTTACACATTAATAGAAGCCCGTAGGACAAGATTAGTAGGTACCTATTCTACGAAAGTGTAAGCAGTCTACCGCTTAAAAGTAGACTTATTCTGTCGTAACATACAGTAAAATTCCTATAAACAGTCTAAGTAAACAATTTAATAAGGCCAAGTTCTCAGTCTCAATTTAATTCCGCCCGATCATTATTCTTCGTTGTCCTCACTCTTTTTCTTTAGCCCGAGAATGCCGGGGTCCGCCATTTATTGTAGCGTCCGAATAAATTGTTTTAAAGTGATTAAATTTATTTAGAAAAACACCGTGGGAAGTGTAGGCAATGCTGAGGCAATGTCATGTCAACCCTATGATTAATTGTCTTATTGCAAAGTTTTGAATGAATGGGCTATTTTGCCTCACATTGGTACACGAATGCCCAATAAAAATTGTGTTATGGTTTCAGCGTTCATGTACAGTCGAGTTCATAATTATGTGTACACTTTAGTACCCTGTCTATTTAATGTCATGTTTAAACTATCAATACTATCATATATGAATTGTCACTGCGATTAAAGTGACAAGGTACTAAACGTGTACACATACTCGTATTTATGAACTCGACAGTACGTAGGTATAGATCATACATGTCATGGCCATGAGTCATGACCCTCTCGAGTAGAATGTGAATTCAAGACTCGAAGATTAAAATATTCATAACAAATTATAACTCTGTAAAATACGTTCAAAACGAGACATTTATAGGATTAAAATGAAGATTTTTTTTTGCCATTTAAACAATATTGTAATGGCGTAAGATTAACAGATTTTGTGGTTACTACGCAATTAACACAGATGATAACATACATACATACTCAAATTATACACGAATAGTCGAAAATGATGGTATATTATTTACATACGAAAGTTTTTTTTAATGATTTTCTTAATAGGTTACGAACTGTTGTTACTCAGCTCAGTACTTACACAGCATTATTTTTGTTAAGTACCTAATGCAACACGCATGAAAACCACTAACAAGTCAAGTCGTTGGACTCGTTGGGTGATCATGTCTTTTACCTCATAACATAACGAAATAGGGATAGGTACCATTAGGTACTAATACTACTAATAACGTAAGTTTGTTTGTTTGTTAGTCGCGTCTTTATTGATCGACAGTTTCACCGCGCAATGCGAAATTTTGTAGGAGTTTTATAGCCCGCAAATCAACATCGGGCATATATCCTGGAAAGTAGAACTAGTTTTCGAGGGAATAGCGATAAATGACTTTCACGTGGAGACGTAATAAAAGGTGTAAAGTAAAAGTACTATACGATCGAACTAAGATGTACATTTGAGTACCTTGTCGCAGTTATTGGTACGATTAGTAGCAGATTAGATACCTCGGTACCTATACTAAATTTAAACCACTCATACGGTACGTTACTGTGACAAGGTACTAAACAAATAAAAAAAGGTTTTGAGTTTAACTGTACATATTGAACTGAGCATCGTTAAGTGGCGTAGAAGCTAATCTGATAGGTACAGTCGAGTTCATAAATGTGCATACACTTTAGTAGGTACCTTGTCACTTTAATCGTTGTGACAAATTAATATTATGGCAGTTTAAAGGCCAAGCCACACCGGATGGGTGCGCGTAGACGTGACGTGTGCGTTCGATTTCCATTGCGGTGTATAGTATGAATTATCATACGACATGCCACTATACAACGCAGTGGAAAGCGAACGCGCACGTCACGTCTACGCGCACGCATCCGGTGTGGCTGGGCCCTAAACATGACATTAAATAGACAAGGTTATAAAGTGTTTACATATTTATGAACTCGACTGTACATGATATTGGTGCGAAGGGGAAAATGTACTTTCCTGTGATGGATGAGTTAACGAGGAAAGATTTTCGGCAACGCGCCTAACAAGATTAACCTTTTTGTCTGATTTTCACCGCAGAAAAATATTTTTTTTGTTGCTAAGTAAGTAGGTAATTTCGATGGTGTTGTTCACTGTGACTTGTTCGACGTCAAAGAAAAATAAGGAAAACCCGCTGCTGCAGCCTGCAGCAGCTGCTGTACCTATTAACGCTGAATTGATTAAAAGAAGCGCCGCCCGCACTACTTACTTCGTAGGTGTACCTACAGTCAAAAACTTTTGACGGTTGAGGCTGTCATAATGACAGCGTCAAGTCCGAAAAAGAAAATAGGTCAAAATGAATCATTGGCTTAATGCGACAGAGTTCTATAGTGGCTCATCAATTAAAGTTGTTGACTATAATGACTATAGGTACAAACCTAAAATTAAGGCGTACTCCGCGTACTTTGTGGATTTATCATATAATTTATCATTTATTACTTTATCCGAGTACCTACCAATTTTGCTACTCTGATATTCTCACAACTAATCTAATCCTACATTTAAATGTCAATAAGCCAAGCCAACCTACATTCCATTTTCGTATCGCCTGTAATTAATGTGGTACGTTCCAGTTTGCGATACGATGGCTCACTATCTATACAATACAAACCACAGAGTAGGTATAAACAAGTTGGTAACCGCCAAACCGCCATTCGATTCGGTCCACAGCGATTCGCGGACCGCGATTCACTCAGTACCGTTTGTTTTTCTCTCTGGCCAGTAGCAACGTGGATTTCGCAGGGAGCGAACGCGCGCGTTTGTGCTAACATAACCTCATCTGTGTCGTTTACGTAAAATCCTTTTTAAACACGGTAATTGAATGAAAATTTTATAGCTCGCCCTTGTTCTTGATTGATAATGCTTTGAGTGCTGTTCTGAGTTTTGGTTCGTTTGTGTATTTTGAGTTTTTAGTGTTGACGGAGTTTGTTTTGTTTGTGACGAAGTTTAAAAGTAAGTACACAGTTTCGGTGAGTGTTGTGGTCTTTTGACATAGGTTTACAATCTGTGGTTTTGTGATTTTGTTTTGGACTGCCAGCTGGGATCTACGCATATTAAATCGGGTAAGTCAATCCGTCTGTTGGTTACCTACATTGTTATGTCAACTGATAAGAACGTAAAACGTCGGATAGCTAAGTGTAGCGGCATAATGAATAGGCTAATATCTACCTTTACGTTGAGTAAGTAGGTTAATAAACACATTTTAATTAAAGCCTTAATAATAATTGGTTACCATAGCAAGTTTGCATGATGCATACAGTCACTAACCTCAACCGGTCTTTTCCGTTCGATACCTATCTGCTCTGAATTATTTTAAGCAAGTAGGTAATTTAAACCAGTTCAAAATTAATAGTGTCTGAAACAAAACTGGTTGAATGTTGACATTTATTTACGAGCTGATCAGGTGCTCTTTATTTATACAACAAGTAGCTATTTATATACACACACATATTTAATGCTGATCTGCACAGAAAACAAACCATATAAATAATTAATTACCTACGTAGGTAAGTTCCTGACTACATCATGACATGAATGACACGAGTTGTTTGTTACGGAAATTATGTGATGTGATAGTACTTACTACTAAAAAAAAACTGACTCGTTCTTACATGTAGGTACCTATCTACTGCTAACAAACAAAAGCTTTTATTTCCTATGTCGACCGAGAGTGACGCAGTTTTTCATGTGACTGACTATGCTATGTTACTCGAACAACAAAGAAACAAGTCATTAATATGTATAGTTTTCCATTTTCTTTGTTTAAGAACTAAGCATTCATTTGAATATGAAATGACCGGAATGGCTGTATAGATTTATGTCTTTGCCGTAACTGGTTCATTTAAGAAAAAACATACAGGCACAGACTATAATTTATTATGTACATTGTAGGTACCAACCTATACGGGACAATCTGTCAAAGTCAAAACTGGTAGCCCTACCTAGGAGGTAAGGTAACACAGGTAACATGACATGACATGATATAATCTGTGGCACAGGTAGCTGTACCAGCACGTTACATTAATTTTATTTTGCACATTTTGCAAACCAGTGTTGCTCTATGATGTGATGAAATACCCAATTTTACCACAATATTGGCAAATTAACGATTTGTATTCCTGTTGTTTTTAAACTTCTCTACGCGATAAAAGAATAAAAATCTAGGTTAGTAAGTTGGCATCGGTATCGCATGTTTTTTTTTTTACACCCGTGGACGTAGGTTCCTAACGCAATTCTCATAAATATCATAAGAAAATGCTCGCCTGGGTCTTAGGTGTCACATCTTTTAGGAAATTTAGGATTATCGTTGGCTTTTATGGTAGTTGTCTTCTTTTTTTTAGGGCTCAGCGCCTGCCAAAACGGGGCCCTATTGGTGAAGGTAGGTAGTAAACTACGAATTAGAATTAAAAAAAAAAACTGTTCGTCGTTCCGTGTGTCCTACTCTTGAAGATAGCTTAATTTATTTGATAAAAATTACCTGCTATAAAATTATAAAAATGAGCAAAGGTAAGGTAATATATGATGACGTTTTTGTAATTACAAAAAAGTGGGTTTACTGTTAAAAAATTAAGGTCAAAGTCAAAGTTCTTTATTCTTCAATTTTGGCATCATAATTATAATGCACCTATGTATGTCAAAAAGCATTACCAAAATAACGAAAAGCAAGCTTTAAAAAAACCCAACTGCAGTTTGGATAATGTCGTCAAAGTAAGTACTTTTTAGTTTTATTAATAATAAAAAAACCGGGACGTTTTCCCGGGATAAAATGTAGCCTATGACACTCTCGCTGCGAAGACGAATCCAATGATATCTCATCTGTCAAAATCGTCCAAGCCGTTTTTGTTGTAGCGGGGAACATAGAACTGGACATACATGACGGTGAAAAACATAACCCTCCTTTTTGGCTCCGCCGCAGTCGGGTAACAAGCGTGAAATTTAATTTAAATTGTAAAAATGTATGTTTTATCAATAAATGATCCAATTGAATTTACTGTGCAAACCTAAAAAAAAAAACACAAATGTGAGTCAAGCCATACGGAACCATCATTGCGCGAGTCCTCGCACTTATCCAGTTTTTTACTGTACTCTAGCCTTCACAGCAAACCTTATTGTATCACTGCAGCTGTAGTCTGTCCTTGCGGATTGGCATCGTCACGAACGAAACTGGTTTGCCGCAAAAAACTCATTTCACGCTTGGCAGTCACAGTTGTAGCCTGCAGAGCTTGGTAATTAACAGTTTAATTCGCTGGCGAAAAGTACCGGCAGTTGTCGAGGTATCGGATAAAACGGTTAGAAGCAGGTGCAGTAATGTGGCTGGGAAATGCGCCCGAGTCTTATTTACCAAGGTTTGATTTCAAAAATATTGTATTGTACGTAATTAGTAACGCAGGTAATAGGGACTTAATTCAGAAATCGGTGATTATTTTTTATTATTAAGGTGACGGAAACAATTGAAATTTAGAAATTCAAAGTCTCTATTCTACTGGCTATAAGCATATTGCCTTTGACATGTCATCGCATACTTAACGCATTAAATCTAAGTAGGTACACTAATATTATAAAGCGGCACGATTGTATTTTTGTAGTGTATGTTTGTAACGAACAAAATCACAAACTAACATAATGGCTGATTTCAAAAACTCTTTCACCATTGGAAGGCTAGTTTCAATATCCCTGAGTAACATAGGCTATGTTTACAGCTAGTTTTATATATTTTCTAATATATAAAATTCTCGTGTCACAGTGTTTGTAACCAAACTCCTCCGAAACGGCTCGACTGATTCAAATGAAATTTTGTGTGTATATTCAGTAGGTCTGAGAATAGGTCGTAAACTATTTTTCATAAGGTTTTTATGAAAAAAAAATTACACCCGGGCGACGCCGGGCGCGGACAGCTAGTATATAGATAAAATTCTCATGTCGTGTTTGTAACAAAACTCCTCTGAAACGGCTTGACCGATTCTAATGAAATTTGGTGTGTATATTCAGTAGGTCTGAGAATAGGACGTTAAGTATATTTCATAAGGTTTGTATGATTATTTTCTTAATTAAGTCGTTATAACTACGTATTTAGTAAAAAAAAATTTAAATTCACCCAAATATTTTGCAAGTCCTGAAGTCTTCGGAAGACCAAACGCGTGACAGGAGCGTGCGCGGGTTAAACCTGGACCCGCGTTTGTGCCGTTACTGCTGCTTGTTTACTATACGTGGAACGCATTAAACTTGGCACACGATGTCCAGCCCTGTGACGGCTGCGGGTCCGCTGAGGCGGAGATGAGCGAAGCGGAGCTGTGCCAATATTAACCAATAGAAGGCGCATGCGGTCACGTCGAGCGCGCCTTGCGCACGTTAGTTTAGATTCTATTGGTTAATATTGGCACTCTGTACACCAACCTACTTACTTTTAAAACGACATAGGATTCGCAAGTCCTAATTCCAACCAAATTGCGTATTGTTAATAAAGCGCGGGATCATCAAAAGCACGAGAGGCACTTAACTGTGATTTTTCCGCGTAAGTAAACACCAATTTGGATTCGAGTGTTGTATTATACAGGACAACGATAAATAAAAATGCACATTTTAGATTCCACAAGAGGACATGACACTCTGTTTATTCTTTTTAAAAACCCTCACAGTTATGACAAAGGCTGACGGCCATACAGCCTAGCCTCATATGACACATCCCCCTTCTTTAACATTCATAATCAACCAAATAGGAAGGAGGTTGCACAGACCGTCCACTACGAGTAACATATGAACTGGGTTCTCCACCAGCACCTCTCAACACTGACTGCTGAGTGTACATAGAGCTTTCTTTACTCGCAGTCTCTCCACCATTTGAGTCATTCACCGGTCTTACATTAATTGGCACATCAAACTCTACCTCCTGCCTTTGATTAAACTTATTTCTACTCGGTAACATATGTTTTTCATTTCTTCTCACATAATTACCTTTTTCATTTTGAACAATATAAGATCTAGGACTTGTCTTCCTTACTACCATTCCTGGCTGCCAATCCTTATCAACCCCATTTTGTATTAATACACCCTGACCAATACTATAAGAAGCCCTATTTTTGGCTGTTTTATTATAAATACTTTTCGATTTTTCTTTCATTATTTGCATTTTTTCATTGATATTGATTGGCAGTCTGGGTTGAAGATCTATGTAAGTACCAGGTAAGTTAGTTCTTAATAGCCTGCACATCAAAAGTTCAGATGGGCTATATTCTAAGCCAGCAAGTGGTGTGGTTCTATAATGTAACAAAGCCATATTCAAGTTCTCATCATTTGCCCTGCATTTTTTCATCAAGTTTTTTACGATACAAACAGCTTTTTCCGCCTAAGAAGAAGAAAGCTCTATGTACACTCAGCAGTCAGTGTTGAGAGGTGCTGGTGGAGAACCCAGTTCATATGTTACTCGTAGTGGACGGTCTGTGCAACCTCCTTCCTATTTGGTTGATTATGAATGTTAAAGAAGGGGGATGTGTCATATGAGGCTAGGCTGTATGGCCGTCAGCCTTTGTCATAACTGTGAGGGTTTTTAAAAAGAATAAACAGAGTGTCATGTCCTCTTGTGGAATCTAAACAAAGGCGAAGGGACTTGTCCGGTTTCTCCACTATCACTAGATTATTACACCACTCAGTTGGGGATGTTACTTTTTCAATGATATTTCTCTTTTCATAGTTATCTAAGGTTTGCTTCAACCTACCCTTTAACGCTTGTGGAATTCTCCTTATGGGCTTTATAACGGGTTCAGCATTTTCTTTTACTTTAATCTTGTATTTTCCAATACTCCCCAATCCTGTAAACACATCCTTATTTGTTTCTAGAAATTTTTCTGTTTCTGAACTTGATTGTGTAAGGTCCACTCTTTTAATTAACCCAAGCCTGTTACAATCAGGCAGCCCTAATACTGGCTGCACTGGTAAATCTATTACTGTAAACTTGAGTTTATGTTTTTCATTTTTTATAATACAATCAAGCTCAACTGTCCCAGCCGTTTCCACTTTTTGGCCATTGTACACTAGTAGAATTGTCCCAGTGTTCAATAGACTTTCTTCTTTTCTCAATTTCTTAAAAAGTTCTAATGACAAGGTATTGCAGTCAGCACCAGTATCTAATTTAAATTTTACTTCATATCCATTCACTATTAGTTTTTCTTGCCACTGAATTTTAATTCCATCTACTGTGAACATGCTTCCGATTGTAAAGTTTTCTTCGCTGTCATCTGTATTTTCTTCAATCACATTGACTCTATTTTTTCTATTATCACTGATTTTTTCACTCCTGTTATTTATATTCTTGTTTCGGCACATATTAGCAAAATGTCCGTAAACTCCACATACAACACATTTTCTGCCATAGGCTGGACAGTTCCTGATTTCATGATTTTTCCCGCATCGGCTACAGTCTATCATTTTTTCTTTAGGCCTTGCCCCTCTGCTGTATACCACTTTATGACTTAAGGCACTCACTTGATCTTCTATTTTATTTCCTTGTAATGTCTGAACTTTTTCTTTGCCTAACTCTGCTGCTCTGCATATGTCAATTGCTGCAGTGAGCTTCAAATCCGATTCCCTTAACAGTCTTTCTTTGACATTTGTGTCTCTGATGCCTATTACAATAACCATAGTTATCAGTCGATCTTCAAGCTCTCCAAGGTCACATTTTTTAGCCTGGGTAAGAACTCTGGTATAAAAGTGATCAAATGCTTCGCCATCTTGTTGTTTCATGGTGAATAGGTTATATGACAACCACAACAAATTTTTCCGTGGCTCGGCATATTCTTTGAATTGATCAATCAGAGCTTGCAAAGTCTTATTAACCTTGTCTTTGTCAAATGTATTGTACACCTCTAATGCATCTTCTCCAGCACAGTTTAAAAACAATGCAATTTTTCTTGACTCAGCCGCCTCATCTAGGTTGACAGCTTGTAAATACAAATTAAACTGCTGCACAAAGCGTTTAAAGTTGGCTCCATCTCCTGATAGTTGGAGACCTGATGGAGGTTTTATACCATCCATCGTAAACACACCTGACACCATGTATTATACAGGACAACGATAAATAAAAATGCACATTTTAGATTCCACAAGAGGACATGACACTCTGTTTATTCTTTTTAAAAACCCTCACAGTTATGACAAAGGCTGACGGCCATACAGCCTAGCCTCATATGACACAAGTGTCTGTCTGACAATGACGTATTAAGGTGAAGGAAACAATAATTGAAATTTAGAAATTCCAAGTCTCTATTCTACTTCGGCGGTCAGAGGAGTTTTGTTACAAACACTGTGACATGAGAATTTTATATATTAGAGAAGAAGATGTGTATTTATAGGTCCTCTAATGGCCGAACCCTATCTTCAAACCGCGGACAGATACTTGAGATTAAAATATTACACATTGTGTATGGACAAAAGTCAAATTTTAACCGGAAGTAAGCCTGATCTATCCGCGGTTTGAATATAGGGTTAGCTTATTAAGAAAATCATAATATGAGGCCGCTGAAAAAAAAAGAATACCTAATGTTACAAACAATACCAATAATGGTACAAACTTACCCAATGCTCTTCCATTTAGGGTTACCATTTAGGAATTTAAAAAGTTCTGACAAACAGCCTGACATTTCGATAAAAGTCCGGACTTTTTAGTCACAAAATGGAAACATTACTCACTTAGTTACAGTGGCATGGTAGGCATTTAATATGTAGTTTTATTACTCATAAATCTCATAATATATCTAACTAAAAAAAACCGGACAAATTAAAAAGCCTAGACTAGGACTAGTCTAAAAGTCCGGACATGTCTGGACTAATCCGGAATTCCGGACGGATGGTAACCCTACTTCGATTCTAAATAATGCTATAGTCGGCCCGGGGAACCTTGATCCCTATGACACTGACAGTTATTCCCACGACACAACCTTGTAGTGGCGTCACCGTTACATTAGAATCGAATTGGAGGCGTCTAAAAATTATATTTATTAATTTTAGGTAGATATATGCCATTACAATGATATTCCGTTGGAATTATAACAATTCTTAACATTTACAAGAAATTATCTCACTCAGACTTTACGTTTACGTCCTGCAAAACTTACTTCTTTTGGAAGATATCGACTAGTGTGAAAAGTATCGATAAACAAATGTCGATAATGGAAACGAGTGTACAAAATACATTAACATAGTACGCTTTCAGTATCCTATTTATAATCATTTAAGTTATAGGTGCTGAATGTTAAAAAAGTTACATGAAATTGATTTTATTTCACACAAATTATGGATATTTCTGGGGACACCAGTTTTTGTTTTATTTAAGATTAGGTTTTACTAGTATCAGTTTTCATGTGTGACATTACAACAACAACATAACAAACATTAGAAATGCAGATTATATTTTTAAAAACATGTTTACCAACGTGGCTGAATGCAAGTCACGCCTTTGCCTATAAAAAGTTAAGTTACATCGACACGACCCATCACTAACATGAACTGTCATAGGGATCAAGGTTCCCCGGGCCGAGTATAGTCCGAACTTAATTAATTCACCAAACTGTCGATATTGAAACTTGTTGGTCGTTCTATCACATTAGCGTAGCTAGGAGGAATGTCCAAAATAGATAATCAGATACTGAATTATTTATAAATCTCCCAAAATAGCGATGTATTACAATTCTAGACGAAAATACCTAACAAGCTGAGGTTTTTTTCCATGCTCTATTGTGTAGGAACTTATATTGTGTTACTGTTTAAGTCCTAGCGTTAAATTTAATTTAATGCTAAAATGCATAATCAAGAAGGTATTTAGGTAAAACTAGCGAATCTGATAGACGTTGTCTTGACCTTCCGGGTCCTATGATTAATCTAAACCATCCAGAAATTTGATGGTTTTTTTGTTTAATCACTTAAAAAAAAATGGTCTCGTCATTTAGGGCTAGAAAAAACTGAAAAATAATAATAGGTAAGTCCCTACATTCAAAAGCAATAATATATATGATTCAACATAGGGCTCAAAAATATCTGACACGCTCTTATGCCTCGAGTAATAAGGACGTGTTAGATATTTTTGAGCCCTATGTTGAATCATTTATTGTATGCTGGTGACTGTACCTATGTTATTTGATTATACCCTAGCTCGTCCATCCGTCCGTCTATATTATATATGTATATATAAAAGGCAAACCTGACTGACTTATATATCAACGCACAGCCGAAACTACTGTACCTAGAAACTTGAAATTTGGTACAGAGGTTCTTTTCATGATGTAAGTGAGCACTAAGAAAGGATTTTCCGAAAATCGACCCCCAACGGGAAGAAATGAGGGGAGTAGCGGGAAACTAATTCTACGCGTACGAAGTCGCGGGTGTCCTCTAGTTATTAGGTATATATATTTCAAATTAAGCAAGAGATTTTTGCGTAAAATACAGGAAACATTGGATTTTTTGTGACCTAAGTAGGTCACAACTCACGAAAAGCTGTAAAAGAAAATAAAAAATCTGTGATTTTGATTATGACTGTTTTACACATGACATACATTTTTTTAAAGGGTTTGTACAGTTCTGTTAGGAGAAGGCCTTCAAAATGTGGTATATTTTGCCATTCGCGGTAACACAGCACCTTTGCCATTTTTCACGTTACACATCAACACTTTATACACAGTGACTTGTTTATGTGCGCCATTTTTTCTGTTTTCTACCACTACTGTAAAAATTATAATGATAAACAAGGACCACTTAATTCAAAACATTGAACGTCCCATCTCTTACACTCATCATTCAAGACTATATCGAGAAAAAGGGACGGGGCTAACGTAACTTCGAACGTCTTTCAAATGCCTGCATCTCTCACGTGATTTACTAGCCATATTTCTTCTGAATTGTTAAAGGATGTCCCTAACAGCCGTTTAGGACAAAAATTTAGACCATTTTAGGAAGTTATAGAGGCAACAGCTTGAATAGCTGTTAAATTCACCAGGGAAATCGCCTTGCCAGATATACCCGCCTACGCGTACCTTGTTAGCTTCAAGCTTCGTAGAAATGATGCAAGTTTACTCAGTAAACGTAAGTTTGTTTTATATTAACTAAGTTACTCGAGAAATTCGGAGAGTTCTTGTACTAGTTGCGAGCGAAGTTAGATAAGATGCATTGTATATAACATGTTCAACAAACTTAACAAAAAACACTTTGAATAGAGGACTGCTTTTTACCCGACTGCGTCAGAAGGAGGGCAATTAAGAATGTGTATAATAGCGGCCTGCACACGTGAAGTTCGGACCGCGGGAAACGCCACGCGCCGTTCCAATCTTCGTTCCGATCCGTACCTACGTGTAAATGCAACAGTAATAATAAAATAGTAAAAAAAATACGGTTCGGAACGATGATTGGAACGGCGCGTGGCGTTTCCCGCGGTCCGAACTTTACGTGTAAAGGCCACTATTAACTCCTGTAGCATCGGGATTCGGCATCAGGGAGTTTTAGCTTCCTCTAAGTTCCTCTAAATTATGTAATCTTTGGATAAAGTCTAACCCAATGACACCTTAGTTCTTAGGTCCTTGCTGTCAAGTGAATAAAAGCTACGATAACGTCAGCAATAATTTAACGATGTCAAAGCTAGATGGGCTAAACCAAAGTAGAATACAGGTAGGTTACGTCTCACCGCAGCTGCAGGACATTTTTGAACAGGTTTCATAAAAACCGGTTATGGATCCTTTTCTCCGAGTCCATGATACGATTCACTAAAAATAATCTTTTGATGTTAGAAGTTTTGTGAATGTTAAAAACCTACATTCAGTGTACTAGATTTAGCTTTAATGATAAAATCTTTATTCGTCTTGACAATATTGAGCAAGGTGACATACAGAGCGACTTAATAGGTAAGTAACACATAAATAGAGAAGAAAGTGTTACATACAATGTATAGAATAAGTACGTAATGCCAAAAAAGCCATATATTCAGTAAGTTAAAAATCGACAAGCGCTTCCCAAGAAGAGACCACTGCTGAGAAGAAATACAGCAGGAATCTCAGCAGTCAGGCATTTTTTAAACATATATAATGGTACTACTTAGTCTAGCGTTATATAAAGCTATAAATATTAAATTAAATATAGGCCGACGTCCGGTCCGTCCGTTAATGTCCGCCTTGTTCACGATTTCTCTCGGATCTTTGAAAGCATCGTTTAATCACTTCCCGTTAGCCGATATGGTGGTGGTGACGCTGCTGGTGACAATACTGACTAATACACTCATGGGATTAATACGTGGGTTTTCCCAAATTAATTTTGTGGTTTTGCTATAACCGTCTGCCAGGACAGGACCCTATTTGCCAGCGGATATGGTGTTGGTGACGATGGTGACCAAGCTGACAATGATAAATGGTAAGATTAATACACTCATAGGAGTCATGGGATTTCCCGCGACGTTTTGTTGTTTTGCTATAACCGTCTGCCAGCACTATTTGCCAAATGGTCAAATGTTGCGATCTAGCAAAGATCTGTTTTTTTCCTTTGACAGAATATAAAATAAAATAGAATTCAATAAACGCATGTGTCGGAATCTATAAAATCACCAATTTCTAAAACTTCTGGAAATCTTCTCAGGTTTGAGCACAAAATGACTGTAGGTCCTATAGATGTTTTATAGGTTACTAGAGGACGCCCGCGACTTCGTACGCGTAGAATTAGTTTCCCGCTACTCCCCCCCATTTCTTCCCGTTGGGGGTCGACTTTCGGAAAATCCTTTCTTAGTGCTCACTTACATCATGAAAGGAACCCATGTACCAAATTTCAAGTTTCTAGGTACAGTAGTTTCGGCTGTGCGTTGATATGTCAGTCAGTCAGTTTAGCCTTTTATATATATAGATTATATAACCCCCACAGCCTAAACTGCTGGACCTAGGGACTTGAAATTTGGAGGGCATGTACAACTCGTACCAAACTACCATTTTATCAAAACACCATCTTGATAGTTGGAAATGCTTTGCCGTGCGTTTTTCCAGAGCCTTATTGCCACGCACCTTATCTATGTGGAATTAGCTCTCTGCGTTTGAATTTCCGAATCAATACGACTTGGAGAGGCCTTCAAAAAACGAGCCTACTCTTTTCTCAAAGCCTGGCACTGGCTGCCACCGTACCTGCAATTCCTCTAGTGTTGCGGGTGTTTATGGGTCAGGATGATCGCTTACCATCAGAGGTGCTAGACAAGATGCATTACGCTTGCTAGCGTTTCTATTAGTTTCGTTTTTAAACCAATCGCGTCACTGCTAGATCACGTGACTTTTCGTATCACGACATCTACAAGTGACGCGATTGGTTTAAAAACGAAACGAATAGAAACGCTAGTAAGCGTAATGCATCTTGGCAAGGGCCTCAGGTGACTCTTGCTTGTCTGCCTCCTATTATATTTACATTAAAAAAATATCTTCAGGTAGGTACCCTAGAAAGGATCTTTCGAAAATCAATCCCGAACGAGACGAAATAGCAGAAGTGGGAAACTAATTCCACTCGTATTCGCGTGCGTCTTCAGCACGCTATAAGTCTAATTGCTCAGTTCAATACGGTTTGTCCATGGTTTACCTATAGAACTATATTTAAGGTTTGCATCACCATGTTTCCTGCGCTATTCTAGCGGGTTATTTTAGGACTTCGACAAATAGCCCGATCGTTACAGCATGTGTGATCGTCGATTTTAATTACTGTTACTATAGTCAAGATGGCGGATTTATAACTCGTTTGGGTTTTATTTATACAATACAAGGTTGATCTAAAGTTTGAAATTATAGTATTATCCAGTAGATCACAATTCGGGTATTGGATATGAAAAACAACAATGCAACATCTATTTAGGATCTATATAAACCTCATAAAAACCTCATGTAATTTTAAAAACCGTTACATTTGGTTCACAAACGCCGAAGACATCTAAAACACAGTTGGTTAGAGAACTAGACCTATTTTGAAGTGATTTAAAAAATATGATCATAAAAAATCCTTTAAATGTTGATACTGTATTGATGTAAAAAAATAACGAAATTCTTTGGTCAATCACCAGTAGATAACAGACATTTACAATCTCTACAAAAAAACATCAAGTTATCAAGTAGGTACATAATTTCGCACACTCCCTGAGTCATGTGATACTAGAATGGTAATCGGTTAAGTAATTTAAAAGATAAGTGCGATTATGATTAGACAAGAAGTATGACTTCCGAGTCACTCTCGTTCGAATTTAGGTCCTTTTTTTCTGCTGCGGCAACAAGGATTGTAAAATATACTGACTCATGCTGGGCATTCACGACCGGACCGCTCCAACAAGTCGAATGGTGCAGCGCCGCGCCAAAATCGATCCGTGAATGCTAAAACTGGTGCGTTTAAAAGTAATTGGCGCGGTCCGTTGGATTTCCAAATGGACGGAAAACCAGCGCGACGCGCCAACGCGCAATCCGAATGGAACAATCGTGAATGTCGACATTCAACGTTGGACACGCAACGCCTCCGCGCCTAGCCAAATGGCATCTTCATGAATGCGTTCTCTAGCTACCATTTTCTAATCAGTCTGCTCCGTGATGTCGCACCGTTGAGGCGTGGCGTGGCGCGCCCGTGAATGTGGTTAAAATACTACGCCCATCCAGTTGTATACACTCCATCTGTCGGCGAGACAAACGACGCGTCCGTGAATGCCCAGATACAATGAGTCGTTTGTACTAGACGGGCAAACATGCGCAAAAAATTGCCCGTGTTAGGTATTCAGGCGGCCTCACATACTTGGGACTACAGGGCAAAGTAGTCTGTGGTATCTTTTAGGCACCTGTCCCGACACCATGATGATGATGAGCGAGAAGCGAGTAGATCCAGCGATCAACTATTAATATAAATATATATATATATATATATATATATATATGCGTCTCTTTTATTGACACGGGATCTATATAATTAGTTCGTTTCTTGACCGAGAAAGCTCTCGCCCACGGACAAAGTTCCTGAAGGTAGACTTCCGTGGGTCGCCGATGCGACATTTCCTCCTACAAGAAAACTTTTACGAGTAATATCCGACATCGAAATGGTAGTTTACACTTGCATAGAATAATTATGTGGCGTCTATGAAAAGGGACCTATTGACGTGTAAGCCACTATCAGCAGACTGTTGGACATTTCTCGCTGAAGATTCCTTGCAGGTGGACATGTGGCCACAAGCCAAACGCGTAGTTTATATTATCCTATCAAATATCTATTATTGCACCTTCCATCAACAACACATGTACTTCCAGGTCCAGCATCTAACAGACTCTAAATCAATCAACTATATTCTATAATAATCTCTGATTAAATCTACTGTGACATACAGACAAACGAAACTATTACGTATCTGTTTGGCAGTCATTGCATGGTCAATATAGATCGCATTCCGTGACCATGATCTGGGTCTTTATTCTACTGGGCGAACCATATTGCCTTTGACGTGTTGTGTTATTATCTTTGACTCGCCAGGTTTGTAGTAGAATGATTAGGTTGCACAACCACTTAATCGCAAAATGACCACATCCATACACCATAAGGTCCGTCTTAGCAAAGTTAACGGAGACCCGCATGGCGGGGCTACTATTACTGGGCGGTTTGCCCTTCGGGCATTTGTAATTATCTAACAAACCTAACCTACCTAGTAACACAAACAAAGTGGTCATTTTACGGCACTGTATAGACTAAAAGCGATGTGGTCGTATTGTGGAGTCGGTAATTTTGCGACAGCCCTTCTGAGTCCATCCTAAATCTGCCGCCATTACTGTCAAGTAAATAAGATCTATCGTAAAGTTGACAATATACGATAACATCTCAAAAGGCAATATGGTATTGCAGTTGAATACAGGCCCATTGATCTCGGTCGACGTTGAATGTGTAAAAGAGAAGCATTTATACTGAGAGACATAATAAAGAAGATGGCATTTATACTTTGTAACTCACCCCGCGTATAGATACGTTTTTTAAGGCTGATTTTGTTTGGCACCAGAAATGGGGCTAAACAATGGAGATCTGAATTGTTGTATTTTAGGCTGCAAAAGTCACGGTGCTTGAAAAGTTGAAAATATAACCTTTCAGCGGCAGAAAATTATGATAAACCGCCTTAAGGCCCAGCCACACCGCTTGCGTGACGTGCACGTGCACGTTCGCTTTCGTTCGCAAGCGGTGTGGCTGGGCCTTTAGTAAGGTGGGCACTCAATGACAGAAGCTATCTCTGCTAAAGGTGATTGATTAGGTATGTGTTTTGGTCGGGTTGTATTGCTATTGTTTGTATGGAACAGCTGTTTTTTTTTTCGCGATTTGGATGTTGGTCCCATAATAAAAGTTGATGAGTATGACCTACAGAGTTAGTCCCTGAAGTTTGTCGAACCTTGTGCCGAACACCCTGTATACTCTAAAAATTAAATCAAGGACAGAACTTTTGCTTTGTTTTGCATTGTGATACACGCTGGTGTAATATCACGTTTTGTACAAAATTATCTTATCTCGCAACGTATTTAGATAAGCTAATTGGATTAATCTTAATGGAAGGATTTTCATTTTATGACTTTATGTATCGTCCGCGTGACATGTAATTTTAGCTTTATCGCTTTTTACAGTTCCATACCATATAGATGCTAACAAGGGCGTACAGCGAAACACAATTAATATGGCGCGCGGATGAGGCAATAATAGACTCAATTATCAACAGTGTAAGAGCTTTGACGCACGCCATATTAATTGTGTCCTGCTATACCAAGGCCCAAGGAACCAGAAACATACAAATACAATTACAAATACGAATCATTTATTTCCTATAATTTTAGGTAAGTACAATTACCTAGGGCTTAAAAATAATATTCGTAGGTATCACTAAAATCTACCATACAAGGCATGTGAAATCAGGAAGAATACATCTACTTATAATCTAAAAACTCCTGTATACTACCCTCCTGCTGGGAAACAGGCGTGATTTAATGTATGTATGTAATATCTAGTTATGGTTCTGGACTAATAAGTTAATGTTTTATTTTCATACATAGGTACATAAACTCACGCTTTCGCTCCCAGAGTGGGACAGGCAGAGCTACAGAATTACCTACAAGTCATATACTTATCTTTATCTTTATATTATGAAGGTCAGTGACCTGCTACCCGCCAAGCACCGTAACTCTCAATTGAATTATCCATAGGTTATTCGGTAATAACCATCCGCTATGCCTGTTATATCCCCTAAAGGCCGCCTTTATACGGCCGAGAACGATCGACGCCTCGTGGAAGCAATAAAGCTCTTTACTGAAGACATTTCCCTTCCCGTTATTACGGCATAAAAATAACGTTTCATTAACTAAATAACCCTATTTTTATAAACGGCAAAAACCTCCAACTCTTTACGCCTCGAAATTGGTTTTCGCTATCCGCTCAGGAAAATCAAATTTCGGGGATGAAATTATCCTTTGTTTAAATTATATCTGTAATAAATTTAGCAGTTAATTGAGGCGTTGAACGCGAATAAAGAAATAAAATTTGTGACCCAAAAACAACACCACTCAATGAATAACGAATTCAGTAAAACCGCATGTGGCCGATACATTCGGTCTCCGGCCATTTGGCCATGCAGTTAAACTAAATTATGATAGCCATACCATTTTTTTTTAATTATAACAGTAACGCCTGTACGATAAACAACAACGATAAACAACGATAGATGGCGTCAGCATACCTTCCGAGTAAGAAAAGGTAAGCGATCACTAATTTCGTGGATCTTAAGTACGGTCTTGGTGGCATAATTGGTAATGCGCCTGCACTGCATTGGCCCGGAATCCCAGAGGGGATGTTGGATGAGGGTTTGAAACCTGCCTAAGACCGACGAATTTTTTTCGCTTTAATGTAGTTTAGCCATACTATATGGTACACTTAAAACATGAATTTACATCATTAAATGTCACTGTTCGATCGCGTCGAAAGATGGAACTTGCTCAATATTCCGCGCAGCGTTGAATTCAATTCCGCCTGCCACGTTCGGTGTGGCGTGCCTTTGGCACACTGCCGCGATTGCGAGACGAAAGCGAGCCTCTAGTGTATTTTTTTTACATACACATAAACGTCTGGATCTCGTTTGCTTTTCTCGCCATGAACATGGTCACTTTCGCGTTCGAGACGGTTTGCCGCGTGAACAGCACCTTACATTCGAGGCACTGAGCTATCTCCATGTCTATTCTACTCGCTAAAATAATATTGATTTTGACTATTTTTGACATGTTATCCTATTGCCCAAGTCATGACTCCTATTAACTTGACAGTAATAGTGGCCGAGTTAAAAACAATACGATCACAAGTCAAAAGCAATCAAGACACACGCAGTGTGTCAAGCCAAGTTCGAAGAAAAAGCGGAGCGATACTGGGGTGTTATTCTCTCAAGAAGCAAAGGTGAGCGAATGAACGAGTGAATTTCAAGCGGCGAGTTTAAGAAGTCCCGTCCGAGCGAACAAAACACATATTAGCGAGTGCATTCTCAATTAGGCAGCCTTATACGTTCGAGACGATATGCTGCCAAATTGAAAATGCACGCCCTAAAATGTGTTTTGTTCACTTTGACGGGACTACTTAATCTCGCCGCTTGGACTTCACTCGTTCATTCGCTCACCTTTGCTTCTTGAGAGAATCACACCCCTGTAGTGTGTAACTATATTTAAACGAACCCATTCAGCCCTTTTTCCCACCCTCGTTACTTTTTTCTCAGTACAGCCAGGATACTGATTTTTTACAGATTACTTAGGCCAATAATCTCACAGCCTAGTATGAAAATTAATCTAAAATTACCCTTTAAAGAATTAATTAAGTACAAATTTCTGAAAACGGCTTATTTTGTACGGGTATGTAAGAATAACTATCATGTGATCAGTTAAGTAGGTATTTAAGAAAATTGCCAAGTTAGAGCTCAAAATGCGTTAGCCTCAAGTTAATGATTTGACTGTCAACAATCCAGTGCCCAACAAAACACGTTTTCAGACACAATTCATCTAAAAAAAAGAATAAATAAATAAATATCGAATCTAGTGCCGAACTTAGCACCTTTTCAGATACCGTTACTTTTGGTTGTATAAGAGAACTTGGCCATTTTTTTACATTTATGTTTTGTTGGGGATATTGCTTTACCGAATAGAATAGAGGCCCTGAATAATGCTGTTTATTACCTAAACCCTGCTAATATTAACCCTGCACTGCTGTCTTTGATCTGAGTACTTCTGAGCGCTCTGAGAAATTGAGCCAGTAATCCGTTTAGATAGCGCTTCTATCTCTTTAATGTTAGCTCTGCGCTAGGTCTCAAAGGGGACACTGAGCCTGCTAATTTGCCATTTGCTGTATCCGATTTTATGGAACAGATTTGAGATTACTAAGTCCGAGGCTGTGGTTGGTCAAGTCAGTAATTGCACTCGAAGATAAACTCGGTGTCAGTTGAAATAAACAAAGATGTAAACGTACAGTTGGTCTTATTGTATTCAGTAAAAAGTATGCTTCGACAAACCTCAATAAGTATGATGATGATGTATATATATATGTATATATATGGATATATATGTATATCATGTAAGTAACTTCTGTAAGTACTTTTTGCGTGAAGTTATTTTGTAAATTATGTTCTTTGTTTTGTTTTCTGTCTTCCTTTTTCTGTGCACCACTTTTATTAGTTTCTGTATGATTATTTGGTTGACTGGTACAGAATGCCATTCGGCACTAAGTCCGCCATTTGTACTCCCCGTAGACGCACTTGCCCCACCTGACCTTATCTGTAGTAATTATTTTATTTCTCCTTATAAGTGTTTATTAATGAGGACGCGCGGCTGGCCTAGTTGGTAGTGACCCTGCCTACTAAGCTAGCGGTCTTGGGTTCAAATCCCGGTAAGGGCAGATATTTGTGTGATGAGCGCGAATATTTGTTCCTGAGGCATGGATGTTTTCTATGTATTTTTAAGTATATATTTCTGTATTTAAATATTAATATCGTTGTCTAGTACCCATAGTACAAGCCTAGAGCTTAGTTTGGGACTAGATCAATTGGTGTGACACTGTCCCCTGATATTTATTTATTTACTGTTATTTCGTAACCATACTGAGTACAAGCTTAGAGGCTAGTTTGGGACTAGGTCAATTTGTGTTAGATTGTCCTTTGATATTTATTTTTTATTTACTCAATCGTAAAAGCATTATGATTATGACGCATACTGAATGCGTCATAGCGGCTTTTAATAGTTCGTAAATTAGTCCATTTATGGTTGTCGAGCGCGTAATTACACTGGTATAATTTAAACTATAATAGGTGACTAAGAATTAAAAAAAAAATAACGCTGTGATGCGGAAAAGATGTGAACTACTCATACCTACCTACATACCTTTTAAATTGCAATTCGCGTAACGCGAATTAAAAATAATTGGTGGCGCTCCCCTTTCAGGTTTGTTATTTTTTAGGGTTCCGTACCCAAAGGGTAAAAACTGGACCCTATTACTAAGATTCCACTGTCCGTCCGTCCGTCTATCCGTCTGTCCATCTGTCTGTCACCAGACTGTATCTCACGAACCGTGATAGCTAGACTGTTGAAATGTTCACAGATGTATTTCTGTTGCCGCTATAACATCAAATACTAAAAACAGAATAAAATCAATATTTAATGTAGGGCCTCTGCTCTGAAAGTATCGTCGACATTATTTCAGGTGTTTTTATCTATTTTATTCCTCGATTCTCACGTTTATCTACATTTTAATAAACTATTAGTCTAGAGTCTGTGTATACCAAATCAAGCTAGATCGTTGTCAATATCATTCGTACGGTTGCCCTATGGAATCCCTAATCGTCATTTGTCCTAATGCATCGTTGTCCGAATTTTCGTTTAAGGTGGACTTCCGACCAGCGCGGCTCCGGCGTCACTAACGCAGCGACAGTGACGCGGCGACAGAGCGATAGTATTATACAGTACGGAATTGTATGAGGGAACGTTCGAGCGCAGCGTCACTGTCGCAGCGACAGTGGCGCCGCGTTAGTGACGCGCGGCCGTAGCGGCCGTGCAAGCTTGCGCAAGCACTGTCGCGTGGCTCGCTGCGAAAGGAAGTGGTTTTTAGATTCGTTTTATCGAGTTATTTTCGAGAGAATTTCTAAAAAATTGACGGTAATAACATATTTACGAATGAGCAAGATGTTATAAGTGCCCTCATCCTTTCGACTTTTGAAAATTGGGTCTGCTGGGCTTCGCTCCATACCTACTATAGGAGTAACAAAGCAAAAGATCATCATCCTCTTCTTCTTCTAATAATATTTTTGTAATTAATCGGTTCATTCCTACTGTACCGCACAACCATCAGGTATGGACTAATATCTGTGACTGACGCCGGAGTCGCGCAGCTCGGAAGCCAATCTGCGTCTAAGCCGCTACGACAGTGACGCAGCGGCTTAGACGCTGCGGCCGTTGCGATAGAGCCGCGCTGGTCGGAAGTCCACCTTTATCCTAAAGCGAATTTCGCTTAAATTTTAAAACTTTTTAGTGTTTTTATAATACAACCCTAACCTTACCAAACCGCAGATATAATAGGAAAACTTAAAAATTGCCTGACTCAGCTGAAAACCAGTTGAGGGCAAATAAAAATTCGGACAAATGATGTGTTAGGACAAACGTTGTTAGGGATTCCGAGGGAGACCCCATTCGTACGTTAACTACACGTTGTGCAACCGGTGCAATTGACAGCCAGTTACGATCCACTGGGTTTCAAAAGGCGCATATACATCTGGCTTGGAAGGTTGGAAGCGTCCAATGTATTGTGATATATGGATCTACACGATACCTATGTTGTAGTCGGTACAGAAGAGAATTATCTTAGACCAGTGCTGGCTTTACGGCTAGCGAATGCTGAGTTGGGACCGTTTCGCAACAATTTCTCTGTGTCTTGTTCTTTTTGTATCTATTTAATATACTTAATCTTGTATTGTTGTGAATAAATGTCTCTTTATCTTTATCTTTATCTGTATTGAAGAGAAACTCATACCGAACATGTGGATGCTCCGGCGAACGCCGCGGCGCCGCGTGAGACGCAATGGTAGCGAGCGATCTGCTGTCTCTCTCTACCGCCCACCGCCGCGCGGTAGCGCGTCGGGCCGCGAGCCGCGTGTCGGCGTTTCCCAAAGCAGAGCGAAGCCACAGCTAATCGGAGCAGGACTACGTCACTTTTCTGTTATATCAGCGCGCGTCTTATTTGCAAGTGTGATGTACCAAGTGTCCATTCAATATTAACTTTTATTACTAGTTTGTGGTTTCCTTTCAGTATCTATGTTGAACTACAATACAACAACAATAATATGGGGTTACAACATGGGGCTATTTAAAAAGGGTGTCATGAAATTACTTCAAGACTGGCTACGCATTGATGACACCTCCAGTGTTGCAAATGTCCATAGGGGGCGGTGACGGTGACCACTTCCTGTCCGTTGATGGCAATGACAAAAACCAAGTGCGACGACAATCATGTCCAGCCCAAAAATTTAAAATTATATCGGAAGTTTTTATCTATTTATTTAATTTTCAAATTACTTTAGACCATTAATTTTGTAGAATATAAACTTACAAGCCCAATTAAAATAATCGTCCACATCGCATTGCTTCACATAATATTCCATATAACTGATACTTCCGACCCGAGCCGATAAACAGATACGAGATTAAACATTTCGTAATGCTTGACTTCATTTGCCCCATGTCGAAATCAGCAACTAATGGAAGAGATAAGATAAGATATGATGGGAATTTGCTTCGAAATGCGTTTGAAAACATACAAATGGTAACATTTTGTGCGCGATGTACGTTGTAGGAGCGGGGCGAGGCGGAGAGACAGATGTGTATATTGAAGAGGAACTCAAGCCGAACATGGTGGATGCTCCGGCGAACGCCGCGGCGCCACTTGAGACGCAATGATAGCGAGCGATCTGCTGTCTCTGTCTTCCCCCCCACCGCCGCGTGGCAGCGCGTCGGGCCGCGAGCCGCGTGTCGGCGTTTCTCGAAGCAGAGCGAAGCCACAGCTAATCGGAGCAGGACTACGTCACTTTTCTGTTATATCAGCGCGCGCATCTTATTTGCAAGTGTGATGTACCAAGTGTCGATTCAATATAAACTTTTATTACCAGTTTGTGGTTTCCAATATATATCGCGGCTTGCATGCGTGCGTGCCTCAACCGTACGCGCCGCAAGCCACCACAAGCAAACTCAACGGAAAGCAGCAAGTCCGTTTAGTCGGAGCCATGGCGTTGTTGCCGCTTTGGTTTACGTGCGTATTAAGTATTGAACGACGCGCATCTACGCAAGCCTAGCGCCCGAGTAGCACTAGAGAACGGCAGGAGAGAAACTCCTAAAGGGTCAGAGAAGGACTCTTCTTCTTCTTCTTCTTCTCAGCATACAATTGTCTACTGCTGAACATATGCCTCTTCCATGGATTTCCATGACGTCCTTGATGCGGCGATTCTGGACTAGGTCGGAGAAGGACTTCTTCTCTGTTAATACTATGGCTGTGTTTTTCGGTCAGTCTATCGCGTCCTGCCAAATTTGACCATGTCAAATCTGCATTCCAAGATTTTAAGTAACACGGACAACTCCCACGGATTTTTCGTCGTGCCGTTAAATTTCTCATCACGCCATTAGATCGTGAGTGCGAGAACCTAGTGCACTGGCATTATGCTGGCAACCTCGAATGGGCGAATTGGCATCATTTTTTTAGAAATAAACGCCATTAGATTATAAGTGCCCTAAAATTTTGGCGTGACTGAATATTGAGCCATTTGGACTGTAGGCTTGTACGGTCTACATTACTAATTTAGTCAAGTACCGAGAATATTAGTAAAGTCAAGGAGATCCATTTTACTCTGTTTTTAGGGTTCTGTACCCAAAGGGTAAAAACGGGACCCTATTACTAAGACTCCGCTATCCGTCTGTCTGTCTGTCACCAGGCTGTATCTCACGAACCGTGATAGCTAGACAGTTGAAATTTTCACGGAAGATGTATTTCTGTTGCCGCTAAAACAACAAATACTAAAAACCGAATAAAATTAATACTTAACCCTATACAACAAAAGTGTTTTTTTTTGCCTTAATTTTGGTAATGTTGTATAGATAATGGGACGGAACCCTTCGTGCGCAAGTCCGACTCGCACTTGGCCGGTTTTTAAAATACTCGCTTTTCGACTTAATTAACTCTACTTATGGAGTCCGAAGCACCCTTAACCGTGAATGAGTTATTTTTTAAAGGACAAAACGAAAAAAAATGATAATATTATGGGCCTTGTTGCCTGAAGTAAAGTTATCTACTCTATAATTCTGTGATTGCCAGATTTTTTTAACGGCTTTGCTATGCTACGTATACGTCTGTCATAATATTTCCAGTTAGTTTGGCGTTACGCCCGACGAATCTTGAACCTGCGCAAGCGCTGCTCGTAATCCTTATCATTGTTGTGAGTACGCCGATAACCTTGCCGTCTGTTCCGCTGTGTAACTAATAACTATGGCTATAGTAAACACATCACTTGTGTTTGTTTGTAATTATCTGATTTCGATGAGGAATTAAAGGTTGAACCTTGGACTCTAAACTCGCATGTTACGTCGTCCATGTAGACGAATTTGGTTAGATGATGTTACTCTTCTAAGGTGTTCTCTTAAGAACGGAGGGCTTATTGTCTAACGCACTCGCAATCACGATCGTTTTCATTTTGAACATCGAAAGCTTGTCTGCATACAAAATGAAAACAATTGCTCCACTTTGAAGCCGGTTGCGATCGCGAGAAAGCCCTCTGGTCTCTGTCGAACGGTTGATCGAGCGAGTGAAGACATACAAGCGGGCTCACGCGATGCGTAAAGTAAAGCTACGTAATTGAAAATGCACGCCCTTTAATGTTGGTTGTACACTCGGGACAACTTAATCTCGCCGGTTAATAAATAATGCGTCCGTCGATTTCAAGCACGAGTTGTGTAAAAGAAATCACCTACCTGAATTTGGCAGTAAAAAAAAATGAATTGTTTTTTAAATTATGCGTTTCAATAGTTCCTACTGACCTTGTAAGTATATTTATGTTTAAAATTTTCTGACGAACATCTATTTTTCAATAGGTCCACATGGCGCAATTGTTTATTTACTGTAGGTAGAAGATGTATGTAAAGTGACATAGATGTTTTATTGATAATGAACTCGCGTAGACAAGGCCACTAGTCGAGTGATAAGGAACAAAACGTCACTGTCGATGAAGTTCAGTTATTAGAACTATATTTCGTTAACGATTTTCTATTCATGCGGTCAATTCTATTTTCATCCCCCGGCACAAAAAAGTGCTACAAAAAACACCCTTAAACTAACGTGTGTATTTGTGTAAGGATTTGTGTGTCTGTGTATCTGTATGCGTGTGGCATTGTAGCTTCCAAACGGATGGACCGATTTGGACGCGGTTTTTTTTTAAAGTAAGTTAATTTAATGGAGATGGTTTATAGCTGGGTTTTATGAAAAACGGTTGGGCCTTTTAAGAGATATTGGCTCTTAAAGAAGAAGCCGCCATTATATCCTGGGTTTTTATTTATTTCATAGTTATTAAGCCACGTTAAAATAAACTATTCTAGCTTAGTATAAATAGAAATAATAAATAAACATAAATATCAGGGGACAATGTCACACCAATTGACCTAGTCCCAAACTAAGCTCTAGGCTTGTACTATGGGTACTAGACAACGATATTCAATACTTATACAGAGAAATATACCTGTACCTTAACCTGTACTTAAATACATAGAAAACATCCATGACTCAGGAACAAAATATTCGCGCTCATCACGCAAATATCTGCCCTTACCGGGATTTGAACCCAGGACCGCTAGCTTCGTAGGCAGGGTCACTACCGACTAGGCCAACGCGTCGTCAAAAGTGGGTTATACAGACTTTCTGTTACCTATTCCCGCTCGAGCGCTAGGAGTTGTACAAACGTCAATATAAGATATTTACTTGACGACATTTTTGCGAATATACGTCGCTCGATACTTGATACGCACGGAGCCAAACGCGGCGACGGCGCGACCCCGACTAAACCTTCTCGGACCCTCTTGTTGAGTTTGCTTGTGGTGACTTGCGGCGCGTACGGTCCAGGCACGCACACATGCATACCGCGCTATATACCTTTGTTTGAAGATGAACTACTGTTTATACTGTTGTCGCTCATGCTGGCAACACTGGATAGCGTCCTAAAACCGGGGTTCTCAAGTTGTCTGTCATGTCAATGCGGTTATGGAAAACGTGAAGAAATACCGGGACTCTTTTGCTGTGTTCTTTGACCAGACATTGTAGATCCTACATTTAATACATTATTGATTAACCACAGTTTAGTTGTTTTTAATATCAGAAGTGCGCTAAAGAACCGGGATGTCGCCAAAACGTAAACGCGCGAAAGTTAGTCATAAAAGGAGAAAACGTTCAAGTCGTGACGAAGGGACACCAACTAGGAAAAGGAGAACTTCGTCGTCGACGACGTCAAGTGCGAGCTCGGCCAGCTCGAGCAGCAGCTCCGGCGAGCGCAGGAAGCGTCGTCGGAGGGTTAAGAAAGTCCGTAAGCAGTCCGCCACCGTAAGTCAGAATGTATTATTATCATCTGTCATACCTGATTTTGACCCGTTAGTAGACGATATACACATGTGGATAAACGTAGTAGACGCTAACGCACGCGCTTTTGAATGGTCTGATAAAGTAACAAAATATCAAGCACTGCAAAAGCTATGTAATACGGCAAAGACGTGGTATGACTCCCTTCAGAGAAATGAAACTTCGTGGACGACATGGAAATGGAAAGATTGGCGCAGTAAAATGTTAGATACGTTTCAAATCAATCGCAATATGCACAGTTTGTTGGTAGAACTAATGAGTGTAAAACCGGTTGAAGGACAATCATTATATGAATTTTACTTTCAACAAAAAGGTAGGATTGATCGGTTAAGATTATCATTCAAGGAAAAAGATGTGATTTCAATCATTGTAGGGTCTATTGGTGATAAAAGCATTTGTACAGCGGCTGATGCTGGCAATTTTCGGTATTGTGATGAATTAGCATCATTCTTACATGGTAAAATCTATTCTAATGTTGATTTAAAGCACACTGAGAATAATGGATCAAATAATTTTGCATTAAAACAAACTTCTCGACCTTATGGTGGAACTAATTTGAAGAGAACGGATCAAATAAATGGTTACAACAATAAGTTTTCAAACGAGTCCATTCAGTCTAAAATCACATGTTTTTCTTGTGGGGAGGTAGGTCATAAAAGATTGAATTGTAGCAAAACAGACCTTAAATGTAATTTTTGTCAGAAATTAGGGCATTTGGAAACCGTTTGCAGAACTAAACAGAAACCTAAGGCCGAGAAGTCTGCTGAAGTTAAGTTAGTTAATGTAGGAAATCAAAAAGAAAAATTCTATAAGGAAGTTTTAATAAATGAATGTAAACACCAAGCTTTCATTGACATGGGCAGTGACTGCTCTTTAATAGTAGCAAGTTTGGTTGATAAGTTAAATCTGACTCCCTTTCGGTTAGATAGTCCAATGAGACTTACTGGGTTTACAAACAACAGTTGCATGGAAGTAACTGAGGGTGTGTCTGTAAAACTCAAAGTAGATAATGTACAACTCGAGGTGATTTTTTATATCATTAATGAGTTATCTGGATGTGACATTTTGATTGGTAGGAATTTTACAGAAAATAAAAGTATCATGTATACAAGGGTAGGTAACACATTGGTATTTCAACAGGTGACAAAAGAACAGATATGTTTGATAGAAGCCTCAATGTTTAAAGTTGATAATACTGATCACGTTAATGTTATTAGAGAATTATTTGCTAAATATCCCAAATGTACTGCACATGATTTGTCTGCTTTGGGAAGGACATCCTGTGTTGAGTTAGATATTGAAGTTACTAGTAATAAACCTGTTTGTTTGCGACCATATCGCATGTCAGAATCTGAAAAAACTGCCACAAGAGAAATTGTAGATGATTTATTAAAAAATAATATAATTCGTGAGAGTAATTCACCCTATGCAAGCCCGGTATTGCTGGTAGATAAACCCAACGGTCAGAAACGATTGTGTGTGGATTACCGTGCACTAAATAAAATTACAGTAAAGGAAAAATATCCGATGCCGATTGTTGAAGATTTGATTAATAGATTACATGGTTGTAAGTATTTCACATCATTAGATTTAAAAAGTGGTTATTATCAAATTAAAATTAAGGAAGAGTCTGTCCACAAAACTGCGTTTATAACCCCTGACGGACATTACGAGTTCGTCAGGATGCCGTTTGGTTTGTCTAATGGCCCGGCTGTGTTTCAAAGGTTAATGAACACTGTATTAGGTAAACTTAGGTTTGGAAGAGTCATATGTTTTATGGATGATTTATTAATTGCGACTGAAACAATAGATGAAAATTTGCAATGTCTCGAAAATGTATTAGGAGTTTTCCAAGAAAATGGATTAACAATAAACTTAGAAAAATGTAATTTTTTGCAAGACAAAATTAATTTTCTAGGATACGAAATATCGAACGAGGGTATACGACCCGGTACAAAGAAATTGACAGCTATTAAAGACTATCCGACACCAGAGAACATTCATCAAGTCCGTCAATTTCTGGGCTTAGTTAATTATTTTAGAAAGTTTATTCGTAACTGTGCGATTATATGTAGTCCTCTAACTAAGCTGTTAAAAAAGGGTTGTCAATGGGAGTGGGGGTCGGAACAAAATGAAGCAGTAAGTAAACTCAAAAACGCTTTATTGTCTAATGCATTATTGACTATATTTGATCCCAATATGCCTGTTATTTTGTACTCTGACGCGTCACGAGATGGGGTTGCATGCATAATAATTCAGGTTTCCAGTGACGGCGAAAAACCTATTTATTTTTATAGTAGACAAACGTCAGACGAAGAAAAACGATATCATTCTTTTGAACTGGAATTTCTAGCCATCGTGACGGGTTTAAAGAAATTTAGGCATTATTTACTTGGTAGTCAATTTAAAATTGTTACCGATTGCAATGCGGTTAAGTACACAATTAATAAACAGGAAATAAATTCGCGCATAGGTAGGTGGGTACTACAGACGCAAGAATTCAATTTTGAAATTGTACATAGACCGGGAGTTCAGATGCAACACGTCGATGCATTAAGTAGAAACCCTGTTGGGAGTAACGCAGCCGTAGTTAATGAAAGTGTGATGTCAGTTTCTATCTCTGAATCGGATTGGCTTTTATCTGTGCAACTACAAGACCCCAATATATGTTCAATTAGAGAAATTTTAATGTCAGGTGAGGCCGAACTTCATAAGCAAATATTTAAAAATTACGAATTATTAGGTAATAAGGTATATCGTAGGACTGAGTATGGAAGGAGATGGGTAGTTCCCAAACAATGTATATGGCAAATAATAAAAATTAACCATGATGATATAGGGCATTTTGCAACAGATAAAACACTGGAAAGAATAAGATATAAGTATTGGTTTTCACATATGAAAAGAGTTGTTTGTAAATACATAAATAACTGCCTTAATTGCATTTATTTTAAGAATGTTCACGGAAAGAAAGCTGGAAAATTGTATCCTTTACCCAAATATGCACGCCCTTTCCACACATTACATCTTGACCACTTGGGCCCTTTTATAAAAACAACAAAAGGACATACATATTTATTGGTGATAGTCGATTCTTTTACGAAATTTGTATTTATATCGCCGGTACAAAATACAAAAAGTAAATGTGTTGTGAATGAATTAAGTAAGATTTTTAAAGTTTTCGGTAACCCTGTAAGAATCATTTGTGATGCGGGTAGCGCTTTTACTTCAAAGTTATTTCGTAATTATTGTTTAGACAACAAAATTAGACAACATGTAATAGCTACAGCAATGCCGCGTTCCAATGGGCAGGTTGAGAGGTACAATCAGACCATCTTAGAAGCACTACGTAGTAAGGGAGCAGACACAGAAAATAATAAGTGGGACCTCCATATTGCCGATATTCAGAAGGGCATTAATTCAACTGTAAACAAGTCCACTTCTGCAGTACCAAGTGAAGTGTTTTTTGGTTATAGAATACAAACCAATTCAGATAACCTTTTAAATGATTGCGTCGAACAAACAATTGATGTTACAAGCTTACGAATGACGGTAGACCAAAATTTAAAAAAGGTTGCTGAGAAACAAAAACAATTATTTGATGCAAAAAGAAAAGAAGCTAGAAAATACGACATAGGAGAGTTAGTCGTTATTAAGATTCCAAGTCAGTATAATGATGGGCAGAGCACAAAGTTGTTACCTATTTTTAAAGGACCATTTCAAGTTACAGAAGTGTTGGGTCATGATAGATACAAGGTGGCGGACATGAGGGGCGCGGACAGGAGTTCAAGGCGCTATGAAGGAGTAACCTGCGTGGAGAATATGAAGCCTTGGGTGCGCATCGACAGCATGAGGCCTGAGGACGGGAATCCAAGCGAATGAACCGGATGTTGTCAGGTATTGTTTATTTTGTGCAAAAGTAAAAAAAAAAAAAAAAAAAAAAAGGGGTTCGACTCCCTGGGAAATACTGTATGTCACAAAAGTATATTGGAACAACTATTTATTATTGTGTAGTTCTTATTTTTAGTATGTTAATTGTTGTTGGTGTCTAATGCATAGTGCTACAAATGTTTTGTATAATGACTGTGTGTACGCAACATATTGAAAAGTACGTGTTAGCTTCCACAAGGCATGGATAAATTGACCGTTGATGGGACAATCAAGCCTAATGACTGTGTGTATGCAACATATTGAAAAGTACGTGTTAGCTTCCACAAGGCATGGATAAATTGACCGTTGATGGGACAATCAAGCCTAATGACTGTGTGTATGCAACATATTGAAAAGTACGTGTTAGCTTCCACAAGGCATGGATAAATTGACCGTTGATGGGACAATCAAGCCTAATGACTGTGTGTATGCAACATATTGAAAAGTACGTGTTAGCTTCCACAAGGCATGGATAAATTGACCGTTGATGGGACAATCAAGCCTAATGACTGTGTGTATGCAACATATTGAAAAGTACGTGTTAGCTTCCACAAGGCATGGATAAATTGACCGTTGATGGGACAATCAAGCCTAATGACTGTGTGTATGCAACATATTGAAAAGTACGTGTTAGCTTCCACAAGGCATGGATAAATTGACCGTTGATGGGACAATCAAGCCTAATGACAGTGTGTATGCAACATATTGTGAAGTAAGTACGTGTTCGTGTGTATGTCTAAGTCGCTAGCCGTCGATGGAATAGAAAATTTGGGCATACATATGAACCTAATCATTTAGTATGGGCTGCATCTGAGTCACTAGCCGCTGAGGGAATGGTGGATTTGGGTGCACACATCTATTTCACGATATAATAGAACGTTGTGTGTACATATCAAAATCAAAGTTGGCCGACGATGGAATAACTTTGACTTCGGCATATACTTTATGAAAGATATTGACAGAGTAAATTGACTTTAACTTTGTTCGCAGCATATGCATCAGACATGGACGCATCCGAGACGAATGCGTTGGCAGGACGGCCGGATGTTGTCGCTCATGCTGGCAACACTGGATAGCGTCCTAAAACCGGGGTTCTCAAGTTGTCTGTCATGTCAATGCGGTTATGGAAAACGTGAAGAAATACCGGGACTCTTTTGCTGTGTTCTTTGACCAGACATTGTAGATCCTACATTTAATACATTATTGATTAACCACAGTTTAGTTGTTTTTAATAATACTGTGGTGCTAGTGCGATGCAATTTAATCCTAATCACTATGGTGAGTCACATGCTAACCACATAAAGCGTTCAGTCATAGTCATGGAAAATGTATCATGGACTTTGTTCTCTAATTGATCCCTGCTTAAAAGAAACGGCACAAGTCTCCTCCAACTTCCAATCCATTTGTAACCTTATTTATAGACTCGGAAAATTGAATCTCTCTATGGCTAAGTTTCACATAAGGCCTTTTGAATTAAAAATAAAGGTAAAATAGTATATTATGTTACTTCAGCCTTGTATTTTACGTAAGTATGTACGTAGGTACATAAGTAAGTACAACTATGTGTGATATGATAACTGACTTTACATTTTACACAAATGTGTGCGTCAATTTTTAAGAGGATTGTGAACCCACGCCTAAGGTCGGATTTTTATTCACACAGATAAAATGTAAACAAAGTTACGTCACTGTCAAAGTGAGAAAGTGACATTTCAGGGGATCTCAAAGTTTGGGCCAGCAAGAAATATAATATTAAGTTATCATTTCGCTCGTACCGTGATATAAAAATAAATTTGTGCTTACCTCTCCCAAAGGATTGGGCTAGCTATTCAGAGAGGTAACGCAGCCAGTGTCATAGGGACCATGCCGCGAGCGGACCTGCTAGAGGGGGTGTTCTTTTTATAGTGGTGATTATTATTTACGTCTTTAATATTTGAGTAGCTTAGTTTTTATTTTAATTAAAATAAGTTTAGAAATAATTAAACTTAAAATCGCACAAATGAGTCACTGAAAAGCGATATACTTTTTTTTGGGTTAATATATAGCCTATGACACTCACAAATAGTGTGGCTTTCTAATGGTAAAAGAATTTTCAAAATCGGTTCAGTAGATCCAGAGATTACCCCCTACAACATCACAAACTTTACCTCTTTATAATATTAGAATCACAGAACAGTAAAAACAGTAGAAGTGTCAAGTGGGCGTGTAACGTGTGGCATAGTTATGCGGAGTTCCGCATAACCTACCATACTTTTGCCGCGATCGCTTATTTCGATATTTCGATATTTCTAGAATAGGAAATAAATCCAGAAGCATACATTATTGTGCTATTTTGGAGTGTATAAACGATAGCTGCACCAAAAACATTTTCCATGGTGGCGTGTTGTTTTTATGATAGTTTGAGTATTGGCGACAACAGGTCTGATACTAAGCGAAGCTCATGCCACTTCCAATGTTTTTCCTATTCCGTGATTAGTATGGATAGAATATGGGTATAAGGGGTAATAAATAAGTACTACTACAATATTCCTGTTCTATCTAAGTATTTAATAGTTATGCTATATCAATTGTTGATTTGTTAACGTCACAACTACACTGAAACACCTCAACCACTAAGTTTTCCTATAGCGAGTTATTTTATTATGAAATAGTTTAGTGCCAGGAGGCTAGATTTCTATGAAAAATTGACCCGTTTCGGTGTTATTTTAATGAATTAATTTTGATAAAATCTCCGCAATGAGATAATTGCTCTGACAGGTTTGATTAATATAGCCATTAGTAGCAACGTGTTTTGATTATGAAGTTTGAACTCAATTTCTATACAATAAGGTCGATTTTCTTATGTTAATGAATATATTCAACGTGACAATAAAGTGATCACTTTAGTACCTTTTCACATTAACGTCATCATTGAACTGACCTACAAGTATGTCTATAGAGTTATTGTGACAAGGTACAAAAGGGTTCATCTACTTTTTATGAAGACGGAAAATGTCAGTGTTTATTTTAAATCTAGATAAATCTTCCATGGTTTGCTATGAAATATGTTCCGTAACAATTTTAATATCTGAAATTGCATTGCAGCATCGTGGGAGTAATATGGGGGAAACGGGATATGAGCTATTAACGTAGCTATACGTACTTACTAGGAGCGGAGGTGGCTTTTCGTAATTTTCATAATAATAAGCGTTTCAAAAGCGTGGTTGAGGCGTTTTTAGTAAGCAACGCGCCGCCTACGTTTTTAGTGCATTTGCGACTTTTTATAGATTCTGTATCATTTGTATCCGGGAAAGGAAAAATCAAGATTTTAAAATACCAAATTTGAAGGTTCCTCTTTCTTTGGCATAAGTTTTTGTGTAATAATTCTTTATTGCATTATAACTTTAAGCATAAGTGACTATCATAAACTCTTATGGCATAGTCCAGTTTCGCATAAATTCACTACGCATAAAGTGCGTTGGCCTTTTTCGGGTGTAACGACTAGTTATCTTTATGCATAAGATAATTGATGAACTGAATTGTCGTAAAGATTTCTTTTTTCGCCTAATATAACGGGAAAATCTTGCTATATTGCTTGCCTTATATTGAATACGTTTATGCTTTAATATTTCAGCATAAAAGTATTCTACATAAAGGTGGGTCCACATTTGTGACATTTAATCGCAGCATGGTTCCATTACTGTGACAGTAACGCGTGTCAGTACCGGTTATGCGGACGGTGAGTGATGTGTGACATCATGTGTCCCATCCCGGGCGCATAATTTACACTGTCCACATTTAACGTAACAATCCCTGTAGATTTGCCGCGTAATCCGATCCAATCGAGCCATCTTAAGGCAAACAATACAGCAAGATTTTCCCGACTTCTACAAAAAAAGACCTCTAATATCGAAGGCTAAGGCGGGAACTTCGCTTCGCTACACTTCCGCCTTACTTAGCCTTCTAACCTGACCTATCCGAGTCCTTTCTGACTCGACCTTTTTATTTCTCTGTTCTTCTTTATTCTATGAAAGAAATGATTCATGAAGTACCGACTATAGTAGCAGTAGCAGAGGAATCGCTTTACGTGTAACCTTTACTCTTTGAAGCTAGTAGATTCACTGAAAACAAGTTACATGTACACTTATATACAATATCTTAGTACAATGTCCTGCTGGAGTTTCTTGTAGCGCTTCTTTTGCAATGTTGGGCTTGTCCAAAGCGCTAGTAGATTAATTCACTCCATATTACCGACGTGTAAAAGAGCCCTCATGTGGCAAATAGGTATGGGATCTCTTCCAGTAAACCTTGGAGTAGAATAAGCAAGGACAATGCAGAAAGATAGACAATACGTTTTTATTCGCTATTATACAAAACCATATTAAAGCCGCGCACGCACTGAAAGCGGAGGTGGCGCGGTGCAGCGCGTTCCCATGCTAAAAAGCGTTTCATTTATAAGCGTGGTGAACGTGTAAAATTTAGCTTAGCCTACGTTTTCGATTCCTCGTTACTGGCTTATCGCATTCCCGACGGTTTAATTTTCCAGCGTAAAGGCACCCTATTGTCACTGGGATGCCGTCCAACTATCTCTGCTCGAATCACTCCCATTGTTCCGTCTGGACGAGAAAGGGTTCAGTTCCACGGCACTAATATGTGTACGAGAGTGGAAAACACTGGTCAAGAGCGAGCCGGACTCGCGCGCTGAGGGTTCCCTTACGGTCTCTACTCATTAGTTTGCATATTTATTTATTTATTTAATCTTTATTGCACAAAAATAAAAATAAATGTAGGAAGGTGAACTTAATGCCTAATGGCATTCTCTACCAGTTGTAATGATTGAGTAGTCAGAAATTCCAAAAGAAATAAGTATTCAAGTCAAAATTATGTTACGTAAATCAGTTTCTGCTCGCGCTTCATTCGCATATAAAATTAGTAATTCGCTAGGTACATAAATTTTGTTCACCATAACACAGAAACTGTTGCTTTTTTAGAATGAAAGGTAGGTAGTCTAACACAGGCTACATTTAATCTTACCTAGCTTATATATTTAATTAACAAATTCAGGGTATAAAGGGCTGTTCACACAGCGGGCGGGAGCGGGTCGTGCGCCGGGCGGGTCGGTAGTTCGGCCGGTGTTTTAACATGGAGTTATATGGAAGCATTCAAACACGCGGCGGGACGGGTCGGGACCGCCGCACCAGCGACGGGCCCGCCGCGGTTCGGCGCTATGTGTGAATGCGACCACCCGCACGGGTCCCGCGATGAAAGCGACATGCCCCGCGCCCGACCCGCTTCCGCCCGCTGCAGCGCTGTGTGAATTGCGCTTAAGTTATTTGAAGACAACTCTTTTGAATCTTCTATGGTAATGGCATCATAGGCAACCTCCTAAAAGGTATTGGACAATTCGAGAAAGACATTGTATTCGCGTCCTCGCTCGACACCGTCCCAATGTCCCAAACTAAACACGTGTATGCTAAATTGCTAATGCAGTGAACTGTTGAACTACGCCGCCGGTGTAAATTGTGCTGACATTCGCCACGCCGCCTTTACTTACTTAATGAGCTAGTCGTTAGTGTTATCTCGTTTGTTAGTTACAGTCATATTATTATGTAGATGATCACTTTTGTACGTCGTCGCTTAATTATGCCTTAACCCTTCTTTGCATGGCGATGGAAATTTCCATCATAAAATAATGCCAACTTATAGATATTTTTTGTTACCAATTTTTTATGCTGATTCAAAATCAAAAAGGGTTGCAAATTCATGACTTTTTATTTTTGTTTTATTAAGGGTTAAGGCAACAAACACTTACCCTCTTGTTCATGTAAGCACAAAAGCTAAAGTGTTTGTATTTGTGTGAAAGTGACAAAAGCATGCTTTAACTAAAAAACTAAACAGCAATTATTAGATTTTGATGCGGCAATCAAAGCGCGCGCAAACTACCTCTATTCTATCTTACGTTCTTCGCTTGGAAGCACATAAAGCCAGCCCTGTTTGATCAAGGCAGCATACGTAAGAGGTATTGGACAATTTGAGAAAGACAGTATTCGCGTCCTCCCGTCCCTGTGTCCCAAACTATGTATACACTGCTTAACTAAGCCGCGGTGTAAATTGTGCAGACATTCGCCACGCCTTTAGTTTCTTAATGAGCTAGTTGTTAGTGTTTTCTCGTTTGTTAGTTGCAGTCATTAATTATTATGTAATGTAGATGATCACTTTTGTATGTCGTCGCTTTTAGTCCACAGACGAGTTAACCCGCTGGCCTAACGCACTCGCAATCGCAATTGACTTCAAAGTAGAACAATTGTTTTATTTTTGTATGCAGACTCGCCTTCGGACTGTCAAAATGAAAACGATTGCGATTGCGAGTGGGCAATAAGCCAGCTGTAGTCCCAAGTCTGTCAGCTCGGGTAGCACAAGTTGTAGTTTCTCGCTTGTCGCTCAGTGCGTCTCTATCGTTACTGACTCCATAGAAAGAGAGATCCGAGCGACAAACAAGTCGCGAGCAACTTGTACTAGCCGTGATGGCCTGACAGTCTTAATGACAAGAAGAAAGTTTTTTAAAGTTCCTCTTGTCTATGTGCCTAAGTGAGAAATGCCGATAAAATGAAAATTCCGCGTAATGTTACGTTAATTTACAGGTGTTTCGACAACATAATAGGTACCCATAAAATTAATAATTATTAATAAATAAACTGCCGCAGCAGGAAGTCGGTTATAAAATTACGTTTATCAACCATTTAAGCGATACATAGCAATCGTATAATCGCTAGCTTTATGAAATTACTGTATAGCCATAATATCAAAGCAGGTGATAACTGCATAGTAATATTATAAGCATTTTAAATTTAATGTGGTTAGCAATAAAGTATAGAATGCTTTGACTAATACATTGGAGTTATCCTTTTTTGGTATTAGGTAGTGAAAAGCAAGATTATATAGAATTTTATGACACGATTGGCCATTTTAATCAGAGTAATAGCAGTGACTATTTTACGATAAGGTTAGCTTAGTTGGTAGTGGAGCGACCGTGATTAGCTAGAACGGTCCCGGGTTCGATTCCCGGGGGCAAATAATTATGTGGTGAGCGCGAGTATTTTTGATTCTGAGTCTAGGATATTTGGAGAAAACACTTCTTTATCGTTGGGTTATAGCTTACACTAGGGACTAGGTCAATTTGTGTAAGATTGTCTCCTAATACTTTTTAGGGTTCCGTACCTCAAAAGGAAAAAAACTGAACCCTTATAGGATCACTTTGTTGTCCGTCTGTCGGTCTGTCTGTGTTTCAAGAGTGTCAAGACCCTTTATCTCGGGATCGCGTGGAGGTATCGAGTTGAAATTTAAACCATATTATCAAATCTACAGTCCCTTGAAGCTGTGAAAACTTCCACATTTACGTAAAAAAAAGATACGGCCGTTTATGTCGCAAAAAACGTATATTTCGACACTCTCGAGGGAATCAAAATGTAAAAGGTATTTCCCATTGACCTACAACTATGAAATTTGGCAAGTAACACCCTCTTTTACTACAAGTATAAGAAAATATCTGAAATCTGTAAATTTTTTGTTAAATCACAAAAAAAACAGGGTCTTTATGCAAGGAACGGTGGCGGTGCAAATTTTGAATTGAGTTGACCTTGTCATGTGCGGAACCCTCGGTGGGCGAGTCCGACTCGCCTTGTCCGGTTTTTTTATTCATAATAGACATTAGGCATGCGAGAGTAGCATACAAATGGTTGAGTTTATTAACCAGTAGACATTACATAAATTAAAATATTTATTAGGGTTTTATAATATAGCGCGTGCTGATTGCATAACGGACATTACGACATTACGAGCGCTGCAAGATAAACAGCCATAAAGGTGTCTACGTAAAAATATGATGGCGGGGGTGGAAACCGGCAATATCTTCGGTTATTGTTCTTTTATAGCTAGGAAATATGATTTGAGCCGATAGCACTTACGACAGGATTGTTTCGTAATTTAATGATATCAATTTAGACAATTAGGTACTTGTAGTACTGTTGATTGTTTTCTTGCCTTGTACAATACATACTTCCTACATTTTTTTTCTATCATGGATACGAAGCGTTAAAAAGGCCTCCAACAATGTGAACATACGATCTAAGTAAGTAAGTAAACTCTTTATTTGCCAAAATAAATTGTTTAACAAATGAGCACTTGTACAAGGTGTCCAGACAGGGTATGAAGTATTTGTTTTTGTTCTAAATTTGAAATTTAGTGACAAATGAAGGCGGGGCTGGTGTCATGAAGTCCGCCATTTTGTGGAGTTTTTGACACCATGGAGCAGTACCCGGGGACGCATCGTGCTTTTTGCATACGAGCATATTATCAAAATGCTCACTCAATAGTGTCTGTTCAACGTTTGTATCGTGCGGAATATCGCACACGCAGTGCACCAAGTGACGGTAGCATTAGAAAATGGATTCGGATGTTCGAAAATACAGGTGCGACGGTCAAAATTCAAAACTCTGGGGATACATTAAAAGCAGGGTATATGACAATAAACCGACGAACCTATCGCAATTGAAACACAACATCAGGTCCGAAATGTCAGTGATACCGAGAGCTATGTGCCTGCGTGTTATTGTTATCACCAATCTTCGGTCCAGATTGGAAGAGTGCCAGCAGCGTAACGGTCATCATTTGGATAACATTATCTTTTGTAAATAATTTTCCATTTTGTATTCCAATAATTGATAATTAAAAAACAACTTAAATGCTAATATTTTTTTTTATTGAAATAACAAATACCTCATACCCTGTCTGGACACCCTGTATAAAGATAATGTATGTATTTACAAAGGAATGTACGATGTGATTGATGTGTATCTAGTGGATATCTGTGGGGAAGGCGTAATGTCCAGCAGTGGGCCTCTTTAGGGTGTAATGTGGTGTGGATAAGGTAAACCAACCCACCGATGAGTGTGGCTCATAATTTCCGAAAATCAAATTTTATTCGTTGCAGAACTTCTATTCCCATTTTTTAAATAAGATCGGAAAAAAATGGGAATGGAAATTCTACAACCGATAAAATTTGATTTTCGGAAATTATGGGCAACACTCCCACCGATCACCTGTAAGTGGTTTCTAATTATATGACCCATATACATATGCGCTTTTAAGACGCAGCATAACCCTGAGAACTGAGAACTAACATGAATGCCTCTACTTTCCTACCCCGGAACACTTTTTTTTGTAGTTATCGGCTTTGTTAGTCATGTTTGAATTGCTAGTAAAACTGCAAATCATTGCGTGACTTCGACTGATGCAATTCAATCGAAACAGATGTGAATGAATCATATTATAACATCTATAATGCGATAAGAAACTGTAGCGGCATTCCATCTCAGGGCTGATTTACATTGGTCAAGGACAGTGGACAGTGACAGTGGACAGTGACAGTGGACAGTGACAGTGGACAGTGACAGTGGACAGTGACAGTGGACAGTGACAGCGGACAGTGACAGTGGACAGTGAAAGTGGACAGTGACTGTGGACAGTGACTGTGGACAGTGACTGTGGACAGTGACTGTGGACAGTGACAGTGGACTATGACAGTGGACAGTGACATTGGACAGTGACAGTGGACAGTGACAGTGGACAGTGACAGTGGACAGTGACTGTGGACAGTGACAATGGATAGTACAGTAGTGTAAACCGATCGGATAGTAGTGAGTCAAGTTGCCTTGCCAGTGGTTCCAAAAATAATTGCTTTTTTTTACTCCACTGTCCTTGGAGCCCGATTTACATTGTTCAAGGACAGTGGCAAGTATAGTGCCAAGGACAGTGAAGTGAAAAAATAGAAAGCGATTCTATTTGGATCCACTGGCAAGGTAACTTGACTCGCTAAGTCCGATCGATTTACACTACTGTACTGTCCATTGTCCACTGTCCTTGACCAATGTAAATCGGGCTTTAGGGCCGTCATCATCATCTACATTATTTTGTCCGAAAGACGTCCACTGCTGGACATAGGCCTCCCCCAAGGTTGGCCACAACGACAACTCCTGCGCAATATAGAGAGATGGATAAGATATGGAAAGTAATAAGTATCGAAGTCGAAGTAGTCGAAGTTTGTATGTCCACTGTATTTGTAATAACATTTTGAGGACACGTTAGCCTAGTTGGTAGTGACCCTGCCTACGAAGCTAGCGGGCCCGGGTTCAAGTCCCGGTAAGGGCAGACATTTGTGTAATGAGCGCGAGTTTTTGTTTCTGAGTTTTGAATGTTTTCTATGAATTTAAGTATGTATTTCTCTATATAAGTAGGTATGTTTATCGTTGTCTAGTTTTGGGACTAGGTCAATATGTGTAAGATTGACCCGTTTGTAAGATTCGCCGGTTCTGGCTGAAAATCAGCGCTGTAGGTGTCTGACACCTCAGCATTTTGCTGAGCCAGTGTACGTTTCACCGCCGCGGGGACACACATTGCGTGCCTTCTCTGTTATCTTCACTGTTTTCTTTATCTTTGTAATGATAATGTGTGTCTTATGGTTGGTGAATAAATGTATTTCTTCTTCTTCTTCTTTTTTTTTATTACTAGGTAGTTAGTTGCCGTTTTTGGTATCACGTCGAGCGCCACTTGCATCCATTCGTTTCTCTCAACCTTAGCCACGTCGCCGGTCCACTTTATTGGAAGTCTACTGTGCTGACCCACGGTGTGAAGCAGCCTTAAAATAAGGCTTAGGCGCTTTGGCGTACTGGCCGGTTAGTAAGGCTATATTGGGGGTTGTCAAGGAAACGTTTGAGGAGTGACGGTCGAAAATTTGGTGGATCTAAAATGTAAAAAACCTAGAAAATTAAATTAAAATCTTTAAAGAGGAGTGAAACAAATTAGAGAGCGCCGCGTGTGATAATTCGGGGCCCCCTAAGGGAATGGTGGGGTTGTAGGCAAGATGAGTGCGGATTCGTCAGTCGTGAGTTTTGACCGCAGGCCGACCGGCCTGCGAGCTACGAGACAGAGTGCGAGTGTTGAAGAGGTGATAGTGTTGCATAAGTGTGCCTGTTTCTGCTCGTTCTATCTTAAGTTCCAGGGACCGGGAGTGAAGACTCGGCGGGTCCCGGCTTCCGGCTTTTGGTGTTTGGAGTGCGCGGACGTGTGTGGTTGGAGAGAAAGGGGAATGGAAGAGTGTTGAATCGGTGAGTGAATGTTGTGTGATGTCGAAGAGTAGTACTTAGAATAGTGTGGGAACTGGGCGGGAGACTAGGGCAGTATCGAATGTGAATTGATGCGTTTTTATTTTTATGTACACGCGCACGAGCTTATCCGGCAAGAGCGTTGCCGGTCGTGACGCCATGATCTGCGGAGGGTCGGGAGTGTCGCAGGCGGGCCTACGTCACCGAGGCCTTGACCCGAAGTCCAGAGCTAAGTTCCCCCTCTCTTTTATCGGCCATATTGGTTGACTGTAGATCCGTAGTAGTAGGTGCAAAAAGCCGCGAGTCGACAATGTCTGTCATACAGACGTCAAATTCAAATATTGGAATTCCTGTTGGAAGAGTGAGCATATTTTGACGTGGAAAATATATTCACTCTTAACAAGGCGGTTCTTGTAGGAACACCTATTGTGTTCATTATTTACTCTGATTTTTTATTGTGATTTTCCCTTTTTTAAAAAAGACTTATTTTAAATTTGACGGCTTTTCGAAACAAAACCAAATAAAAAAAAGGATTTAAATTCAAACAAAATACAACGGAACTCTAGGAAGTGGAGTCACGTAGGCGTGTTTGTCCGAAAGGGAGCATTCCAACGTACGGAATAATAGTTCTTCACGGGATTTAAAATACTATTTAACGAAAGAGACTAAGGTAATAAATTCACATATTTTATTAACGTGACCCACGAACTAATACGAAATGGAAGAGGATTTCACCGGGACCACGAGATTGAATCTGACTTGTGCGCTTGGTAGCTCCGCGCGGCGTAGTCTTCGGGAGTCCATTGTTTAAATTGAGTTCACTAGATTAATGATGTTTTTTCCAAAGTTTCCCAAACCTTTTGGCCTAGTAATGTTCTTGTTCCTCTCGGCCCTTAGCTCGGTTCAAAGATGCTATTGTGTCCTAGTCTGCTTAGATTGCCTGTTATTGTGAAGATATTAAAGCAGAGTTCGGCCACCTCGATCATAAACTATCCGGGTCGGAGGAAGTTTATGCTCGGAGAGATTGCTATCCTCGGGCACAGACGGGGCTACCAATTTACAGGGAATAAGTGCCTTGGACTTCGGATTGCGAGCAGTGACACTTTACAAAGTACCGATACAGACTGAACAAGTCGTGTCGGTGCGTAGAGATGTCGAGGCACTTAGATTTCAAAAGTATATTGGGGTCCCCGAGGGCCAAGCCAGTGTGGTTGCCAGGGGCCGATATCACCTCTGACCGAAAGACGTTGGTTAGTTGAGGTGCCTTGCTGCTTGGGTTTTTATGATCCCATGTCTGGTAAGGACTCCTGCGAGTTTAGCTCGGCAACTGCCTTCTACTCCCGGCTCTCATGTCGGTTCGTGGGGACTCGGTTAAGCGATGCGTAATGCAGAGCGTGTGAGGATCGGGTGTCCTGGCAGGGCACGAAGGGGAGGGAGGCCCTCGCCATTCTTGGTTTGCTACGCCGTCTCCGGGCACCACGGCACGAACCTACACACACACTCGTGGGGCTTGAGGTGGTCGAGGACACAATGGGGTAGGAACATAGGGTAGTCACTCCGTATAAATTATTAGGCGTTAGGGGAAATCCTGCCTTAGGAGTGTCTACATTAGTTGCGCGGGCCCTCTAGTCCCTTTGCACACCGGTACTGCGACGGACTGACAAGAGGACGTAATGAGCTATCCCCTAGACTGACCGAAGGCAGGCTGGCGGAGGGTATCCCGTCTGGAGCCGCGCCCACGGGTATGGGCGGGGTGGGGCCCTACCTTTACCAGAAAAGTCAGCTATCTGAACGAGAACTTATTTAAACAATGAACGCTACTAAACAATAACCGATAAACTATATTAACCAATGATCGATAACCGGTATTTACCAATAATCCTATTTGAAATCCTTTTCCACGAGCCTACCTTTTAAACTAATTGACTTAGTTTCTCTCAATCTCGCCTACGGAATCTTGGCGTTACTACTAATATGCTTAACTATATATCACAACGATTTTGACTTGGGTCCTACAAATTAGACACATCACTGGCCAGTTAAATTTTAAAAATAAATTTAACTTTTATAATTCTGACAGGGGCTACCCCTCTGGTCCAGTACACTACCCACGCCACGCTGCGTCTCCTTGAATTCAAGGACAGCCTGCAGTTGAATTAATTTGAATTCTAAAAAAGAGTTATTGTTAAGAAAACTTATTCGTTTTGTGTGAATATGCTTACACCGTCAGTGCCCATGGTCGTTGTTTTTATGGAGTTATGACGCTCCGTGTGCGTCATTCGTGCTTGCGTTAACACATCAGGCCGTGTTCTTAACTTACGTCATTATTACAAAATCGGTTGTTTTATTCTACCACACAAATAAATTATCTTTGAGTCTGGTGTCGCTGGGATAGCTATTTAAAGTAGGAATTTATTGAGTCTGTCATTATTGATTTTTAAAGAAGCGTTAAAAATTACTGAAATAATTTAAGAATAAGAAAAGAAAACTAGGTAGGTATAACAAATAGAAATTTGAAAAAATGAATACAATAGTTATGAATTTTGAGTTTTCTGTAACGCCTGTACGGGCTTAAACCAGAACTTAATATACCTACGCACCTACATAAAAACCTTCCTCTTGAATCATTTTATAGCGCCCTTTACACGTAAATTTCGGACCGCGGGAAACGCCACGCGCCGTTCCAATCTTCGTTCCGAATCGTACGTGTAAATGCAACTGTAATAGTAAAATAGTAAAAAAATTACGGTTTGGAACGAAGATTGGAACGGCGGCGCGTGGCGTTTCCCGCAGTCCGAACTTTACGTGTAAAGGCCGCTTTTCTGTTTCTGAAAACTGCATTAAAATCCGTTGCGTAGTTTAGTTATCTAAGTGTAAAGACGGCGGGAGCGACGTTGTTTTATACTGTGTAAAGAAGATATTTAGTTATATAGGTAGTTAAGTAAATAATGCTGGTTTATTTGCTCCCTCTTTAGCAAAACATATTGAAAACACAAATACACGCACTAAAACTTTCGCATTTATAATATTAGTTGGATACCTGGAATTAAACCCGGAAACGGTAGCTTCTTAGGGTTACTAAACCAACTAGGTTAAATATGTCGTCTACTGAACTGACTCAACTGAGTCACGACTGAGTTTAAAATGCGCCGGTGCTACTGAAAGTGCTGACATTTGGAGCGGCGGCATTGAACGTGTTAAGAAAACCAATCAATCTTCGGTTTATCGGACTCTAATGGATCAAATTCGACCCGTCGATCAATCATCGCCCAGTTAAAACAAAGCTGACGGGTATTTATGCTTGATCATTTGCAACGAGAAAGTGGTTAAGGATTGTTAATGGTATGTCAATTTACTTCGCGACTGGTTTCTGACGACGAGTAACAAATCAGTGCCTGATCGAGACGTTTTTTTATAGATTTCATTAGCGGCCTTTACACTTGAAAGTTCGGACCGCGGGAAACGCCACGCGCCGTTAAAATCTTCGTTCCGAACCGTACAATTTTTAATATTTTACTATTACAGTTGCATTTCACGTACGGTTCGGAACGAAGATGGAACCGCGCGTGGCGTTTCCGCACACGTAAAGTTCGGACCGCGTTCCATAAGTGGATTAAGATTTAAGAACTAACCGCAGCTCTCCTTATGATGAAAATGTCCCCGAAATATTGTGTAAAGCATATGACATTCGTATTAAACAATTAAAGAAAGATAAATGAAAAAAAAAGTGTAAGTGAAAATACCTTCACAAACATAATTACTTACCTATGGAGAATTTTTGGGTTACTGTTATAATAAATGTAATTATATAATTATAAAAATATAATTAAATGATAATACGAATCTATTAATCTTGTTCTATTACCGTGTTGCGATTGTTTTGCGATGACCTGTCCGAGCTATGGTTATTATTAACACTTTTGTTAAATGTCTAAACTAGTGAAGTACTTGCCTCCTCACGCCTAGCAATAGAAACACTTCTCTCATTTCCTTTAAAAGTTTCCTAATATTCTAATATGCAACTTTTCTCTCCCAAAATATCAGTTTCTTGGCAATGGTGTTTATTTGAATCTTGACTTGGCAGTGTATGATATATGATTTCAATTCGGGCTGTGTTCTTGGCAACATCGGGTAAGACAATTTAAGAATGAGGTATGTTGATGACTGCACTTGGTAAATATGATGAATTGATGAAACCATCTGTAAATTTTAAATTTTGATAAAGAACTACTAAATCAAGAACTAACTAACTGACAAATAACAACTAACTTATAACTAAACTAATATCTTTATTCGAAAAGGTGAAATCATCTATATTTTGTACTATACCTAGTGTTTGTCTATTGTTTGCTACAATATTTTTTTCTCACTCGCCCAAATGTTAACTGGATCATGTCCCTTTAATGGATAACCTCGCCTTCGTACTACTTTTATTTCTGTAATTGTAACATTTGTGTAATGTAATTGTTTTAGCACAATAAAGTGTTTACATACATACATAATGCAGTTCTGTGGTTAACAGTTTAAAGCGCAAGACACACAAAACGCTGTTGCGGGCCGGCTGCGGGGTCGCGTTGGTTGTCTGCCCCGGCTTCCGACTCGAGAGGTGCTCCGGGCCTATTCGCCTATCTCTTAAATAGAGATAGTTCCGCTCGGATCCGCTACAGGTCGAAATCCAGAAATCGCCTTCTGCTATCTTATACTTTTCTTCACAACTTGGTTATACGATCATTAGGTTTCTGCTTTGTTAATAAAAATACGATTAAGTTTAACGGAAAGGTTAAGATTTAAGTTTTTTTTTTCAATCTGGTAGTGCCTGCTTACAACAAAACAATATAAATGGTCCTTGGTTGGTCAGTAAGGTCGAGAACCACTCCTATATATGAAGGATGATACACCGGCGGCGTGCGAGGGTCGGGCGCGGGTCGCACCGCGCACGCATTCTGTGTGTTGTTCGTAGACTAAACGGTGAGACGTAGGTTTATTATTGTAAATGTTACATGTGCATGCATTAGAACAGTGCAGCAGGCACTATGCCAAAATACGTGCTATGTCGTTATTCTTTAACCAAATCGTTTTTAACTCGATTTAATACGGTCTTGTTGATAGGTCTTATTGGTAAAACTATGTGTGTATATATATGTTGTATGTTTATAAATAAACACGCATTTTATATGGACATTTTCGTCCTTACCACTCTCTTAAGTGTATTTTTCTTTTCTTCTTTTTTATGAGTAAAAAGTAGATTTAATAACTATTTTTGAAGTCCTTTCTATTAATAAGGTGGTCTGAGAGATCACTACTTAAATATCTAGCGATATGATATGACCGCTAAATTAAATTGTTTTTCTTTCTTACATTTTGTCTATGTGTCTTTGTTTTTATTTGTGGTGTGACAGTATTGTTAATTCTACATCGACCTGAACTTCATGTTGATAATAGCACCATAGGTTGATTGGTGGTCAGGCCCCGAGTCGCGTTCAGAATGTCAAGTGGCACCATTATGAATTCCGGTGGTGCTTCGTTAATGGAATAACAGTTTTTTTTAATTTCTTTTATAGCTTTTTTATACTGTCAGTTATAGCTTACTTATATTACTAACTCGGAAGTGGGAGCGTACCGACTGCCTAATGCATTTTTACAATTATTAATCCTTCTAGACTTTGCGGAATAGGTCAGACGCATAATGCTCTATTTTATAGACGCAAAATGTCCTAGACGCAAAATGTCCTAGTCGCAAAACGCCTTAGACGCAAAATGTCCTACACGCAAAATGTCCTAGCCGCAAAATGACACGCATGCATATCCGGTTAAATAACACAAACTACAGTCGAACGGGATAAATATGACATAGGTTTAGGTTATGTTAGTTTTGCAGCAGGCCCGGAGGGCCAAACCACCCAGAAATAGGAGCTCAATCTACATATTGTGTCGTTTATGCGGGCGTTTATATTAGGACATTATGCGTTTAGGTCATTCTGCGTTTTAAACATTTTCCAGATTTAGTGCATGCGTCAAGAGCTGCGGAATTATCCTAAACCTCATTCGTAATTTTTTCAACTCCAATTTATAGTTACTGTAAATGAGAAGTGGGGAGTGTTCCGAGGAACTGTTCAGACTGGTGCCAACGGCCTCGGTCTACCATCGCACTTCTTGTCATCAGCAGGATGTTCATTCCCATTCTCTTGAGTCACTGCACTCAACTACGCGCCGGTTCTCTAGAACGTTTCTGGCGCGTACGATAGGAATTTGGAATGAGCTTACTGCTGAGATTTTCCCAATGCGCTACAATATGGGGCTTTATTAAAAACCCTACCATTACCTATCATCACTTTTTTTCTCGAAACCGGAATGTCATAGGTGACCTCTCCGGCGTTGCAAATGACCACTTCCCATCAGGTAGGCCGTCCGCCAGTTTGTCAGACGATGGCATTAAAAAAAACTGTGCTACTGTCTGTACACGACTTACATCATGTTACGTATTATTTTGACACATAACAGCTGCTCTCTAACTGGTGGAGTGAGGTCAAGCACCTTTGTATTACGTTTTATTTAACTGGAATATAGTCCGTTATTTCTATGTTCACATGTCTAATTGGACGACGCGTTTAGTCTAGCTAGTTCGTCGGACTCTAGCTATCAGAGCTAGCAGTCCCGGGTTCGATTCCCGGTAAAGTGTGTGTGGGATGAGCACAAAAATCTGTTTCAAGTCTTAGATACTTTTTATGCATTTTTAACCGACTTCAAAAAAGGAGGAGGTTCTCAATTCGACTGTATGTTTTTTTTTTTTTTTTTTTTTTTTTTAATGTTTGTTACCTCAGAACTTTCGACTGGGTGAACCGATTTTGAAGATTCTTTTTTTGTTTGAAAGCTGGTGCTTCCCATTTGGTCCCATTCTTATCATAATGAAGATTTGATGATGGAGTCCATGAGGAATCGACGGAACTCTTCAAAATTTATAGGCACACCTATAGCGATTTTGGTATTTTTCATTGTAACTCGTGTATTTGCTCTTGGAAAACACTATTTGGTAAAGTGGAACTGATGATGAAAACCACAGATGGCCACCGGAACTCCTAAACGGTATATATTTCAAGGGTGGCGACAAGATATTTCGATTAAGATAGTTGAGCGACTATGACGAAGCATATGTATGTTTAAGTATTTGACTATGACTTTCCCACGGCGTTGCTTGCGGCGAGATTGAATTTCAATGTTCTATAGTTTCTTATTAATTCTTATTAATTAAAGTGGGACTACATAACATAACAGTATAATTATGATCACTAAAAAGTATAAAATAAAATAAAAGTTTAAAAAAACAAAAAAACCGCCTTCAAAAAGCAAAAAATAACTTCATTTAAAATGGTAGGTAATAGGTCAGTCCAACTGAAGTCGGCGTCCAACAATATTTTAACCAAAAGCAGACTTCAGTTGGACTGACCTATTACCTACCATTTTAAATGAAGTTATTTTTTGCTTTTTGAAGGCGGTTTTTTTGTTTTTTTAAACTTTTATTTTAAGTATTCATTTCTGTGCAGAGTCTCAACAACTGTATGTAAGATATTATTCTAGTTTCTTATACGTAGTTTTAAGAATTATTATTTAATACTTTATTAACTTGTAATGTTACTTAGTTTTACGTAGGTATAACTGTGTATTATGATTGAAAAATTATCTTCTGCTGGAGTTTCTTGCGGCGCTTCTTATCCGCAATGATGGTCTTGTCCGAAGTGCTAGTAGATTCACTGCATATTACCGACGTGTAAAAGAGCCAAAATTTGGCCAAATTACATTTTGAATCTTGAATAGTAGGTACAAGTAACCTTAGTTCGGGACTTGCCAAATATTGCGTAACTTCGCTATTATGGCCATAAGACCGTATAACTGGTAGAGTAAACGATTATTAAAGGGACAATCAAGCCAGCACCTAAGCTAAGTGAAGCCGGGAGGAATTTAATGTATGTGCAAAATGCACATACGCCAGGATTGTTGAGTGGCGACGTGCTCACAGTATACAGAAGAGGAGCAGTAAGCTTAGACAAGTGACATTTAGCGAACATTCTCTGCAGAAATCGAACAATTTGTTTAGCATTGACGTAAGCTGTCGTGTGGTATGTGTTATTTAATAAATTCTGAGAGATTTCGGCAGTTGATACCTTTTGGTATGAAACAAATTGTCCACTGTCCAGCCCCCCTGTACAGTCTCCATTTCTTTCCTCTCCTCACCCTGTAATACAAGTTACAGGACAGTTCCTTGCTTCTGGTTTTTCACACCATGATCTTGTTTATGCCTCGTATAGACTGAAACCACTTAAACCGAAACCCACGATTGTAAGTATGCGTAGCTTTGTTAATATTGACACTGACGCTCTATTGCATGATGTAGTCAATGTTGACTGGGCTCCAGTTCTCGATGCTTCTGTGACTGACAGCAAGGTGACACTTTTTAATGGTGCTATACTGAGGGTATTTGACAAACATGCTCCATTACGTTCTGTCAGAATTAAGCGGCCGCCTGCACCTTGGATCACCGAAGGCGTGAAAATGGCTATGCGGAGGAGAGACCGGGCGTTTCGTTGTTACAGGCGTGACCGTACCAATGACAACTGGACGTTTTATAAAAAAGCTCGGAATAGATGTAATCAGATGGTGCGGGCAGCCAAGCGTCGTTTCATCCACGAAAATGTTTCCTCTTCTTCCATGGCCGATGTTTGGAAGTTCATTAGGTCATTGAGTCTGGGTAAGCAAAGTAACAGTTTTGACGGGACATCCTTTTCGCTCAATGACTTAAACATCCACTTCTCCTCAGCTCCTTCCGTTGACATCTCCATTAAATCCTCCACTCTTTCTGTTATATCCAGCTTACCCTCAAATCTTTCGGAGTCCTTCTCTTTTTCACATATTACTCAAGACGACGTAAATAAAATTATTTCATCCATTAAGTCTAAGGCTGTTGGCTGCGATGATGTGAGTCGCTCCATGATTTTACTTATTATTGATGGTGTTCTTCCTATAGTCACTCACATCATTAACTTCTCTCTATCTTCTGGCGACTTTTCTTCTGTCTGGCGCAAAGCCTATGTTATTCCATTACCTAAAATCAATAATCCTGCCTCAGTCAATAACTTTAGACCAATTTCTATCCTGCCTTTTCTTTCTAAAATTGTCGAAGCTGTGGCTCATAAACAACTTTCTTGCTTCTTGCAAAAGAACAATATTTTAAGCCCAGTCCAATCAGGCTTTCGTCCTGGCCACAGTACCTCTACGGCACTACTTAAGATCACCGAAGACATTAGGTGGGGCATGGAGAGTACGTTTGTCACAGTTCTTGTTCTCATAGATTTCTCTAACGCATTTAATACTGTCGACCACGATATTCTCCTCGCTCTTCTGAAACACTTAAAAGTTTTGCCTTCCGCCTTAAATTGGTTTTCCTCCTATCTTCGAGGACGTCAGCAGGCGGTGCGGGTTGATAGGTCACTGTCTGACTGGTGTGACTTGGCTGCTGGCGTGCCCCAAGGTGGTATCCTTTCTCCTCTCCTTTTCTCAATTTTTGTCAATTTTATTACCCCTGGACTTGGTTGCACGCACCACCTTTATGCAGACGATCTACAAATCTACTCTCAGTGTAATGTGACTGAACTTGATGTTGCTGTCGGTAGACTGAATAACGATCTGAAGCACATTCATCAGTGGTCTGAGAAGTTTGGCTTGTTTGTTAACCCTTCCAAGTGTCAAGCCATTATAATTGGTAGTTCTCGACAACTTGCGAAACTTGACTTGGCAGTCGCTCCGCTGGTTAGTTTCAATGGCACCCCTATTGCTTATAGCTCCAGTGTCAAAGACCTGGGCCTCTACATAGACAGCACTCTTTCCTGGAAAACTCATGTCACCGAATTAAGCCGTAAGGTAATAGGCGCCTTTCACTACCTCAGCAGGTTTAAGCACTTTCTTCCCGTCAAAACCAAAATTTTACTGGTACAAACCCTTATTATCCCAATAATTGACTATGGTGATGTGTGTTATTGCGACTTAACTGAAGAGCTTTTAAATAAATTAGATCGCCTTCTCAATTATTGTATCCGCTTTATTTTCTGTTTGCGTAAATTTGACCATATTTCTGCTTCTCGTTCTCTTTTGGGATGGCTCACTATCCGTCAACGGCGTAGTACTAGAATGCTTTGCACACTTTATTCTATCCTAAATGATCCTATTTCTCCTAGTTACCTCAAATCATTCTTTCACTACCTCGGTTCTTCTAGCGAACGTCAGCAACGCCCAGCTCGAAATTTAACTCTTTCTTTCCCAATCCACCGCTCTGGTTTTGTTAGCAACTCTTTCACCCTTCAAGCTATTCGTCTTTGGAACGGTCTCCCTCCTAAAATCAGGCAAGCCCCCAATAAATTTGCGTTTAAGAAATTAGTTCGAGCACACTTTTCCTCATTGAACTGACATCTTATTATTGTCCTTTTAGAGTATATTTATATATATATATATATATATATATATTGTATTTATGTATATATTTAAGTATGTATTCTTTTGCATGTGCCTTAGTTTATATATATATTGTTGATGCTATTGTTCATACAATATTGCACCGCCTACAAAAAATTTCTGATTTGCCCAAAGGTCGACTGGTAGAGAATGCCATTAGGCATTAAGTTCACCTTTTGTACTTTAATTTGTATTTTTGTGCAATAAAGATTAAATAAGTTATGTAGATAGAGAAATGCGAAAATAGAAAAGTAACTCTTTATTTCTATGGTTCAAAACGTTCAAAACGGATATTTCTCTCTTGTTATTGTAGCCTTTAAGAGAAAAAAGAAGAAGGGATAATTTAGTATTTTGCGAGATTTATGCAATATTCTCGCGCGCTGTTTCAAACAGGACGACTGCGACATGTTGCACTCAAGATGCACATTAATTATGAGCATCACGACGACTAATCTTTAGTGGCTGTGGAATCTTGTTTTTGTAGATGAGTGGCTTGTTACTGTACCTATGACTTAAATATTTCATGCTGATTCATTAATCTATTTAATTAACCTACAAAAATGTAAGAGCAGGGGACATCCTGTATCCTGTGTATGTACATTTATACTTGTCTAGTACCGATAGTTTTTTTTCGTAATGACGTAAGGTAAATTAACATAATAGGTGACTTGGAGTTTACTGTAAACCAGTTAGGTACTTTGAATTATAAATAAGTAGTACAAGCCACTACAAGCCTTGAGCTTAGTTTGGGGACTAGGTCAATTTGAGTGAGATTTTTCTCTGTTATTTCATTATTTTTATTTATAAATATAACTCGGGAGGATTTCAAAACACGCCTCCATTAGTTATCTCACAGATAGTAAGCACTTGTCGTAATATGGATTATTTTCAAAGTACCTACTTATACCTCCTGAGTGAAACATAAGGCGCGGTGAAGAGAAACTACTTTTTAAAAATATGTTTGAATAATACAACGCAAATTGACTTTTTATTTTGAAAGAAGAATCTACAACTTGTTAGCATAAATACTTAAGGTACTTTTTGTGTACTGCCCGGCATTTTTCCTCACCCTGTATATGTAACCAAATAAGCATGCCATTACTTCTACCCATACTTTGATTGTTCATATTTTTTTTTTATAAACGCTCTTTTTTAAACGTAAAATAGTACATTTTGGCATGTTTTTACAGCCCGACTTAGCAAGCCCATTCAGATGCGAAGGTCATCCATTACAATGTACATTTATGTATGTATGTGTGATGGAACTAGAGCGAGAACGCGAATGTGTTTTTTGTTCGATGAGATCATTCCTCGGCGTCTTGAGCTAATACAATAGATTTTACAAAAATATTATTGTGTTTGTTATTGAGTTCTAGGGTTCCAATCCAAACCACGTGGCATTGTTAAATCAAAACTGTTTTATCGCATTTTGTCTATAAGTGTTCTGCTTCTATTGGCTGACGACCACGTGGTTGTTTTGTTTACATTTTTTTAAGTAAAGAAACACACCTAATGCCGCTATAACAGCAAATAATAAAAAAGAACGATAATAACTACATACAAGAGTGGTACTGAACCCTTCATGTGCGAGTCAGACTCGCACATGGCCGGTTTTTTTTATGTCATAGGATGGATGAAGTATGTGGTGAAGGTCATGGTCATGGCGACTAAAGCGATCTTGGGAGTTATATTCAGCAGTAGACATATCTAAGTATAAAACAAAGTGGCTCCTCGCAGCCTGAAAGTAAGTATTTCATCTCTTTGTATAATAATATATTCTTTGAAACTAATGTACGGTGTGAATTTTGTGGCATGTAAGTCTTTTCGAAAAGGCTTGTACCTTTTTCTCATCGCGTTTTGTATGTCAATACGTCAACGTCATCGCGTTTTGCAGCTCTATCATCCCAGTGGTGGTAGGGATGTTCAGGGTCCCTCTGGATCGCTACCATCATTATCGTTTGACCTACCGCCAAGCAGCAGTGTTCGCATTATTGTGTTCCGATGTGGGGTTAAGACAACCGGTGAAATTACTAGCATAGAGGCACTCCATCTTAGTCCTCAGGGTTGTAAAAGCATTTGCGGTCTTAGGATTGCAGTCTTAAGATTGTAGTCTTGATAATGCAAATGTCTATGGGTCACAGATCCCACTTACCATCAGGTGGCCTGTGTGCTCGTTTATCTATTCTTTCTTTTCTTAATTAATGGCTTTCACTCCTTGTTTTAGCCAGGTGTATTTCGCCAGTATCGAGTTTTAGACAATCGCCATGGACTTATTAGAGAAACAAGTCCATGGATATCACACGCGAGGACAATTGTTCGGTTAAAGAGATTCACTCTGGTGGACTAAACAGAAGCACATGGGGTTAGCTCCAAGCGCTTCTGTCAAGTCTTGTTTATCTATGGTATGGTTCTAATTTCACTGTCACTGTACAAACCTTGTTGATCAACAACTTGTCAATTCAATACTGTTTAGTGTTTTCCCACACTTAACAAAATACAAGCAAACACGCCTGTTCTCTGCACGTGTGTAAATTTGAGCAAGTGAGTAGTGTATTGTGTTTAGTAGGTCAGTACTGGCCTGCGTGGAGGTCCTACGGATTTTTCCGTTATTTGACATCTGTGGGATGATGTTCTGTTTACTGCTTCTGTTTCACTAGGTGAGTGCGAGACGGTTGCGCCGAATAATATTTGTTTTTGAAAACTATTATATTTATGACACCCTGTAGTTCTAATACTCAAACTACAGTGTGTTCAAGTGTTAATAAGCTATTCAAATACCTATATTGATTGAAATATAGGAACTGAATCAAATGAACCAGCAAAAAAAAAAACACGTGCTCGCGCTGCCGATTTTGTTTAATTTGAAATTTATTAATGACGAAACCCAGACCACGTGATATTTACGTAAATTTAAGTATTTCAGTATTTATCTATCGTAATTATGGTCGCATTCTGTCGCCTATGCTGTAAGTGTTTAGTTGTTTAGGGATAGCGACATAATATGATCGACTGCATTATAATCATAATATAAGGTAATTATTGCAAATTCGGTAAATGTATCAATATTTATATTTGAAAATGTGGCCGTTCCTGCTTACGTTTAAACTTAAAAATAAAATATTTTCCGCAACTACTCTTCTACTAAATTTAAAAAAGAAAAAAGGTTGTGATGACATTAGTAATTCCGATCCGAGAGATATAATTCATTGTTTTAACAACCTGCTTACATACACTTGTGTTTTTTTTTGTTGATAAACTGTACAAGTAATCGTCAAACAAACATACAAACGCCATCTTTCTTAGACCTCGCTTCGCTCGCTCGAAAAGCAAATTTAAAGCTACAGGATGATCCAAAAGCAACAATTCGTCGCTATCAACCCGTAGCGCAATAATAAAGCGCCGACCCGTGGCCTGTGCCCGAGTGGGCGTGTGGCGCCTGTCGCCCAGAGCCCTTTGTCGCACACATCCGAGTATTTTGGACAGGCCTGGCATAACCTCGGTACGGTACCTATAGCGTTTGCATACCGTGCAACAAGTCTCGGTAAGATAAGACTCTACATTTATTTCAGGGTATTGATTCTCTCAAAAGCAAAGGTGAGCGAATGCAGGAGTGAATTCCAAGCGGCGAGTTTAAGTAGTCCCGTCAGAGCGAGCAAAACACATATTTAGCATGCATTCTCAATTTAGGCAGCCTTATACGTTCGAGAAGACATGCTGCCAAATTGAATACGCGCTGAAATGTGTTTTGTTCGCTTTGACGGGACTACTTGAACTCGCCGCTTGGACATCACTCCTGCGTTCGCTCACCTTTGCTTTTGAAAGAATCACTACCCAGGTTAAACCACTTAAACCTTGTACTATTTATTGTTCAGTGGTTAAAGTATGAGTTTGACGACGCGCTGGCCTAGTTGGGAGTGACCCTGCCTACAAAGCTAGCGGTCATGGGTTCAAATCCCGGTAAGGGCAGATATTTGTGTGATGAGGGCGAATATTTGTTCCTGAGTCATGGATGTTTTACTAGGATAGGTCAATTGGTGTGACATTGTCAATACATTTTATAAGTAACAAATGTCAAGAAGTAGATCTAACCACGATTTGAGTATTGGAAACTGTCATTAGAGATGTAGGTACTATTTTGTACACGATGGGTATAAGTAGTTTGAATAGGTATAATGTAGCTAAGAAAATGATAAAAAGTATTATTTACGAAGAAAATGTATGAATATGTATGTAAAATACTTTATTGTACAAATGGGAAACAAACCACAAAGTAGACAGATAAACAAAAGGTATGTACAAAGGCGAACTTTTCACTAATGGATCTCTTCCAGTTAGCACACTTTAGTGCTTTGTCACTATAACGTCATGTTTGAACTCTACCAATCTGTCAAAGGCGTTAAAGCGACAAGGTACAAAGGTGTGCAGCTACTTATGAGGTCGACTGTACTGCCTGTACAACAGGGTAGTGATTCTTTCAAAAGCAAAGGTGAGCGAACGCAGGAGTGAATGTCCAAGCGGCGAGTTTAAGTAGTCCCGTCAAAGCGACAAAACACATATCAGCGCGTGTATTCAATTTGGCAGCATGGCTTCTCGAACGTATAAGGCTGCCTAATTGAGAATGCACGCACTAAAATGTGTTTTGCTCGCTCTGACGGGACTACTTAAACTGGCCGCTTGGACATTCACTCCTGCATTCGCTCACCTTTGTTTTGAGAGAATCACTACCCAGTAAGACGGTCCTTTTAAAAGTAATGGAATAAATTACAGTATTAAGTATAAGTAGGTAGTATGGATAAAATCCGATTCCGACCCTAAATTTACTCATAAATTATTGATACCCTTAATGGAAATTTGTAGTTTTTATCTCCTTGCAAATTGTATGATAATTTATTTCCCCTTTGTTTAGCAACGATTCCATTTGTCTTAGAAAGCTTATCAGAAAACCCATATGCATCTTAAGTAAACATTTGTTTTCTTATAAATACGTTTTAACCTCTCTTTTTAACGTTCGCAAGTATTTGTATATTCTGGCCTACGCCTCAATAGATCATAGGGTGTATACAGGACCTATTGGCCACATTTTATTCCAGAAAATCGAAAAGTTTTCAAGGAAGACATGTTGAAGAAATCTTTCACAGACGGAGTAGCGGGCAAAGGCTAGTTGTACAAGAAATATTTTACATACCGACACAAATTTTAAATATTAACAAGTTAAAAAACAGTCAAGTGCGAATCGCACTCGCGCACCGAGGGTTGCGTACCGCCGCACAGTAAGTATTATAATATAATATATATATGTATGTATATAATCACTTAATTGTACAAAAGAAAAACCAACTAACAATACAATTAATATAAAAATATATACAAAGGCGAACTTATTCCAAACAGACAGACAGACAGACGGATGGATGGAAGGACAGTGTAGGCTTAGTAATAGGGTTCCGTTTCACGGCTTTCAGATACCTACGGAACCAAAAACATAAAAATAATAAAATCACAGACTGTGAAACAACAAATTAAGTAACTAACTGCCAAAACTTTTTATGTTCTACATAATTCCCAGAAAACAAAGCAAAGGCATTCCAGTTATTTAATTCACAAGCCAACTCCTACAATGGTAATATAAATTCTTTTCTGCTCACGCGCTGTTTTAATATAATGAATTCCAGTGAAAATCTCTGAAATTCAGAATAAGTTGTGTTTTGCTCGTTTGTTGTCTTACTGGCTGTGACGGTTTTATACATTTCTAAGTAATGCATTAGACATCATTAATAACATATAGGTAAACTTATTATGAATTGGGAAGGGAAAAATAGTATAGGAAGATTGAATATTGAAGCGGGTATCTCTCAATATATTGATGAAAATCGGGTGTCGTTCGCGATTCATTTATCGTTTGTCCTAATCGTCATTTGCCCTAATTTATCGTTTGTGCTAAACTGGTTTTCAGCTGAATCAGACAACTTTTCAAGCTTTCCAAAAATACTACTTTTCAAGCTTTCCAAAAATACCTGCGGTTAGGTTAGGTTAGAGTATTATATCAACACTAAAGGCGTACACCAAACGTGTGGCAGCAGCAGCGCGTAGCGCCGCGTGGCGTCAGGGAGTTGTAAAACAACAAAACAAATGACACCCCGGCACACCGAGACGCGCGTTTGCGGCGCCTGTGCAGCGCGCGAGACGCGCGTCTCGGTGTGCCGGGGTGTCATTTGTTTTGTTGTTTTACAACTCCCTGACGCCACGCGACGCTACGCGCTGCTGCTGCCACGCGTTTGGTTTGCCGGAACCTTAAAAAGTTTTAAACATCAGGCGGAAATGGCTTTTAGGATAAACGATGAATCAGTACAAATGACGATTAGGACAAACGATATTATGAATTCCGGTATAGACCCATGAAAATCATAATGACTACTAGCAACTTAGAACAAATAGAACTCGAACAGAGGGTAAGGCTCAATTTAATAGAAATAACTTGTCATGGAATAATATGCGACGAGAATAACGGCGGTTAAAACGCTGAAGAATCGCTTAGAAACGTGTTAAGAGGGCGGTAAAAGTTTACACGTTACTAGTTTGCACTAACGCTTGGAAAATAGGAAAACGAAGCGGCTTAAAGTTTATTTGATGTTCTAAAGCCGCGGACTCACTGACAGCGGAGGCGGTGCGGTGCGGCGCGTACTAAAAAAACTATTAGCTAATTAAAAACCCCCGATATAATGGTAACACTTTCTTTCAGAGCTGATATCTCTTAAACGGCCCAACCGATTTTCATGAAATCTAGCTAAGAAAACCTGCTTTCGATTTAGCTACGGTGCCACGGACACACGCAAACGGTGATATAACCCCCCTCTATTTGCGTCGGGGGTTAAAAAGCGTGTCCAGACGTGGCGGAAGCCTTAGAATAATAATACATGTAATGTTAGTTTCATGCCGACGGGTAAAACTTGAAGCCACAAGTCTGTAGGTTTAATCTTGTCGTACGTTCGCGCCACGACACGCACTCAAGTGCATATAAATATCGTACTGAGTAAACTAACTTTCGTCTCGTTTAAGTAGCATTCATTACATTGGTGCGTCGTACAGTCAAAGACTTTTTGGTACCCACCTTACGCCCAAAGTCAATCTGGCATTCTACAACAATAAGGTTGAGTTACCTGTTACTTACAAATGATTTAGCATCTCTAATGACATTGACGACTTCAAGCATATTTTTGTTGAATAGGTCACAAATTAACGTTCGTGACCGTACGTCCACTAGGTTTCTAGGTTCTATTCTAAGGCCGGTGTTTTAGTATGGAATCGCGCCGCCTCCGCTCTTAGTGCGTTCGCGGCTTTACGACTGATAGTTACAGTAAAGAAACAGTAAATTTCCTCCATATCAAAACAAATAGCTGTATTTATGTGCGCTATAAATCGTATTTGTTTGCACATTATATTTATTACGTGCAGCCGTCTCTTTCGCTCGTTTCCAATGTTAAGTTGTCCCTAATTACAGTGCAGTGGGTCTCTAATCAACTCGGGCCCCGCCTCACCTTAATATTTTATGGTAGCATTACTAGAGTAGGTAACAAAATGAAAGAAAGAAAAAAAAACTTTATCGCAGATAACCTGTAATTTATTTAGATTCCTATTGAGACGCTGAATATTTATCAACGTTTCGTTATTGACTAAGAATTATCATAATGGAATAAAGAGAACAATGACACCGTTTCTGGGTTTTTGTAAAGAAATAATATTAATAGAAGGCATTTGTCTCAAAGGACGTTGAGATTTCGAATGCCTGTAAAGATTCTTTTAATCATCATTAATTATAATTACAATGGGTCGTGTATTCTGTTTAAAATAAACTTAAAGACAATGAAAACGGAAGATGTTACATTGAGTAATTTAAAAAAAATATCAATATTAATTCCTACTTTGCTACTTATTTGACGTTAAGTATTTAATTAATAACCTACGTAACATACTAAAAATAAAGATATATATGTCTAAGCGATTTTTTAAGCGAAAACTTCCGGTTGTGGTCCCCATTCTTTCGTCGTTTGAGACTTGAAAAGCAGAAAAAAACAGCCAGCAATTTTAAGAGTAAAAGAATAAAGTTTTTCTTAAGTCTTAAAAGTCTCTTTTAAACGTTCACTAACTAACTGTGTATTTATAAGCTGAACACGTATTTGTTTCTAAGTTTTGGATGTTTACTTTGAATTTAACTATTTATTTCCCTATACAATTATGCTTACCCATTGTACCCATAGTACAAATCTTATAGTAGCTAATTTTTGTGGAACGTCGTTCAGTGTGCCTCTATCGTCACAGACTAGTTAGAAAGAGATATCATCGTGGAAACTTGTACTAGCCTTGTAATATCTATTCGTAGTTTCGGGATTAAATCTGTCAGCTGCTTATATATTCCGTGGCGGTTTGAGACTAATCAGGCTTACTCCAAATCCCCTCACCGCCATTATTCCCCGAGGGCCGTAAGCCGTTAAAACACCCCAGCGATTCCATTAGGGCGGTTTGTCAAAAGTCATTATTTTTGACAGATTACCGGTAAAGCCCTTTCAGCGGCCCGAAGTGTACTTGTCAGATTTGCCACTTTCATTTAGATTTCACTTGGTTTGCTTCGGTTTTTAAGAGTTTTTCTGTAACACTTACGGTAGACATTACGGTTCAAGATAAAAAAAAGATGTTTATTCAGTAAATAGGCCGCACGGGCACCTTCCGAATAAAACTACCAGGCGCTTCGCAAGAGACCACTGCTGAGAAGAAACGGCGCAAGAAACTCATTAGCGGCCTTTACACGTAAAGTTCGGACCGCGGGACACGCCACGCGCCTTTTCAATCTTCGTTCCGTACCGTTCATTTTTTAATATTTTACTATTACAGTTGCATTTACACGTACGCCGTACGGTTCCGAACGAAGATTGGAACGGCGCGTGGCGTTTCCCGTGGTCTGAACTTTACGTGTGCAGGCCGCTATTATATTAAACTCATATTATTCAGTCGTTTTTTAAATATTGCTTATGAAATTTTACAATGATATTTTTCATTCTTCAATAGACTTTAGACAAATTGTGGACCCCTAGATGAAATTTATCATTTTCATTATTTTTATACATTTACGCTCGTTTCATAGATGCTGAAATCAAGTTTGAAAAAGTGACAGTTATTCCTTAATGGCTGTATAAGACTTTTCCATGGTTTAGTAACAAGTCAAAAAGTAAGTAAGTAGAAGTAAATATTCCTGATGGAGGAGTGTTTTTCTTCGAAGGGTTTTATTGAACTTGAAGTGTTTTTATATTTTTTCCTTATTTCTTTTTCATTTCTTTCGAAACTGTTAAAAAAGATAAAGATAAAAATGCTGTATGTATTGCCGATTACTATTAAGAAACTGACGTTAAAGTTTCCTTTTAAGATAATTTTCGGATGTTTAGTAATTACACTTTTCGAGTTTATTTCCTAAACCGTCCTCCAAATCTAAAAATTGATAATAATAATGTTTTTTGTAAGAGCTATCCAATGATACCTAACTCGATGTTATAATGTAAAAATTCTACCACGTATAATCTTTTCTTTACGTGTAAGGGAGGAAAAAAAAACAAGATTATATTTTACAATGTTCTCGGTGTATTTTGTATAACTAGGTATACCGAATTCCTGCTTTGTATTACCAAGAGTCTCTAAGTTAAACTGTGTTCAGACAGACACACGAACAGACGGACATGGCTAACCCATATAAGTTTCTTGTTGATTACGGAACCCTAAAAACGAAAATTGTCGATCACTATTAAGAAACAGATATTATAGCACCGTTATCAGATCTATAATAACTTCCGCGCGTCATGTGATAAGGTGCTAACTAGTGTAAAGTGAAAAGACATGGTGCTAATTGTACCTAATAAAGTAACAGTGCTGTCACGAGTAGTCGCTGACAATAATTAGCGTATAACTTGCAAATTAAGCCTTATAGCTGTTGGTATACCCCACTTAACAATAATACTCAGTTGCTATAATAATATAATTTGGACGTTGTTTGTTTAAAAGATATAATAGGTTGTTTAAATAAATTTAAAACGACGTTATAATGGTGACGATACGAGTACCTAATACCGAATTATACCTTTACACTAAAGACGTTTTTTTTTGAAATCCTACTAATGTTATAAATGCGAAAGTTTGTGTGTTTGTTTGTTACTCCTTCACGCTGCAAAACGGCTGGACGGATTTGGATTAAATTTGAAATGGAGGTAGCTTATACCCATTCAACACATTACAAAACATTTAACACATTCATTCCGTTTTTTTTTTAAAGTTCCCTAGGGAATAACGGTTGTCGAAATCTACAAGGATGATGACGCTAGTATAGTAAATAAAATTATTTCACATTAATAATCATTTAATTAACATTAGTTAATACCCGTGACTTGGCAAAAACAGTTGACTTGATGACGAGAACTACACTATATTTAAGTAGTTTAAAAAAAGCGGCTAAGTGCGAGTCGTATTCGCACACGAGGGGTTCCAATAATCGGAGTTGCAATTTTATATGAACTTTGGCGCACCCGTTCCGTGCTATTCGTCCCCCGTTTTTTTAATCTAGTTTTATATTTATTATTTGTTGTTATAGCGGCTAATAGAAATACAGTCCGTGAAAAAATCAAGTGTCTAGTTATTACGGTTGATGAAATTTCTACAGCCCGCTGACGGAATGAACAGACAGACGGACATCGGAGGCTTAGTAATAGGGTTCTGTTGGTACCCTTAGGGTTCGGAATTCTAAAAGCATTTTAAAATTTTGTTTCACGGAACATTTTTATTATGTAAACTTTTTTGACTATCTATTTATTATTTCATATTGTTTAATTGGTTATAGATAGTAATTTTTATAACCTCATTTTTGATAGTCTTATAAAGGCGTTAGAGACAATATTTAATCAGTCTTTGCAATCAGTGTTTAATCCAAATTGAGATAAAACCCGATTAATTATCTTTAATCGTATCTATACTAATTAATCATGATACTATTTTCTAAGAAAACTGATACTCATGATTACATAGGCATTTCAATGGTTGCCTTGATTTTACTAATTATGGAATGAATAAAAAGACAATCCTATAACAGTTATAGGTCATCAACTACATGTTGGCCAAATTCCCTTCAAATCAGTTTACACAGTGAGATTTAGTATACAATTCTTAATAGTTATGTACATCACTTATTTGTCTTGTTACAAGACATAGGATATTTTTCGTTCCTGAAAGTTTGGTACTTCCCGGGAACGTTAAAATTAAAGAACTTACTTTTGTATGCGTCCTACTTTATCATCATCATTTAATTTAAGAGCTTTGCTTCTCGGTGGAGTAATTGCCACTTTTCTCTGCTCTCTGGCAGCCTTTTCACATCCTGATGTAAAACATGACATTGGCCTTTTGTCTTATTTGGCAGGAGTAAGTAAGCCTAGGTCTTCTTCTTCATCCTAATTAGGCGAAAAAAAAACTAGTAAATACAAGATATTATAATTAATAATAACTATAAAAATCTAGCGATTTTCATGAAACTTGACTAAGAATCATTCTAAACAAACTACCTTTTTAAAAAAACTGCGTTTGAATCCGTGTATCCGATGGTATCCGTTTGGTAGCTACGATACCACTGAAACTTAATAACGCTCATTTTACATCGGGGTAGAAAATAGTAGTTTATGTGACTGGTGCAAAATGAATGAGAGGCATTAATACTCGAGTGTGGTTTTATGAAACGAGCCTAAAAGCAAGTTTTATAATAAGATTAAACGAATGTTTTTTTTAATGCCTAATTTTGTGTACAGTCGCATGCATAACTTTATCTTCATGCATATCATAAGTTTTCTACAATCAGTGGTTGCCCTGTATCTTAATGTATCTGTTTCTAGGTGACCGATACTTTAATGTGAACATTAAGATGCAAACACATCGATAACCGATACTTTAATGACATTCAATACTTTAATGTTAACATTAAAGTACAACCACAGGTACAGGTTTCTTTATATAGGCCATTTGCTCATCGTTTCTGAACCTATTGTAGGGAAGTTATGATATGGATCGAAGATTAAAATACATACTATATTCCTTGTTTTCTAAAGGCCTTGTTTGTCAATTGTTTTGAGCTTCACGGTCACTATAATATCTTCAAAAGCAAATATTACCGGTCGGTGTACGTACTAATTTTCATATACATCGACCCGTTTCAACTGCTCTTCTGTTATTATGCAAACTGTCATGCGGGACATAATTGTTATGTTGATTCAGTGAATGCCTTTTATAGATACAAGGGCACATGTCCTATTTCGTGGCTAGCTTAAAGTAAACTGTCTTCTATTATTTATAAGGATGTTTTGCACATGAAGATTGAGGACGGCCGGATATTTTTTTTTTGTATGTTTTCTATAGATATAAATATATTATATATGCTTAGTTTGGGACGAGGTCAATTTATGCGAGATTGTCAGCTGTATCCAATGAAAAAAAAACATTTTTTATTCGTCAACGCTATTAATGAAATTGACAAAACTAAATACAGAAGGAAGAATTCTTTTCTTTTTTTATGGCAAAGAGAAGGCAAACAAACGCATAGGCCACCTGTAGTAAATAGGATCTGTACCCTTACCTGTAACCCTAACCATGAGTTACAATTACCGTACTCGCTAGCGAGTCGCATGCTCTGTCCCTCGCACTCTATAAGAATTCTGTGAGGGACAGAGCATTCGACTCTTTAGCGAGTACGGTAATTGGAACTCATGGTAAGGGTACAGAGATCTGTAGTCATTTGTATTTTCAAAACTGCAGTCTGCAACCCTAAATACGGAAGTCTCATTCTATAACACAAAATTAGAGTAAGACAGCTATTGTTGCCGGCTATAAATTTCCGTTAAGCGTTGCCCGTGTAAGTGCACTGTAAAGGTGAGTATCCACCGGAGCGGTACGCGGTAGAGAAGCGGTGCGCCAGAAAAAAATCCACCCATGGGAGAGCTGCGCTGAGCGAGGCTAGGGTTACCATTTAGGAATTTGAAAAGTCCTGAAAAAAAGCCTGACATTTAGATAAAAGTCCGGACTGCTATGTTCCATTTCGTGACTAAAAAGTCACTTAGTTAAAGTGGTATGGTTGGTAGGTATGGTAGCAGACGCTCGCATTGCGAGGGGGGCAGGATGCGGGGTGCGGACAGGGATAGTTCGGAAAATCCGGACTAATTAAAGAGCCAGTTAAAGTCCGGACTAGTCTAAAAGTTCGGACATTTCCGAAAGGTCGATATTTTCCTCGCGCACCGCACCGCTCCCTCGCACATATTTACCCTAAAGGTGGGCTCTGGTGGGTATTTATCAACGGGACTTGTTACGCTAAAAGTAAAAATCATGCACTCAGGATGGGATCGTGACAATACGTCGTAACATGACAAATAGGTACCGTCCACATAACCGGTACTGACACGCTTCAATGACACGGTCACGTTTAAATATAAGTATATTAGTAACCATTTATTTAGCAATAAGATTAAAACCGTTTGTACGCTTGCTTGTTTGCTGAATAGCTACAAGCGCAATAATCACATAAGTAAGACCATGTATTTGACTGTATTCTGACAAATGAATTTGAATTTTGAATTTGAATTGCCACAAATACTGCAAATGCGTTGCCAACCTAGAGGACTAAGATGGAATGCGTCTAAGTATGAGCAAGTTATTCTAAGTATCTTCAATGTCTAGATAAATATTTACGAAAACAATACGACCTTTAATAACAAAGCGTTCCTTTGTTCTTCTCCAATTAAACTCCATTATGAGGTTTTCTTGTTAACCTCCTTAACGTAATTAGAAAACATAGCCTTTATCGGTTGCACGAGTCCGTCTATTCTAGTAAAAGTCGTAAACTTTATCGCTATGACGTTAATGTTATCGAACGTATACAAGCGTTTTGCCCCTGACTTCCTTCGTTTCGTTTTAGGCCACCTGCGGCACGTTTTATAAAGCTACAAGTAACAATTTTACAGGTCTAAACTGGCAACACTGCTCAAATGGCTGGTCGTCATTGGTCGAGGTTGTGTCAAATGGAAACTTGTAACCTGTAAATTGTAATTTGTAGCTTTATAAAACAGGCCACTGGTGGTAAGTGGGATCTGAGACCCATGGACATTTGAATTCACTAGACTACAATCTTAAGACTGCAATCCTAAGACCGCAAATACGCTGCGAACCCTGAGGACTGAGGCGGAGTGCCTCTATGCTATTAATTTTACTAGCTGTCGTATCGGCAGATTTTAAAGGCTAATTTGTCAGTATTTTAATGCAATTTTGTGCAATAAATACTAAAAAAATAAAATATCGTTTGCCTTAACATAAAAAAAAAACCTAATTTTAGTTTGGGTAATGTATTACTTACTTCTTTTAATACGGTATTAGTGATTTTTTAACACAGAGGTGTTAGAAAATAATGTTCAAGTACTATTCAGCCCGCATGCAATCGTGCAAATTGCTGACTTTAAATTAATTTTACATATTAAGAATTTAACTCAAATAATAACAGGTGTCATTGATACAATTAGGTTATTGAATTTTAAATCATTTCTAAGGTATGGAATACACAGAAATGGCGCGGCGCAAGTATGTGCCGCGCCCCAAACCTTTTTCATACAAAATGGAATAAAACGGCAAGTTGTGAAATGTACACGACACAAAAGGCGCGACCCGCACGACGCGCCTCTTGTAGGTGCGGGAAAGGTATGCCTTCGCCGCGCCCTCGCCGCTCCCTCGCCTCTCCCTGGCCTCTCCCCACCCTCGCCGCGCCTATAGCAGACGCGACTACAGCGCCGCGCAAGAAGCACGCCGAGTATGCGGGAGTATTTATCTAAATAAAAATGAGTGACGATTTTGAATTCAATATAAAACTCTGCGAGATAGTTGAACAACATCCAATTCTTTACGATTATTCTAAGCCGGATTATTGTAATAAATGTGTACAGGATAAAATATGGCGGGAAATAGGATTAAAAATCGGTGCCACAGGTAAGTACTTGAGATTTATTTATACTGAATTATGTCTATTCTGCGAGCCTAGTATGGCTGCGTCTATATCGCGTGTCAAACGTGAATAAAGCATCCGTCTCTATCGTACTTATTTACTTGTCAGAAGGTGACGGATGCCTTATCCACACTTTGTCACGCGATAATCGCAGCCATATTAGGCCCCCTGAAATGGATCGATTTGTTAAAAGTATGTCGTAAGATATTCCCTAATGTTTTTTGGATTTTCAATTGTTTGTTGCACGTTAACGCCACGGACCTAAAAAAAATGCGGACGTAACCTCGTCTAATCATTAGTGAAACACACAAAATGGCCGTCCGTTTACGAGTGTGCGTGCTTTGAGGGTTGCCATATAAATCGTCAATTTGCCCATTTTTAACCGACTTCAAAAAAGGAGGAGGTTATACGTTCCACTGTATGTATTTTTTTTTTTTATGTATGTTCACCGATTACTCCGTCAATTGTGGACCGATTTTAAAAATTCTTTTTTGGTTTGATAGAGTATACTTCCGAGGTGGTCCCATTGTCACCAAATCTGAATCTGATGAGGGGATCAGTGAGGAATTGAGGGAACTCCTCAAATATTGTATGCAAACATATAGCGATTTTAGTATTTTTAGTAACAAGTGAAGCATTTGCATTCAGAAAGTGTCACTTGGTCAAGCGGAACTGATGATGAAGACCACAGATGGCCACCGGAACTCCTCAACGGTACCGATTTCAAGGGTGGCGATAAGATATCTCGATTAAGATAGTTGAGCGACTACAACGAAGCACATTTAATTGTTTTAAAATGACTATGTTTTTCCCGCGGCGTTGCTTGCGGCGAGCTTGAAATGTCTTAAAGTTTCATATATCAACTAAGAAGTGGGACTACATAAGCTTATTATGATCACTAAAAAGTGTAAAATAAAATAAATGTTTAAAAAAACAAAAAACCGCCTTCAAAAACGCGAAAAATAACTTCTACTACTAGGTACTTAGTAGTAGGTACCTATCCTATTAGGTTAGTCTAACTGAAGTCGGCGACCACAATATTTTCAACAAAAAGCCGACTTCAGTTGGACTAACCTAATAGGATAGGTACCTACTACTAAGTACCTAGTAGTAGAAGTTATTTTTCGCGTTTTTGAAGGCGGTTTTTTGTTTTTTAAAGACCCTTTTACCCACTGCAACTTTTTGCAGCGATACAGACGCGCATTTCGCGACTAAACGTAGACGATTTGTGACTGTATTGCTACATTGAGACTGAATCGCGATTGTATCGCTGCAAAAACTTGGTACAATTAAATCATGTTATCATTTATATACTACCTAGGTACTCCAACATTGGGTTCGATTTCGATTGCGACATGTAACTGTTTTAATTTAATTGAAATCGGGTTTTCTCATTTTGTACTGATAAAACCAATGTCAACTAAAAAAATAATGGGACTAAGAGATAAGAAAATTATATGACAAATTAAGACATAAAAATTATATGACCAGTTTATTTTTAATTTCAACAATTGCACGAAAGAATAATACTTACAATGTTGATATATCAAACTATAATCTTATTAATATAGTGATTAATATACATTTTACGAATAAAGTAATAATTATATTGTCATCGCAAGTACATAAGTAGGTATGCAAAATTTCAAGATTTTCGTGCTCTTGACAATCTTACATTAAATGCCCTTCTTTCTTTTGTTAATTTATTTCGGCCATACGGTTTCATTAAATTTTTCTTAAGTGGAAATAAGGGGTTGCAATATTCGTCCTAATTTAGTAGTCGAATGAATGATACGAATATTTAGATTTCCAATATTCGAATATTTCGAATTCGTTTTTTTTTAATAAAGCAATAAGTTGTGTAGTGTAAAAATTAAATGTAATGTATGTGTGATTAATATTTGTTGACTTTATACTGTACTAAAAAAGCCTTTGTTTGTTTTATGTTTCAGTTAAAGATTGCAAAGAACGATGGAAGAACATCAGAAATAGTTACGCAAAGTATAAGAAAAAAATCAATTTACCGTCTGGCTCTGGTGCAAAACCTGCTAAAGAATACTACCTTGCGCCTTACTTACATTTTATAGACAATTTTTTAAAATCCCGAGCCTTTAAATGCAACTTAGAACTCAATACAGATCGAATCGACGATGAAGACGATTTGTCATATACTCACATGTCTGGTTCACCTGCGGGTGCTGCTTCAAATGATTCAGATTTGATCACGCCACAACCAACGACGTCACAGATTTATTTAAGTGATGTAAATAAGTCAACGTTCGAATACTTCTCAAAAAAAAATGAAGATTTAAAGGCAAAAGAAGAAAACGTGGACGAATCAGAATCAGACGCTGATATGGCCTTTTTCCGCAGCATGTTACCGGACATAAAAACAATGACACGAGATCAAAAACGAAAATTAAAAATTGGCGTCCTTAATTTAATTGAACAAATTTTAAAAGAGCCAATTCCTAGTCGTATCTCGTATTCAAGAGGTGCATTGAAGCGTGAATCTCCTTACTATAGAACTTCATCACGGGAGTCAGAATAAAAGAAATAAATAAAGAAGAAAGCGCTCCTTTTACTTATATAGCGTTAAGCACAGAGGGCTTATTGTCTAACGCACTCGCAATTGTCGTTCAAAGTGGAACAATTGTTTTCATTTTGTATGTAGACAAGCCTTCGATTTTCGATTTGTATAATAACAACTTTTGAAATATAACAAACAACTTTATAAACCAATCACGCTTTGCTTTATTTCTACGAGACCTCGTCGTGTTGTTCTCATAGTCTTTATTATTAGTTTAAGGTTTATTGACCTTACATTTGTAATAATTTTATTTTTGCTAGTTTTAAGAATTTATTGTTTATTACTTTATTACCTTATTATTACTTAATGTAACTTACTTTTAAGTATTATTTTGTTATTATTATTGAAAAAATGACCTTCTGCTGGAGTTTCTTGCGGCGCTTCTTCTCCGCAATGATGGTCTTGTCCGAAGCGCTGGTAGATTCACTCATGTTACCGACGTGTAAAAGAGCCCTCATGTGGCCTATTTACTGAATAAATATTTTGAATTTTGAATTTTGAATTTTTGAATTTCTATCGCTGCTCCTCAAAAAACGCTGCCAAATGCTTTCCGTGAATTCGTAATTTTTGTCCATTGTTAATTATTTCTTCTTAATTGACATAGGCGTGCGTGAATCTGCGAAACAAAAATTGCGTTGTTACTATTATACCTACTACTTGCACCTTTAAATATTATGATGTTCTTAAGCCAAAGGTACCCATTGTCTGCAAATTACACACGTATTTTATACATTTAATATTATACAATAAATATGTAGGGATAATAACATAGAACATATCAAGTCTGTCTCACTAAAATTACATAAAATAAGAAAGATTTAAGAAAAAAGGCTTTTCTTGATAAACGGTCTAAGTAGATATTTTTTTAAATATAGTAATAAAACATACAAGTAGTTTTTTATTAACAAATAGGTACCAAGCAGATCCTTAAATTAGAACGGGTTACTTTAGTATTTATTACATCTTAAGATAATATATGGTATATTTTATATAATTCTTAAATTACAACATTTCTCTGAGATATATTGTAGTTAACAGCAAGACTGTAATAAGTTAATTGTGACACGTAGTTTATATTAAAATAATAATTTCGTTTACTTATATTTTTTCATGTCAGTCAGCAATTCAGCATCATTACATTCACAGCACAGCACAAAGAATATGAACTAATCCTTAAGCGGCTAATGGTTGATCCTTTAGGGTTTTTGTTTATCTCTGTCAATAATGATGACGTAGCAGGTAGCCGGACTCGCTTGCTCGCTACCCCTTTTACCGATCACGATACGGTATTTAGTTGTTTTAGAAAGTTTGATTTTGGTGATAAAGAAAAATAAGTAATAAGTATATTGTTCGTCTTAGATTTGAAGTTATTTTTAATATTTAAATCTATATCCACGGAGTTGTTAATGTGGAGGATAATTAATCCTGGCAATTTGTTATAGTGTTTCGCTAAGGTAAGTACCTACCTAAATACTTAATTACAGACATATTTCTGCACTATTCGAAATATTCGATTTATTCGAATAATTAATATTGTCGAATTCAAATTATATTTATGGCGAATAATTCGAATATGGGCGCTGGACGCTGGAGCGGCATCCGACGATGAAATACTATGTGCTCAAGAGATAAAAGGACATCTATGCGTCGTTCTCTGTGAGGCGTAAATTGCCCCTAATATACTAAGCACTCGGTGCTCTTCTGCATTTAAATGTATAGAACACATTATTTGTAACCATTGTATACCTACGATAATGGTTGGTGATTTTAATATGTATTCCATGTCAACTAGTATAAGGAAAGACTTCGAATTAATGCTGTCATATTGTAATCTCACGTAACGTAGTAATATTGTAAATAGTTTAGATCGCTTACTACAACTGGTGTTGACCTATGAAACTGTGACAGAGTTGGTACCTCAGCAGATGCAGACAACTGGTGCTTACAGACGTCCGGCACTTCCGCAGACGCAGACAACTGGTGCTTACGGACGTCTGGCACCGCAGCAGACGCAGACAACTGGTGCTTATGAACGTCTGGTACCTCAGCAAGCTCGGACTGGAATATATTTGCCAATATTTTCTCCTGTTACTCCGGCTTCCCCGCGCTCATATCAAACATTTGAATTAGGCCGCCAACCTCATGATGATATAAAGGATTTCAATAACTTTTTACATGATTAAAAAAGGTGTCCAAGCTTAAATACCTATTTTAGGAATCTTTTTGCTTTTATTTGAATTGAGCAATTTCAAATAAAAGCAAAAAGATTCCTAAAAATGCAATTTTTTGAATTGAGCAATGGACGTATTTTGGCTGAAATAGTGACGATGATACATATCGTTTACAAAACAACATTATCAAAACAACTAAAAGCCATGTATCGATCATTTATAACGCCTCTATTTTAATCGGCCAAACAACATAGCTTTTGACATACCTATTATCGTATTGTTTTAACACAGCTGCCATTACTCATAACGTTGACAATACGAAAATATGTCAAAAGCAATATTGTTTTATCGAGTAGCATAGATCCCTAGTATGCATGAATGTTGTAAGCCTTGAAAATCTCGCATGACAAGACAAACCCTTACGTACGGTTACCCTAAATACAGGGTGACTCTATTCCGAGCGGAAATAACGCTCAAGGGCGGGTATTCTAAGTGCCGTGCAGTTAACGCGCCTCGCCGCACGCAGTCTCGTTCCAGTCATTTCCGAGTCGTTTACGATCGTGGTAGGACCCTTCGCTATTAGTAGATCTTATTGTCATTTAATAGTCTTCGCAGTGCACTTAGCTGATAATAAAATGGGAAATAAACTAACTGTTTGTCGTTTGTTTTCAGGTAAGCTGACTGCATTCTACTGGTTTGTAAGTAAAGATGGTCGAAGACGAAACTGGCTTAGTTAAATGAATGTATACGCTCTTGAATTGAATTTATCTAAGTTATCACGCTTGGAGAAAAGCCGAAGAAGGAGAGTTCCATTTATTAAGAGTTAATGAAGATGGAAAGCCAGCACGTTGGTAGTCCGGAAATTATAGGAGCGGGAAAACAAAATTTAGATGTTTCGTCAAATACGAGTATGTCGAATGGAATGTGGGAAACAAAGTTTCAACAGTTAAGTTACACCTGCAAAAATAACCTTAAAAATAGAAAAGTTTAAAAATAACTTGATTCACTTCGCATTTCAATGAGTTTAACTTCTTTTTTCTGTTTCATGTATTCAGATGTATTCAGTTAAAAAACTTTTGCGGTCCATTTATTCAGTAGCAGGTTCAATAAACCATTTAGGGATAGCAGCAAAGGATAACTTTGCGTTTTTTAATCCCAATTTCGTAAAGACTTTTTTGTATTTGTGTTTTGTATAATAACGTAGGTATTTACATACGACGTACAGTCAACAGCATAAATAAGTTATAATTTATGTACCTTGTCACTTTAACGTCGTGTTTGAAATATTATACAGAATTGTGAAACGATTGAAAGCGACAAAGTACATAAATGATCACTTATTTATGCGGTTGACTGTACATATAAATGCCACAAACGAATAAGAATACCTTGTTAAAAAACATTTATAAAAATCTAGCAGCTGAATGTGGATTTTGTATAAGGTTATAAAAAATGCAAATGTAGCAAGTATTTTGTTATACGGATAAAGAAAGCTTAAAAAACGCCCGGTAGATTTATCGTAGATTGAATAACATTTTGGGATAATCAGCATTGTCAGGAACACTCGTAATTAATCATCTACATTTCTCTGTCACACAATGGATTTGAGAGCATACTATAAAGTTCTAAACGGTGGGTTGCCAGTTAATTTATTATAGAATTTCTAGTCTTGAACACCCCTTATAACGTGGAGGTGTTGTCACAAATAACAATCTATCTTGCGAAGAGCGGAAGGGGTTGGTAAAATATATATGAACCAGAAAAGCGCTTAGCCGAATACGTATAAGGAAAACAAAGCGAATTTGATAACCCTAGGGAGCACTATTTCAGGCAACTACAAAAATATAGTATCATCCGGAGTGTATAGAATATTTTTACGCAATCTATACAGGGTGTCCCGTAAGTAGTACGACAAATTTAAATAGATAATAGGGCATCACCAGGGCTACCACAAAACACCCCCATGTATGTTCAGCGATTTTTAGTATTTTCAGAGATATTGATCATTTTAATCGGAAGTTTTGTAATTTTTCCTCGTGCCCATCGTACGAAAAACCCGTAAGCTCATGTATTATTTCAATGCTTTTCAGACTTTTCTTACATTGTTAGAATCATTATGAGCTTAGGATGTTTTTAAAGCTACATTCCAGTTTTTTCTTCATGACAACTTTTTGCGTAATCACACAAAGTTACTTTCTCCATACTAAGTGAACCCCATGTTTGTTTTTCATCTAGTATGGAAAAACAACCCGCTGCCGGACAGACGCACGGACGGACAACAAAGGCTTAGTAATAGGGTCTCGTTGGGTACGGAACCCTAGAAACGAGTCGGCATGCCTTCCTGAAATTAATTGCGGGGTTGCCACGTCTATTGTATTAATGTCGGCTGCTAATGAGGGTTTCTGTAATTTGAAACACGCACAAATTTTAATTAAAGCGTTTTGTTTGTTTGTCCGTTCGATATAAATCTTGTAATCGATTTCAAAACGTAGCAGACCTGGACAATGCGTATATACCTGTCTCTGTTTGGCCTAGTGGTTGACTGGTAGAGAATGCCTTAAGACATTAAGTCCGCCATTTGTACTTTCTTTGTGTAATGTGCAATGAAGTTTGAATTAATAAGTAATCCCTAATGTTACGTTTAATAATTCCTTTTACACACGTGTTTAAAAAAGCGTAACTAATTACTTGAGACTTCGCAACTTTATCTTTACATAGTATAAAACAAAGTTGCTCTCCACGTCTGTCTGTCTGTCTGTATCTCATTTAGATATTTTATCACTGAAGGTTTTTATTTATAACTAGAGGACGCCCGCGACTTCGTACGCGTAGAATTAGTTTCCCGCTACTCCCCCCATTTCTTCCCGTTGGGGGTCGATTTTCGGGAAACCCTTACTTAATGCTCACTTACATCATGAAAGGAACCTCTGTACCAAATTTCAAGTTTCTAGTTTCGGCTGTGCGTTGATATACATTATATGTACCCTATAGTCTGTACCAATAGAAATTGGCAAAGATGTAAACACAACCAAACGAACCAATTTACTATTATTATCTTCTTAGGAGCAATGATTTATACAATTGATATTTACTTAAGTTTAAGATTAAATAACTATTCATTATACGTTATTTTAAATAAAAACACGCTTGATGAATAATGTGGTTACGTGTCAAAAAGTACTAATTTGTTTACATCTTTCGCAATTTCAATTGACACAAACTAGGTATAAACGAAGAGAGGGCATCTCTAGTTTTATACAAATAAGTAAAACCGTTCATGCGTGAGTGATAGATACTGCACAAACATCTTACTAATATTATAAATGAGAAAGTTTGGATATTTGAATGTTTGTTACTGAATCACGCTTCAACCACTGAACGAATCGGGATGAAACTTGGCACACATATAGGTTAGGTCCTGGAATAGGACAGAGGATAGTTTTTTCCCGGAAAATTGGACAGTTCCCGAGGGAACAGCGATAAACTTCTACGCGGACGGAGTCGCGGGCAAAAGTTAGTTTATAATATTCTTTGCAACTTGCGGAAATTGGATAAATCTTTACAAAGGAAAAAATACGTTTGTTCCTCGGTATCAAAGGCAAAACTGTCATAATTGTCGTTATGAAAACATATATCCCTGTGTACGACGTATTGGATTACACGTCTTAAATATGAAAAGTAAAGGAAAAGAACATGACTTGTCACTTGGGCATAAAAAATAGGTCAAGTGCGAGTCGTACCCACGCACCGAGGGTTCCTTACCGCCGCATATTAGGTATTATTATATTCCGATTTGAATTCGATTTTGAATCGAATTATAGCGAGCACAACTCACGCTTGACCATTTTTTTGTATTTGTTGTTTTTTTCAGGGTTTGTACTACAATCATACCAACTTCGACGCTCGTATATTTTATCGTTTTTACGATACAACGAAAATAAAAAATAAATAAAAAAATAAACATTTATGGGGACGCCTTTTATTATTTCACTTTTTTTGTAAGTAAATTCGCTGTAATGACAGATAATTCTGAAAAAAAAAACCCGTTATCTATTACGGTTCAAAAGTTACAACTCTCTAAAGTTAGGACAGACGGATGGACGGACGGACAACATAGCCATATTAATAGAGTCCCGTTGGTCTGCTTTCGGATACGGGACTCTAAAAAAGCCCTTTTCTTACTGTTCCAAAATATTAATTTAACTTTCTATAATAAATAAAATAAATAAATAATTATGATATCAGTTAAGGATTTATTAAGGTTATAATGATAGTGGCATATAATGCTACCTTGCGGTACACCTCAGTGGAACCAGTCACTGCGAGAGTAACTTTACACTTCCCCTTCACTCCTCGCTAATTGTACGGTTTCCTCCTAGGGGGTTGTGGGTTACGTCGTTTGATATGCTATTTGATCCCCAAGTTCCTCTCAGTTTACAGTTGTGATACTTGCGGTATAATTTAGATATATTTACTATAGATATTGTATTTAGATACATGGTGTTCCAGAACTTTGTGTAGATAATACAGCAATAGCAGTTTTGTGTTATAATACATAGATACACACGCTCTTTTTGCGTCGGGGGTTTAAAAGTATTATTTATTGAACAACAAATAAAATAACAGCGTGGAAAGTAAATACAAAAAAGTTACAAAGTATGGTCATGTTGCACCAAATGACGTCTATTTAGTTAATTTTAGTTGTTTCAGACTTCAACAATTCCAACTAAGCGGTTTGTTTGTACTTTTACTATGTATTGTATTTGGGAGCCTTTTGTTTCCCATATTTTTTTTGGTCATAATGTCATTGTTGTCATAATTATTGATAGTCATAATTTTTCATGTCGCTGTTACTGTAAACTTTTTTGAACTTCTGAAATATGTAACGTGTAGACAAGGCTAGGTTAGGTTAGGTTTAATTTATAAAAAATCTAAAAAAGTAACAGTTTTTTTTAAATACGTTATGAATTGTGATGAATATGACCTAAAACACATTATGACTAAAAATAATTATGCCATACCATACTTTGTAACTTTTTTTGTATACACTTCCCATGCTGTTATGTTATGTGTTGTCTAATAAAGAATATTTAATTTTAAACCCCCGACGCAAAAAGAGCATGTGTATCTGTGTATTATAACACAAAGCTGCTATTGCTGTATTTATTTATTACACAAAGTTCTGGAACACCATGTATCTAAATACAATGGGTTCTTTAATGAACTACACAAAATAACAGCATGGAAAGTGTACACTAAAAAAGTTACAAATATATGGTCATGTTGCATCAAATGACGTCTAGATTTAGTTAATTTTAATCGGTTCAGGCTTGAACAATTCCAACTAAGCGGTTTGGCTCGGGTGCCAAATGAAGCCGAGCTCGCTAAGTAAAGAAGCAGACTTAAGTTTTGCAATATAACTTTAAAATCTTGATTAACTGCATCAACTTTTGTGATGAAATGCCGCCTTTTTAAACCCCTGGCTTAAATAAGGAGTGTTATATAGGTATATGTCAGCTTAACGGGTGCCTTTGCGAATCTTTGTATTTGTATCATCGCATCTCCGAAACGTATGGACCGTGTAGGGGTCATGCACACTCGAAAAAACAGAAGTTGTCTCTCCTTTAGTCTATAGTTAAAGGCTTGTGTGCATGTAAGTTATGTTTTTATTTAATAGGACGCCTGAAAATGAGGCCTTAAAAAAATTAATATCGTGTAAGTCCACAGGAAAGATGATAAATCTGTGCATGACCCGTAGCACATGGTATTTTTTGACTACAGCGGTATTCAGACAGGTACCGCAAGGTTTGGTATTCAACGCGTATTATTAAAATAATATGTACCTTCCAAATTTAAAGACTTTTGAAATGTTAACTAGGTACATATTGTGGACCGTTATATAAAAATCTTATTACCGTGTTATTGCTATTTGTATCTGAAAATCTAAATTGCTATAGGTACCTATTTGTAATGGGACCCCCTACAAACCTTGTAGAAATTAACTTTTTATTTTCCTGGTCCCTTTACACATTAAACACAAAGGTTTTCATTACAACTCTGGATACTTCAGTGAACTTGTGAAAGGGTCTCAAAGGTATGCAAATTAGAAGGCTTTTAGGTCCCTTTAATAAAACATAACGACCAACGGCCGGCCAACCCTTTAACAAACATAATTTTCACTTCATGATTGTGGTCGAAATTCGTTGCATATGAGTAAATACTAGGTACGAGCATCGAGACATTCTATCGTAGTGCTCACGGTTGGCAACGCATTTACAGTCTTAGGATAGCAATCTTGAGATTGAAGTCTTGAAAATGCAAGTGTCTATGGGTCTCAGATCCCACTTATTATTAGTGGCCTGCGGGATCGCTGTCTTCCCCATGCCGTTAAAAATTAAAAAACCTGTATTTTTTAAACAACAATTTTTGAAAACAGTTCTTTGTTTTTGCATACTCATTAACTGCCTGGCGAGACCAATCTCTAATAGAGTCCTAATAAGTGCAGAGTTGGTTAACTTGACAAAAGCTCGTGGAGCTAACCCCATGAGCTTCCTGCTTAGTCCACAAGAGTAAATACTTCTTTTATAAAACAATTTTGTCCTCGCGTGTGATATCCGCATGGACTTATTTCTCTAATACTTATTAGAGAAATAAGTTCATGAGGATATTCACCATGGACTACCATGGTGAATGTCTAAAACTGGACAGTGGCGAAATACACCTAGTTAAAACCAGGAGTGAAAGCCATTAATAAAAAAACAGAGTTCTTCTCTTCTCTCCGCTCTTCAGAGCATCTTCCATCTCCATTATCAGATCACCTCTGAGGCACCATATTAAGTAGCAAGGTATGTTAATCAAGGTTGTAAATCATTCATCATAATTTTATGAATTACGATAAACGGCTCACGTAGCTACTTTAAAATGACTTGTAAAATTATATTAACGAGTATTAAAAAATAATCAATCAATCAATAATATTGCATTGTCATCGAAATAATGAGATCTAGTTCAAAATTGATATGCAAGGTGTTAAAAATCAAGTCAACACGAATTATGCGATCGTTTACACAAACGCGATTCTTCCTATTCGTGATTGCCATACAAGATGGATTCCACACAACCGCAGTTTACTACATTCGTGATTCTACACAGCCGTTATTTTAACGCAATCGGGATTCATCCTATTCGTAATTCTACACAATATGGATTCCATACAACTGCAGTTTACTACATTCGTGATTCTACACAGCCGTTATTTTAACGCAATCGGGATTCATCCTATTCGTGATTGCCATACAATATGGATTCCACACAATCGAAGTTTACTACATTCGTGATTCTACACAGACCTTATTTTAACGCAATCGCGATTCATCTTATTCGTGATTGCCATACAATATAGATTCCACACAACCGCAGTTTACTACATTCGTGATTGAATAAATTTATACTATCTCTGTATACGAGTCTATAATTCGTAAGAAAATAAATAAAACAAATTTGTTCACATAAACACGTAGGTAACATTTGGGTTATGTTATGTTAGGTTAGGGACGAATTTTACACAACTCGACACATACGAGAATATATTAATAATATAATAACTTAAAAATGTTCTAAGTAGATAAAAGTATACTACACTTTTCGTTATTGCCAGACCTAGGAATATACGGGGCAAAATTAAATGACAGCTATGGATTGCCTATATCGATAAACTCAATTATCGATGCTTTTCCCATTATACTAGTGATCGCTCCAAGTTTTGTTTGTAAAAATAAAATTGTATGGAAAGTATGCAAATGAAACAAAATAGCAACATAATTCGGGTTATTCTTTATTTTAAAAGGATTTTTTAACCTTCACCATCATACTTTTTTTTACTTTTCCCCTTATTGTGTATTTCAGAATGACTGTCCCATTTACTATTTTTAAAATAAACGATTAGAAGTTGTTAGGAATAAATAAAATATGATGATCAAGGGGCGGAATTTTCATAGCAAAAATCAAACGTCAAGAGGGATTGAACATTGTGTTTTATCGACTATCGATGATTAATTGTCACTTAGCACATGTTTTTGGTAAAGAAATTAATTAGACCTGTAATGGGGAGGCCTTTGCCCTGTCTGTGTGTATGACGGTTAACAAAATAAGCAAGTAAAAAAACAATAACTAGTTTTATTTTGTTACAATTTAAATATAAAACCAAAACGGAAATTTTAAGCAGTATAACTGACAGTAAACGATCCTTCATTCATATAACAGAATCGAATTTCTCTAAATGGTCATCATTTAACCTGGTCCTGTTTTTAATGTAGATCCATTTACGATGAGAAAGATGAGAGGAGAGAGATGAGATAATCAATAACTGGAATAGTCGATAAAAAATAATTGGCAATCCCTCTTGACGTTTGATTTTTGCTATGAAAATTCCGTCCCTTGATGATGATGATGAGTGAAGGTTAAAAAATCCTTTTAAAAAAAATGTACTTAAGTACCTAGCTATTTTGTTTCGTTTGCATACTTTCAATAAAATTATATTATTACAAACAAAACTTGGAGTGATCACTAGTATTGGGTCCTTACCTATGAAATTGGCGTTATTTTTACGTGTTTTATTTCGTACGGAATTTATTCATTTCAATTTTAACTTCCAAATTATTTTTAAATTTCATTAATACAGTATGTTATAAAGGTTTTAGATACAAATAATATGGTTCAATTTCTTACTTAGTGTTTAAAATTAAAGTGTGAACTCAACTCTTTTCATGTGCTGTCAATTCAAGTGTTTCAATTACGCAGAGTTTAATGAAGCTAACTATTTAAAAAAAAAAGATATATAAGCTTAGAAGTGTCCAATATTCCTGACAGAATTTTGTTTGGTTTGCATTTGACGTTACTAAATAATCCGCAAAATTAAATGTATGAAAACCACCGTTTTCATAAAATTCTCGATATAAAACGCCAATTTCATAGGTAAGGACCTAATATTTGGGGAAAGCATCGATAATTGAGTTTATCGTTATAGGCAATCCCTAGCTGTCATTTAATTTTGCCCCGTATATTCCTATGTCTGGAAATAACGAAAAGTGTAGTAAACTTTTATCTACTTAGAACATTTTTAAGTTATTATTAATATATTCTCGTATGTGTCGAGTTGTGTAAAATTCGTCCCTAACCTAACATAACATAACATAACATAATTAATATACCCAAATGTTACCTACGTGTTATTTATTTATTTATTTATTTATTTATTTAGGAGATAACACAGAAACATACATAGAGTGTAACATAATTTGTAAATTGGTTCTATAAATACAGATGCTTCCCTGAATGTATCTCACTATGAACACAAGAGATACTAAGTTAAAATTACAGCATGCAATGTACTTAATTAAGACTTAATGATAAAAAAAAAGACATTAAACAACAGAAACACATTGAACTATTAATGCTTGTGTAAATTTACAACAGAAGCTTTAAACTGGGCGCGGGATTGCGAAAATAGGTCTATGTCATTAAGAAATCTATTGTGATAGCCACACAGCCTATATATGGGTGCACGTTTCCCGGCGTTAGTCTTAGTTTTGGGAAGACTGAAAAGATGTTTAGACCTCGTTGATCTAAGAGGAGTACGGAGATTAATTCTTGACAGGAGTTCTGGGCAATCGACGTCGCCCACACAAATATTACGCAACATGATAGCATCGGCAATGAATCGTCTATCGCGGAGGGAAAACATACCATATTTGGCCAAAAGCTGGTCATAGGAACATCGCCGAGATCGCATTCTGAAATTAAGACGGCGCAGAAACCTTTTCTGAACCATCTCCAACCTGTCACGGTAAACATCATAAAAAGGGTTCCACGCCACTGAGACATACTCGAGATTAGACCTTACCAAGGATTGGTATAAGTAAATTAAGCTCTTTTTCTGTTTAAATGGTTTGGTAATGCGCATTATAAAACCCAACATTTGGTACGCTTTCCTAACAATATGGTCAATATGAGTATCCAATGTAAGTTTTTTGTCGAGGATTAGTCCCAGATCGCGTATACCTGTGACTGTTTCAAGTGGATGATTGTTTAAACTAAATGAATTACGCAGTTCGTTATGCTTTCGTGAAAATACAATATGCTTACATTTGTTGTACGCTAAGGATAATTTATTCTTTTCGCAATATCTGTTCAGTCTATTTAAATCGGCCTGAATGAGTAGGGCATCTTCATTTGATCGAACTTTTCTAAAGATTTTCAAATCGTCGGCGTACAACAGAAAGTTACAGTTCGTGAAACATGATGAGATGTCGTTGATAAACAAGGTAAATAGAAGTGGACCCACTATCGAACCTTGCGGCACTCCAGACGTTACCACAGTAGGCGCCGACATGTGCCCATTAACTACAACAGACTGAGTGCGGTTTTGTAGGTACGAGGCAAACCATCTGAGGAGATTACCCTTTATTCCATTGTATGACAACTTCCTTAGGAGTATTAAGTGATCAACTTTGTCAAAAGCCTTCTGGAAATCGGTGTAAATTGTGTCTACTTGTTCCTTCTCATCCAAGGCCCGAAATATAGAGTCTTTATTTATTTTGAGTGTTTATGTGGTTTATAAAAAATATATTAAACAAATTTGTTTTTTTTTTTTTTTACGAATTATAGACTCGTATACAGAGATAGTATAAATTTATTCAATCACGAATGTAGTAAACTGCGGTTGTGTGGAATCTATATTGTATGGCAATCACGAATAAGATGAATCCCGATTGCGTTAAAATAAGGTCTGTGTAGAATCACGAATGTAGTAAACTTCGGTTGTGTGGAATCCATATTGTATGGCAATCACGAATAGGATGAATCCCGATTGCGTTAAAATAACGGCTGTGTAGAATCACGCATGTAGTAAACTGCAGTTGTATGGAATCCATATTGTGAAGAATCACGAATAGGATGAATCCCGATTGCGTTAAAATAACGGCTGTGTAGAATCACGAATGTAGTAAACTGCGGTTGTGTGGAATCCATCTTGTATGGCAATCACGAATAGGAAGAATCGCGTTTGTGTAAACGATCGCATAATTCGTGCACGATTTGCGTCAAGAGATATTTTTTATGTGACAATACAATGTATTGCGCAATTAAACTAATATGTATTCAGTTCCGATTGTTTCTTTTCCTGGGTGACAATCGAATATTTAGATACAGTTTTTTTATTGGCACATTGGCATGTTTAAATAAGTAACAATCGCGACTCGTTTTAAGTGTGACCTCTGTGTCAACCTTATAGTCTGTACTTTTAGGTATTTAAAAAAATGGAAACAATAAACCACGTGATATAGTTCGTCACGTCAGCCAATAGAAGTAGAGCACTGATACGTCAAAGTTCGATTAAACGGTTTTGATTGGCTGTTCAACAATGCCACGTGGTTTGGATTGTTTATATTTTTTTAAATACCTTAAAGTACAGACTATACTCGTAGTAGGTAATTGTGGTGAATCATGGGTATGGCGAAAGAAGAATGAAAGCAGCTGCAGTATTAATGGTGTTGAAATGAGAGCTCTAAGAACTTAGTTACGATGATATAAAAGAAAAAAAGAAAAGAAAAAACTACGTTTATTCACTACACACACAAGACACAGAAATAAGGAAAACAGAAAACAGAAATAAACAAGTCGTGAGTGTGTCTTCGCGGCAGTGAATCGGACACTGGCTCAGCATAATGCATAATGCATATAGAGTAAGATATAGGGATCTGAGAACGATGTGGATTAAAAGAAGATGTGTGTGTGTGTGTGACAAAGTAGACAAAGGGCCATAGACGCACATACAGTTTAAAGCTCCCAGAACCGTTGTAAGTGCATGAAGAGGTGGATGAATGTAGAGGAAGCGAAAGAGGTATGTTCGGAACGGTGCACCTGGCGTTCGATCATCTCTACCTACCCCATTGGGAGACAGGTATGAATGTATTTATGTATGTATGTATGTTGTGTTTTAGAGCTCCAAGTCACTTAGAATTCTGTCTTGTATTTTAATAATTATTACTTAAACTCACAGTTGAAATCAATGGTTTATTTATAGTATGTGCGTAAATGTTCCGTAGAAATAGTTGACGTTGTTGTGTGTCTTTTCGTATTGCCATATCAACAGTACTCTTTAAACTTTTACTAGAATTTGGTTTTGTCTATTTTTCTGTCTGTCCATATATTACAATAAGGGCCTGTTTCACAATCGTCAAGAAAAGCGTATCTGACACATAAATTTAGCCATTTCCTTTTCTTACACTTGAACATAGGCAAGGAGAGAGCTAATTTTAACTGGCACATAAATTTACTTGTCGATTGTGAAACAGGCCCTAACCGTTTTGTGCTTACTATTAGGTCGATGATCATGCAATAAACCAGGTAGACAGTTTGTCAACTGCCGAATGATTATTCGTGTACCTAATATTAAAGGTCTACTTTCTTCTAAGTTACGTCTCTTTTTCTATCTTTAATGACTGTACTAGACAACTGAATAACGTTTCCAACTTTACCCATCGAATTCGCCGATAAAAGATTCAACACGATTAAGTAATGTGATGTGTTCGGAGTCAACATTTGTTTTCCTCACTTGAAATCCGAGGGCCCTGAGACCCTATTCCACAAACCGAAGATCGAAGATACGTTAGCTCCGTTTCATTCTCACAAATAAGTCACCATTGACGAGTGAAAGAGAAGAGCTATTGTCGAGTTCAGTGCTTCGGGGAACACTTGTTTGCTCACTTATCAAGTTCGTGTAAGGGCGTTATTTGGAACGCGGCCAAGATGGCGGAAATACAGAGCGGAGATTGATGTGAACTCCTATTAAGGTTTAGTTGATCGGTTATTAGATTCTCGCTACGGTGTAATGAATTGCTTCGTTATTGGTTCATTCATTTTATTTAAGATCTATTTATGCTCTTATCGCTGACTGGAGTACTTAATTGCCACGTTCCTCTACGCCAGATCACCTTCTGTACGACACGACCAGGAGTCATGCCTCTTTAGTTAAATGATGACATTACAAATCGGTAAACAATGTCCTAAATGTATGGTAAAAACAAGTCATTTGTAATTTTGGTCGTAAAAAACTGCAGTGTACTTAACACAATTCATTTTTGATTTAAATTTAAGTTTTCTGATAATACTATTCAATTTACTATGTGTATTTATATCCGTCTTACTGATGTCTTATGGTTTTGCTAGATATGCAAGCTTGTTGTGTTCCATTGTGGGGATAAAGCCCGCAAACGCATTGAGAGTTTTGAGAGCGAAGGCGGTGCGGTGCGGTGCGGTCCGTTTCCATAATAAAAACACATCCGCCAAGAAATTATAGATCTGACTCTCTGCAGGGTTGTACCTATATACTTGCATTGAACGTATTTGCAGACTTCAGATTGCAGTCTTGAGATCGTAGTCTTAAGAATACAAATGTCTATTGGTCTCAGATTCGACTTAACATCAGGTGGCCAGTGTTTTATTTACCTTCTCGCCATATTTTTTTTTTGAGTCAATGGCTTTAGCTAGTTACCTACATACATACACTCACGCCTTTATTCCCAGAGTGTGATAGGCAGAGCTACAGGATTATCAACAAATCTTAGTGTTAATTTTAAAAATAATTATTTATTACTTTATTTATTACCTTGTAATGTTCTTTTAAGTATTTTATGATTGGAAAAAACTTCCTTCTGCTGGAGTTTCTTGCGGCGCTTCTCCGCAATGATGGTCTTCGTAGATTCACTCTATATTACCGACATGTAAAAGAGCCTTCCTGTAGCCAATTTACTGAATAAATATTTTGAACTTTGAATTGAATTTTAAAAACTTGTTGTTAATTATGTAATTATGTAACCACATTTGGCACAAACAGGCTAGCTAGTTTGTGTTGATATAACCAGAAAAGTTTCTTCCAGGTCCCACCGGGTCGCATAGCCCAGTGTCAACTGATTTGTATGTACATGAATATTTCATCGTGTTATCTAGGTCACAGGTTCCCTTGAATCGTGACATTCTGTTCATTTCTTGATTCCGTTTTCAGTACCGATTACCTTGGCCTTTGAACGCTGGTTTCTTTGCCAATTGTATACAGGGTGTTAGGCAGAAGGTTGGACAAACTTCAGGGACTAATTCTGTAGGTCATACTCATCCACTTTTATTATGGGTCCAACATACAAATCGCGAAAAAAAAAGCCAGCTGTTCCATACATTTCGGCTGTTTAGCTCTCAAAGTTTGTATGGAACAGCTGTTTTTTTTTTCGCGATTTGGATGTTGGTCCCATAATAAAAGTTGATGAGTATGACCTACAGAGTTAGTCCCTGAAGTTTGTCCAACCTTCTGCCTAACACCCTGTAGGTACCTAATTAAATAAATAAATAATTCAATATCAGGGGATCAATCTCACACAAATTGATCTAGTCCCAAACTATACTCTGATTGTTCTAAGATGATGCCTATGACAGCTCGTATAACACTTATTACAATTATTTCTTTAACTTTACATAAATACTACATCGGTACAAACCTAGCGACGCCTTTTAGGAATTTAAATAATTAATTGCCTCTTTTTTAAACACATCGCTTGTGAGTATAATAAGTGATTGAAATTACGAAATACAACTGTCACAGGCATCATCTTAGAATAATCAGTGTATAAGCGTAGAATAGAGGACCTGTAGAGCGTAAATAATTACAAAACACTAAGGCAAATTGTAAAGGCTAGGCAATTAATTAAAATGTTGTTTGTAACGCTCTGATGGGCCAAATTAAACATGCCAGTTTATAATTAGTCTGTCGAGTTAATAAATAAGTTCCTTAAGAGTATAACATGGTGTAACAATAACATTTGATACTTGCTCGAGCTCGTGGTTTCCTACATCGTAGTTATAATGCAATTCTGCGGTTAGTTTCTGGTTTCATTATAACTTGCAAACGTAGAAGAGTTTCCGCTTTATTTGCAAATAATGAAAAGTTGTTGCATGTTTTTCTTAACCAGCTTACCTAGTTAGTTTTCGCCTGCGACTATCTACGTTTAAGTGGTTTATCGCTTTTCCCTCGTGCAAATTATTAGTACCGACTTACCTACCTACCCAATGGTTATGATGGGAAATAATAGTCAACCTAACGTTTGCATATTCTATAGGCTTCATACTTTCGATTAGTACGTACTTGGTCCATTAAACAAGCAAAAGCAATTAAAAAAAAAGTTTTTTTTTTTAATTACGGACTGTACTGGACTGAAAATTTTCAGTCAACCTATTCGCCATAATTATGTTACTTATCATATTAAATTTGATATAACATACTTTTTATCGAATAAACAGCTGGGTGAAGGTCTCCTATTCGGATGTACCTACTATAAACTAGGGACCCGCCTTCCTTTCGCTTCGGTGTATGTGAGTTTTCTGGAACAACCGTACATAATGCAGAATATATTATACATAAAAACCTTCCTCTTCTCGATGAAAACCGCGTTAAAATCAGTTGCGTAGTTTGAAAGATCTAAGCGTACATACTTACAGAGTGACAGACGGCAGGAAGCGACTTTGTTTTGTACTATGTAAAGATGTGATAGCAACTTCGCCTGTTTGTTTAACTTTAACTGAAATACTTTAACTAAAGTAGGTTTAAAGTGCGTTTGTAAATAAGGGGGTAAGGATGTATGTTTACAGTTATTGCATAGCTGGAGCCTTATTCCTATAAACATGTCTCAGCAAATGCAAAAATTAAATTAAGTACGACTCAATTTCCAATAGGAACTTCTTGTTTCTTTTTGTCTGTTTAATAAAAGAAAACCAACTCATTTCTCGGCTTTTTCTACGCTATTCCATTGCACCACAGTTCTCGGCGAGTTATAGGACGCATAGATAAAAGCCATATTACTGTCGGTCGCTTTCTTCAGCTTACAATCGATTCCCTTTTCTTCGGTAGGTATATTTTTTTTCTAATAATTCTACATTTGATAATAACTTGAAGCATGCGTGACTATAAGCATAAACTCTTTTGTTAAGTAAAATAAAGTCCGTTGCATAATATTTATGCATAACATTGATAATCCGAATCGTCGAAGAATATCTGACATCATCAACGTATTCAACATAAAAGCGAAGCAAGATTTTTCCTGGCTGCGCGTCCCTTTGCTTCCGCCTTAGCCTTCCCAATCTATCCCATTGCCATAGTAAATGATATTGCCATTTACCATGATTGTATTACCATAAATTAAGTATTTAGTTTGGCTATAGAATATTCTGCAACATGACCATTTTGATAAATTCAGCAGCGTCAATAGTATGCTATTTAAGATTTCAACAAATAAATATTCATACGCTTTCTGCAATATCAACATTCGTCGAAAAACTTTTATACCAAAATACGTTCGAACAGTTGAATTTATGCCAAACAGAACGGAACTTCGAATCGTTTCCTATTGAATCTAGTCCTCCTTTGTCTTTGTCTCAACAGTCTGCTGGTTGCAATTATGCAATGCAATTGCAAGCCATTGTAGCTTCAAACGGTTGTTCCAACTTGGTTTGAATTTGTCGTGTTCTGCAAATGGTTATTAGATAGAAATCCTCTTGTCTGCCGCTATTCTCTAAATAACCTTGTTTGCTTTAGTTAAATTGGTTGAACCTCGGCTTTGGTTACGTCTTCAAGAAGGTAGAACTTGTCCGCTTTCAATTTTGCAAATAAATTTTAAACCAGTTCTCGTTATTGGAATGGGCTGAAATTTGGACCACATATGTAAACCCGTTGACAATGCAATATTATGGTATCAAAGAGCTGATCTAAAGATGGATTGGGAATGTGTCGACAAGATATCCGCTATACTCGACGTAGACCCACCGTGTTGGGAATCAATTACTTTGGTCTTGATTAACAGATAATGACTTTGCAAGAATAAAAAACAGTCGGCTACAAAAACTTGTCCCAAAAATGAATTTTTTGACTGAATGTTTATTATTTTACACACGTAAAAACAAAATCGAAGTTCGAAGTTACGTTAGCTGCATTCCTGTCACAGATGGCGCTAACGTAATTTCGATCGAACTTAGGTTTTCGGAGGACTAAGAAATAAAAAGAGCCTGTGCATATTAGTGTTTCAGCTGACATGGTGATGACCTTGTTTATATACCATAAAATGCCTTTTAAAAAATCTATACTGCCCTGCTAAGACAAAAAGTGGTATCTCAGACAAAACTCCTCTAGCAAATGCCACCTTATTACAAATGGGAGAGGTTTGAATCTGCTTTGGTTCTTTCGTTTGAGATATCGCCTCTTGGCTTATGAGGGTAGTATAACGTAATATTCCATTTTATTTCTGGCTAACTTTCTTTGAGTTTTTCTCCTTTAAGCATTTGGTTTTTACTTTAAACTTTTTTAGAATGTAAGTCCCTTTACGGTCGTTGAATACCAAACGTATCCATGCTGAAAAAGGTTTCACGATTTAAAAAACACCCCTTGAAGTTTGCGGATCAAAGTTTTTTACCGACCGAAGTAAACCGAGTAGGGAAATTCCCATCACGCATTTATCCCAATGTAGGGTTTCTCCAATTTCCGCCGAAACTTCGGGGGCTGAATATTCGATGGCCGAATACGAACTTTAATATGGTATCAAATAAAATGTACCTACGGGCTTTCTTACAGTTTTCATTTTTGGGGGTTCTACTCACAGAAAGTTATTTTGTATTTCATGTTGTTCAAAATGTATTTGTTCGCTATTAGCTATTAGAGAAGAACGCTTAGCAGGGTTGTACCTATATACTTGCATTGAACGTATTTGCAGTCTTCAGATTGCAGTCTTGAGATCGTAGTCTTGAGAATACAAATGTCTATTGGTCTCAGATTCGACTTAACATCAGGTGGCCAGTGTTTTATTTACCTTCTCGCCATATTTTTTTGAGTCAATGGCTTTAGCTAGTTACCTACATACGTACACTCACGCCTTCATTCCCAGAGTGGAGTAGGCGGAGCTACAGGATTATCAACAACTTTTTGTGTTAGTTTTAAAAATAATTATTTATTACTTTATTACCTTGTAATGTTCTTTTAAGTATTATTGTATTTTATGATTGGAAAAAACTTCCTTCTGCTGGAGTTTCTTGCGGCGCTTCTTCTCCGCAATGATGGTCTTCGTAGATTCACTCCATATTACCGACCTGTAAAACAGGCCTCTTGTAGCCAATTTACTGAATAAATATTTTGAATATCGAATTGAATTTTAAAAACTTGTTGTTAATTATGTAACACACATTTGGCACAAACAGGCTAGCTAGTTTGTGTTGATATAACCAGAAAAGTTTCTTCCAGGTCCCACCGGGTCGCATAGCCCAGTGTCAACTGATTTGTATGTACATGAATATTTCATCGTGTTATCTAGGTCACTGTTTCCCTTGAATCGTGACATTCTGTTCATTTCTTGATTCCTTTTTCAGTACCGATTGCCTTGGCCTTTGAACGCTGGTTTCTTTGCCAATTGTATACAGGGTGTTATAGGCAGAAGGTTGGACAAACTTCAGGGACTAACTCTGTAGGTCATACTCATCCACTTTTATTATGGGTCCAACATACAAATCGCGAAAAAAAACCAGCTGTTCCATACATTTCGGCTGTTTAGCTCTGAAAGTTTGTTTATTTTTTTATTTTTTTATTTAGTATCAGGGGACAATCTCAAACAAATTGATCTAGTCCCAAACTATACTCTGATTGTTCTAAGATGATGCCTGTGACAGCTCATATAAACACTTATTACAATTATATCTTTAACTTTACATAAATACTACATCGGTAGGTACAAACCTAGCGACGCCTTTCAGGAATTTAACTAATTAATTGTTCCTTAAACACATCGCTTGTGAGTATAGTAAGTGATTGAAATTACGAAATACGGTTGTCACTGACATCATCTTAGAATAATCAGAGTATAAGCCTAGACTAGAGGCCCTCTAGAGCGTAAATAATTACAGAACACTTAGGCAAATTGTACAGGGTGCTTGGCAATGAATTAAAATGTAGTTTTTACGCTCTGACGGAACAAATTAAATGCGCCAGTTTATAATTAGTCTGTCGAGTTAATAAGTAAGTTCCTTAAGAGTATAACTTGGTGTAACAATAACATTTGATACTTGCTCGAGCTCGTGGTTTCCTACATCGTAGTTATAATGCAATTCTGCGGTTAGTTTCTGGTTTCATTATAACTTGCGAACGTAGAAGAGTTTCCGCTTTATTTGCAAATAATGAAAAGTTGTTGCATGTTTTTCTTAACCAGCTTACCTAGTTAGTTTTCGCCTGCGACTCTATCCACGTTTAAGTGGTTTATCTCTTTTTCCTCGGAAACTCCGGACAAAGTGTTTACAGTTATTGCATAGCCTGGAGCCTTATTCCTATAAACATGTCTCAGCAAATGCCAAAATTAAATTAAGTACGACTCAATTTTCAATAGGAACTTCTTGTTTCTCTTTGTCTGATAAAAATAAAACCAACTCATTTCCCGGCTTTTTCTACGCTATTCCATTGCACCACAGTTCTCGGCGAGTTATAGGACGAATAGATAAAAGCCATATTACTGTCGGTCGCTTTCTTCAGCTTACAATAGATTCCCTTTTCTTCGGTATATTTTTTTTCTAATAATTCTACATTTTATAAAAACTTGAAGCATGCGTGACTATAAGCATAAACTCTTTTGTAAAGTAAAATAAAGTCCGTTGCATAATATTTATGCATAACATTGATAATCCGAATCGTCGAAGAATATGTTACAACATCAACGTATTCAACATAAAAGCGAAGCAAGATTTTTCCTGGCTGCGCGTCCCTTTGCTTCCGCCTTAGCCTTCCCAATCTATCCCATTGCCATAGTAAATGATATTGCCATTTACCATGATTGTATTACCATAAGTTAAGTACTTAGTTTGGCTATAGAAAATTCTGCAACATGACCATTTTGATAAATTCGGCAGCGTCAATAGTATGCTATTTAAGATTTCAACAAATAAATATTCATACACTTTCTGCAATATCAACATTCGTCGAAAAACTTTTATACCAAAATACGTTCGAACAGTTGAATTTATGCCAAACAGAACGGAACTTCGAATCGTTTCCTATTGAATCTAGTCCTCCTTTGTCTTTGTCTCAACAGTCTGCTGGTTGCAATTATGCAATGCAATTGCAAGCCATTGTAGCCTCAAAGGGTTGTTCCAAGTTGGTTTGAATTTGTCGTGTTCTGCAAATGGTTATTAGATAGAAATCCTCTTGTCTTCAGTTGTTCTCTAAATAACCTTGTTTGCTTTAGTTAAATTGGTTGAACCTCGGCTTTGGTTACGTCTTCAAGAAGATAGAACTTGTCCGCTTCCAATTTTGCAAGTAAATTTTAAACCATCATTCTCGTTATTGGAATGGGCTGAAATTTGGACCACATATGTAAACCCGTTGACAATGCAATATTATGGTATCAAAGATCTGATCTAAAGATGGATTGGGAATGTTGCGACAAGATCTCCGCTATACTCGACGTAGATCCACCGTGTTGGGAATCATTACTTTGGTCTTGATTAACAGATAATGACTTTGCAAAAATAAAAAACAGTCGGCTACAAAAACTTGTCCCAAAAATGAATTTTTTGGGAGAAAGCTTATTATTTTACACACGTAATAACAAAATCGAAGTTCGAAGTTACGTTAGCTGCATTCCTGTCACAGATGGAGCTAACGTAATTTCGATCGAACTTCGGTTTTCGGAGGACCAAGAAATGAAAAGAGCCTGTGCATATTAGTGTTTCAGCTGACATGGTGATGACCATGTTTGTATACCATATAATATGCGTTTTAAAAAACCTATACTGCCCTTCTAAGACAAAAAGTTGTATCTCAGACAAAACTCCTCTAGCAAATGCCACCTTATTACGAATGGGAGAGGTTTGAATCTGCTTTGGTTCTTTCGTTTGAGATATCGCCTCTTGGCTTATGAGGGTAGTATAACGTAATATTCCATTTTATTTCTGGCTAACTTTCTTTGAGTTTTTCTCCTTTTAGCATTTTGGTTTTTACTTTAAACTTTTTTAGAATGTAACTCATTTTACGGTCGTTGAATACCAAACGTATCCATGCTGAAAAAGGTTTCACAATTTAAAAAACACCCCTTGAAGTTTGCGGATCAAAGTTTTTTACCGACCGAAGTAAACCGAGTAGGGAAATTCCCATCACGCATTTATCCCAATGTAGGGTTTCTCCAATTTCCGCCGAAACTTCGGGGGCTGAATATTCGATGGCCGAATACGAACTTTAAGATGGTATCAAATAAAATGTACCTACGGGCTTTCTTACAGTTTTCATTTTTGGGGGTTTTACTCACAGAAAGTTATTTTGTATTTAATGTTGTTCAAAATGTATTTGTTCGCGATTAGCTATTAGAGAAGAACGCTTAGCTTACGAGGAAAATTTTAATTGTTTAAATCAAGAGTCGGTCTAAGGTGCCGCTGTTTTGGCGAAATATTTTTGGTCAAATAAACCATTTTCCAAATTTACAATCCTTAAAAAGATTTTCTGCATTTTTTTCAGAATACCAAAATCGCTAATAACTACCTAGGTACTTGTGACTACCATAAAATACAAACTCGCTCTGGCGGGAAATACCTTTCATATAAATTAAAATTGGGAAGTGAAACGACCTAAAATATTTCACCCAAACGGCAGATTACCAATCATTTGAGCCGTCACTTCGCCCTCCCTAAACAGAATTGATGTTCTCCCTTGATTGTATGCTGAATAATTTTAAATAGACAAACAGCTGTAACAAACACATGACGTCACAGGGCAACGACTCTGAAAACGTGACAAGTGTGTGGAAATTTTATACCATTCGTGACTAGATGAGATGAAATGCAAGCAGGATGGAAAAAAACTGGATATATTTACGTAGGAACGAACGTGCTCGAACATTTCAATCATACTTCATGCTTTCGGGTCGCCCTTACCACTCGAAAACATGTTCTGAATTTATCCGTAGCAGACCCCTAAAACAGACTCAACATGAGTCGATGACTCACATTTTTTTTTAACCAATAGCCGACTTCAATTGGACGGACCTAAGCTAGTTACCTACCATTTTAAAAGAAGTATTTTTTTAGTTTTTGAAGACGGTTTTTTGTTTTTTAAAGATTTAGTTTATTTTATTCTACAATACCGCGGGGGCCGTCATTGCCGCCCATCTAATGTATCATAGCATAAGAGTCGCCAGCGGCACAATTCTTTGATTTAGGGCATTAAAAGTACAAACTGGCAACAGTAACAACAATATTCAAACAAAATAAGGATATTTTTTGTAACGCTTTGAATTGAAGCTGACGTACCGTTACTTAAGTACTGGATAAAAGGGAAAAGTTTGTGCCTGAGGTACCTACTGTAGTAAGGGATGGTGCCTATGATATTGATTATAGCAACTTTGCTCCAATGATTATTGCTATAACAATGATATTTTTATTCCGAATTGATCAGAATCCCGAATTCTCATTTTTCCGAATGTAAAATGATAGAAGACTTTTATTTTTTGGTATTGCTAATAAATCGAACTTAACCTAACCTACGTTATAGCCGTTATAGCAATTGAATTATGCATTTAATTTAAAAAAGTTCCAGCATGAAATGAAAATTCGGACAAAGGAAAATAAATTCTAAAAAAAAATATCGGAATTTCAAGGTGTTCCCCGTTTTGACATTATTTTTATCCGCCATTTTTAATAATACCCAGTAACATTCGCGACGCTGAGAGGAAGGCACCTTGAAGACTCTTTTACTCATAAGGCTTTTTAAAGGAGACATGACTACTATTTTCACACTAAAAGGTACTGCTATAGGAACAACTGCGAATAAGCCCTTCTATCTAAATCCATCCAGACTGCCAAGATGCATTACGCTTACTAGCGTTTCTATTCGTTTCGTTTTTAAACCAATCGCGTCACTGGTAGATGACGTGATACGAAAAGTCACGTGATCTACCAGTTACGCGATTGGTTTAAGCACGAAACGAATAGAAACTCTAGTTTACGCAATGACGGTAAATTACCTAAGCGTGAAGCAAAAACATTAGCAAGGATATTCCTCAGCTTATTTTTCTCTTACCGAAGAAAAGGCTCTAGAAAAAGATGGACATGACTTATTACTCCATTCTTATTAGGAGGAATATTTGCTTGGCTCAAAGGAAAAGGCGTGGGATATCAATCTCTCATGCCCCAATTCGCCGTATCTCGTGACCGCGTCTCCACAGCGTGAGAGTATGTTAGTTAATCCGTCCGTTATTTATTAGGCCCTTTGGTCGTGCAACCCTCGCGGTATATAAAGAAAAATGGGTTAGGAAATCAGTCTTTGTAAATCGGCGTTGGTTACTGAGTTATTTTTTATAAAATAATGGGACTAAAACAAAATACTATTCGAAGCTCTCCGCGTAAAAGGTTTTTATTTTTATTTCCGACCGCGGAATTTACTTATCGCATTTCTTAATATCGATCGTTTAAGGCGTTGATCCCTTGACACATGCAGAGTAAACAACCTGCACAATTTCGCATTTATTATATTTTTTAGTTAGCATTTTTGAGTAATTTACCTTACCCATTTTCATTTTTAATTACGTACGTACTATAATTTTTCAATATTTTTTAAAGTTCACATAGGTATGGTACGTGTCCTTCGTGAGCAAAACCTAAATAAACCTAATAAGTATTTTTTTCCATAAATCATGTTTCTGAGTCAAAGAAAGTTAGTTTCGATCAAGATTTTTCGCAGTATTTTATGATAACTCAGTTTATTTTTCTGAAAAAGGTATAAAGAGCTTCCCACGCCGCATAATTTCTCAGAACAATGAAAAGAATTATCCGGACGAAGTTGTCTTAAAGATAATAATATTTATGTCTAGGAAACTGCCATCACGGTGCTTTTTTATAGCCATAACGTTGTTTCAACTCGGGGAAGCAGTAAAACTTAGTAAGAGACGTACATTACATCAATGTAGTGTTTATTTATTGTTTGTAGACATGCGCAAGATGTGACTATGAAACAAAATATATGAAGATATGCTTCTTTAGCTTACTGTAAACTATACGTTCATTTAGTTCACTATACTTGGTTCACTTTAGGGTGATTCTTGTGACAGTTCAACACGTACACTTCGCACTGCTATAGATCAAAACAGTATCAATTCAAAATCCTTGCTAGTATTGTTTCACGTTTATAGAAGTTGTATTAAAGTTGATTTTAGAGTAAAGTTGTATTTTGAGTTAATACTGTTTTAATCTAGCAGTGCGACTTGTTTCATTATGGTCAGGGATCGGAAATTCGGATCGATATTTACCTAAAGTTGGCAAAATCCCGGAAAAAGATAGGCGAACATGGCGTCGGCTTCTTAAAAATATTATTTTAATAATATCAGTTCCGGGATTCCGTGATTCTACAAAACGTTAATAATTATTATTATTTTACATGTAGGATAAAACGGTCCATTTTGCTCTTATAAATTCGTTAGGTCAATGAGTTACAGGTAAATTAAATAACATTTGGTAAATCTATACATGGAAAATAACTCCAAATAGTTAATATAAATACTTAATTATGAATTTATGCTGGCGTAAATTATTTATTTAGAAATCCCGGGAGTTTTATTAATGAATTATATGATTGAGTCCGCCTCCATACAACTGAACAACAACGCCGCCGCGAAAGTTTAGGTAAATATCGATCCGAATTTCCGATCCCTGATTATGGCATATAGAAGGCAAACGAGCACACAGGCCACCTGATGGTAAGTGGGAACTGTGACCCATAGACATTTGCATTCTCAAGACTGCAATCTTAAGACTGAAATGCGTTAACAACTCTAAGGACTAAGATGCTAATATTTCCTCCGGTTGTCTTATCCCCACACCGGAACACAATAATGCGAACACTAGTGGTAGCGATCCGGATGGACCCTGTACAAGGTTCTACCATTACTTCACTACCATCTTTTTATTATATTAAAAAATACCGGCCAAGAGCGAGTCGGACTAGCGCACGAAGGGTTCCGTTCCATTATATATCTATCTATACAACATTACCAAAATAAAGGCAAAAAAAAACACGTTTGTTGTATGGGGCCCCCCTTAAATATTAATTTTATTCTGTTTTTAGTATTTGTTGTTTAGCGGCAATAAAAATACATCTTCCGTGAAAATTTCAACTGTCTATTAGCTATCACGGTTCGTGAGATACAGCCTGGTGACAGACAGACAGACGGACAGCGGAGTCTTAGTAATAGGGTCCCGTTTTTACCCTTTGGGTACGGAACTCTAAAAAATACAAAACATACAAAAATATATTTACTCTCACGATGGTTATGATATATTATGTAGGAAAAACTATATAATAAAAATGTTCCAAGAAACCAGTGTGAGTGGTGTCTGTACTAAGAGACACTATATGACAGATCACCAGGCCCCCGTCCCGATGACGCGGGGAAGTGGAGATGACAACGCAACAATTATATCTATCAGTGAGGAAAGAAAACATATGTAAATAATGTAAAGAAAATATACAACAATTGAACATGATTCATTTAGGCTACAACTTAATTGATTAAACTTTGATTACCTTGCGACAAACGTTTAAAAAATTAATTGATTAATCAATGCTTTTTATATCTCTCGCTTGCGAGTATGATAAGTGTTTTAAATGAGGAGCTGTCACAGGGAATATAATATACTACATTGACCGAAGTATAGTTCAGTTTACTTTAATTGTGGATTTAAATGTGACGTTCGCTTTTCATATTCGTTCATCGGAATATTGAGTGCTTTTTAAATGAGTGAGTGTGTTGGCTGATTGTCATCGCCTGGGCCTTGAGGATGATTCTTATACCGTGTTTTATAGTATAAACTGCTTGGGAAAATCTAGAGTTTCCGCTGATATGCATTATAAACTGAAATAAGTTAGTGTAAGCGTCGCTTCGTGGGTTTTTAAACGGACATTACGGTACTTTTCATCCCGGAAAATTTGAAAACCGATAAACTACTACGAGGGAGTATTGTTGAAAAGCTGGTACGATTATATTATGTCTTACAGCCTAATCTACTAAAGATACCTACCTACTTTCTTTCGGTAATGCGGAAGTAAATTGAGAAATTTACTAGGGATGTAATGCTGTTTTTTTTTTCACGTATGTTCTTCAAGCTAAGCGTATGAATACAAGGGTAGTGATTCTCTCAAAAGCAAAGGTGAGCGAATGCAGGAGTGAATGTGCAAGCGGCGAGTTTCAGTAGTCGTTGTTCGCTTTGACGGGACTACTTAAACTCTCCGCTTGGACATTCACTCCTGCGTTCGCTCATCTTTGCTTTTAAAAGAATCACTACCCAGGGCTTGGGAACGGTTTGAAAAATACTAGGTAATTATAGTTCTTAACCATGTTCTTCGTAAACGCTCGCTCGGAGCGAAATCGATTTGAAAATGCAACTAAAGTGCTAGCTAGTTTAGGAAACAAGAGGAAAGGGATTTGGTGGAGGGCGGTACGAGCAATTAGCGAGCGAAATTAGGCGTTATTTCTAGCAGGAAGTTTTATTTTGCTCTTTCATCAAAACCGAAATAAAATCGATTCTATCCGAGCGGAATCGAAATGAAAATGCTCTTTTTGAAATGTATTACTTTGGTTCACATTGTCCATCCGGTTTTTGAATTTCAACCAACAGTTCAGTTAACTACTATTCAAACTACTCGCCCTTAGGGCCCGTTGTTTGATGAGTACCTAGTTAAATATACTAATAGTTAAAAATCGTAACCATTTGTTAAAACTGAACCAAATGTGTCACATTTTCCATTCGTTTGTTTCTGACGCATAAACGGCTCTCGTGTATATACAGCGAGTTCTAATCACAATGCAGCCAATTCATGCGGGTCAACTAGTCATAGGTCAATTCTACTGTTTGACCTTTATGGCAGTAAACCGTAAGATCATAATTGAACACGCCACTTTGGCTACTCTACTCGGTAAAACCATATGGCTTTTGACATGCTATCGTATTGTTTTCAACTCGGCCGCCATTACTGTTGATTAAATAAGAGCTATCATAACGTTTTCAACATGTTATAAGCAATATAGTTTTATAGTTCGTTCGTTCAAATAGTGTGCAACCTTTGAAGTCGCCGACACCGCACCGCTTTGTGCGCGCCGCGGCGGCTTCTTACCGCGCGGTATCTTAGGCCTCTAACCTAACCTAACTTTATAGCCATACTGGCGGCTCGGCAGGCTTCGCTCCGCTGCAAATTTCCAAGTTTTCAAAAAAAAAAACCAAGTGGAGTTCTCAATTTTTTTTCGTTCCTAGAAAGAAACCTGCCTTGTCCTGACAATAACGAATGCAACAAAAAAAGTATTATCCAATTTGTTGCCGTTTTTCGGAAATCGGAAGTTATGCAAGTATATACAGTACCTAAAGGAAATTGATTCCTTGACCACTTAGGATTAGGACTATGTCAAAGTGACGAACTTAATCAAGAGACTTCTTATGATTTTATTTACAGTGTTACTTTGACATGATTCAAAGTGGTCTAGGAATCAATTTGATTAGCTGTACATTTTGGCGATTCATTTATATTTATTAGTGTCCGACCGAAGTTTCGGTTTCGGTTTCGGTTTCGGCCAATTTCGGCCAAAAAAGTGATTTCGGTCGCAGTTTCGGTTTCGGCCAGAATCCGGCCGAAACCTTCGGCCGGGCCGAAATTGCTTCGCGGCCTCTCGCGGCTCTCGCGTCGGGAGCGCTCGGCTTAATTCGGGCGCGCTCGGCCGGGTAGGTATAGGTAATGCATCGGCGGCCGTCCCAGCCGGGACCACCGACTGTATTCATATTCATCCCGTTTGTGACGTTTGTTTGCGAACCATGTGGCGCGCGAGAAAATATGATGAGTGTTGTTTATTTATTAAATTATTATTTATTTTTTAGAATCTGTTACTGCATTTTATGCTGTGATTAATGATTTAATGAACGATACGTTTGATATTAGGATTGTGAATTTAGTTTAGACGTGATAAGAATAGGTTGTTTGTTTTGAATAATATAATACCTATGCCGCGAATTAGTGAAATCTTGATAACTGCAGTAAAATAATTTAAATAATACCTTATTAACCCTATTACAATCCCCTACATATGTAGGTAGGTATGTCATTTTAAATAACAAGTGAATAACTTAACTTATAACGTTATAAATAGCATTACCTATTGACAGAAAACTTAAATTTGTAGGTTAGTCATAGTTATGCTAGGGTTGGTAAACAGAAAAGAAATACTTAGTTAATTAATACTCTAAAAACAATAATTAGATCGAATTTTAGTAAGTTTTTTTTCTGTTCGTAAATAAAAAATAAGTACTTAAACTAATAACTTGTTAAGTTTGAATTCGAGCTGGAGTCGGGTCGGATAAGTACTAAAAATAATAAAATCCTTGCAATAACCTTTTCCTTACGATTAGTACAGTAATTTTGAATAATTTCATAAGTCTTCAAAAATTTCGGTTTCGGTTTCGGTTTCGGCCGAAATCAGAAAAAAACCGAATATTCGGTTTCGGTTTCGGTTTCGGCTAAAAATCGTGTTTCGGTCGGACACTAATATTTATATAGATTTTCTCACATAATTTTCACCAAAACACACCACACCATGCACATTAAAAATTTACATACCAAAAAGAAACTTTCATCGAACTGCCGCAAACATCACAATTAAAATGCATTGTACTGATTCAATATTCATTTCGCATCGGTTCCTGCTCCATTATTTGTATGCAGCCAGCAATTCGACTTGGTAACTACTTCAGTGCCAGACTACTTGATTCGCATACAGAATGGACTCAATTTTCTTGTTGTTTTGGAGTTATCAGCCCTGAACGCATTTGTTATTCTGGCAGTCACGTAGTTACCGAGTTCATGTGTCGGGTGTTAATGGAATACCTTGTTTAGATGGACCAGAGCCACAGAAATATGGACTAAATTAACCTGTTTCTTGTGCGCAATTTGGTCCACGTAGTCCTCTTTGCGGCTTTCCATCGTGTTATTCATAATTTACTAAGGTTAGGTTAGTGTTTTTCTTTGCACGGAGAAATCAAATAATACACAGACCACTTGGGGCTTTAGTCTATTCTGTAAAACCTTATTGCTTTTCACATGTAATCGTATTGTTTTTTACTCTGCCGCCATTATTGTCAGTAACGAGAACAAATGTTGACGATACTATAGCACGTCAAAAGCAAGGTTTTACCTAGAATAGCCTCCTATACGTGGGCACCAGTCCCATATACTTTTGCAATCTCGAAACTGTTTATGCGTTGATGATGTGCTCTTATGCCAGTCATTACATCGCAATGCAACAATGCGAGCACTGTTGCTTGGCAGGTGAAAGGGCAATGTTTGAGGACGGACTCTTCTTCTCTTCTGTCTCTAATGGGCCGTTTACACTATCGGCGAATACAGACGATTACGGGCGAGCACGATAGTATAGGAAGCATACTCGGCTGTATTCGCCGATCATCGTCTATGATCGCCGATGATCGCCTGCGACCCGTGATTTGTCGGTTATTCGGGCACGCATCAAAGAGAATCTTGTACGCTTGCCGTTCGACAAACTACTACGGGCGATAGTGTGGATGCTTGCACGATCATCGTGCCGATTCTAGACGATCAGACTATCAGCGATCTCCGCCGATAGTGTAGTAGGGCCGCAAGAAACAACGTGTCGTCATTAGCTGACTTTGAATCCGGCTGTTACTTAAGCACGCTAAAGTTGCCCTCTCAAAGTTGCAGCAGACTGAGTACATCTCAAACGTATCCGGTCACATCTTCGAGCTTATTCGTCGAGTTTAATGCGCTCGGAAGTTTCGTTAACTTAGCGAAGACGTAGAAGCATAGTTACGCTTAGCCGCAAAACACACTGAGAGCGGAAGCGGTGCGTTCCGCTCAGGGCTTGGAAACAGTTCGAAAAATACCGATTAATTATGGTTCTTATCCAAGTTTTTCGCAAAGTCTCAGCGACAATCGATTATCGTTATGATCGCTGGGATTAACCTGGTATTTTTGGTTTCTGATTCCTCCTGCACTTGAATGGCGTGGCGTCTATATGTAGTGTTTTAAAATGATAACGCAGGCTTCACTTCAAGCTGAGCAAGTGAAAGTGCAATTAAAGAGCTAGCTAATAGGGTAGGAAAGACGAGAAAATGATGGCGGTGGTTGGCGTTGCGAACAAATTAAATAGCTATCAAAATTAACCGGTATTTTAAGCAGGAACAGTTTTACTTTGCTGTTTAATCGGCCGAAATAATATCGATATTGTTCAAGCGGAATCGAAATGAAAATGCTCTATTTGAAATGTATGGCGGTTCTGACGAGCTGGTTAATAAAATTAGCCAGGATTGAGCCCTGAGGGCCCTGCCAAGATGCACTTCGCTAACTATCGTTTCTATTCGATTCGTTTTTAAACTAATCGCGTCACTGGTAGATGACGTGATACGAAATTCACGTGATCTACCAGTGACGCGATTGGTTTAAAAAGGAATCGAATAGAAACGCTAGTTAGCGTAGTGCATCTTGGCAGGGCCCTCTGGTTCCTATACGTTTTTTAAGTTGTTTTATGCGATGTATGCTACGTTAAATTCGATGCGCTTGACGCACATCCTATTAACTATATAAGCTAATCTATTTAATTACCAAAGATTATTTTATATAGCGAACCCAGCGGTAACCGCAGGATAGTCTGATTAAAAAAAAAAACGGTCAAGTGCGAGTCGGAATCGCGCACCAAGGGTTCCTTACAACCGCGTATAAAAGGTATTATTATATTCCGATTTCAAATCGAATCAGCGCGAGAATAAGTTGTTGAATCGATCAAAGGTAAAGTCGTCGTTAGGGCTCTTTCAGTTAGGGCTAATAGGATAGCTCGTAAGTTTGCGCGCTGCACAAGGGAGGTAAAAGTTACGTTGTTTAGGTACTGGTCCCACCAAGGGTGAGGAAGCGATTAGCTATCGACTATTTTCTCGCTCAAGAAACGAGCAAAAGATATAGATCTCGTGTCAATAAAAGAGACACGTATATTAATAGTCGATCGCTGGCTGTTCACGCTGCCGGCGAGAACTCATTCCAACAGTTTGTCGAAAGAAAAAATATAGATAGCGTGTCAATAAAAGAGACACAAATATTAATAGTTGATCGCTGGCTGTACTCGCTTCCCGCTCATCGTCGGCGGTGGGTCCAGTGCCTTAGAGCATTCTGTACATCCCTTTACACGTGCATGCAATACACGCAACGGGCCTATGGAGCCCTCCGTGTCCAATACAACAATGCGTTCCGGGTGATAGTGGGGCTGCCTCACTTCCGTAGCGCGTCAGGGATGTTCGCAGCCGCCGACGTAGACTGCCTTCACACCACCATGCGCAAGCGGGCCGCGTCCCTGGGTAGTGATTCTTTCAAAAGCAAAGGTGAGCGAACGCAGGAGTGAATGTCCAAGCGGTGAGTTTAAGTAGTCCCGTCAAAGCGAACAAAACACATTTAAGCGCGTGTATTCAATTTGGCAGCATGGCTTCTCGAACGTATAAGGCTGCCTAATTGAGAATGCACGCGCTAAAATGTGTTTTGCTCGCTCTGAAGGGACTACTTAAACTCGCCGCTTGGACATTCACTCCTGCATTCGCTCACCTTTGCTTTTGAGAGAATCACTACCCTGGTGCGCCACGTGCGGATATGCATGATAGATAGGCATGATAGGGAGCAGAGTAGACTGCCCTTACATGCGTCATTGTTGTGGGCTACATTCCCCTTACAATTAAGTGTAATTAGTTAGGTACTAACAATTAGGATTAAGGAACTACTAACACTATATGAGTGTAAATTTACTCGAAATAAATGATTCTATTATAATTCTATTCTATGAAATATCCCTGTACCAAATTTAACATCGATCGGATTGAAGCGTTAAATCGTGAGGCCTTACCAAATAGAACTCACTCCTGTTTATAATATTAAGGGTATAGGATGTTATTTCATCTGACCATAATATTATTATGTTTCACCGATATTCCGAGAGTTGTTATTGTTTTATGACATGATTAGTCTCTTACTTAGAATCACAAGATAATATTAATAATGATAATAAAATGTGTAAATATGTTAATAGCTGAATATGGACTAAGTTAATAGCTAATATTGCACTGTCTGAGTTAATATAAACTATGCTTTACTCTGCTAATGTTAATAACAAAACAAAATATATTATTTTCAATTTGGAATGACTTGGACACTATCTATGTGTGTTACAACTTTAAACAAAGGGAATGACAATTACACAAATAAATGTAAAGCAACAGTGTACAAAGGCGAACTTAACTCTTTAAGGGATCTCTTTCAGTTAACCTTTGAACAATTAACAAATATTACTCTGGACCTTAAGACCAAAGACTAATCAGTGCGTTCTGCCGTCATAAAATACATAGCCGACACGTAGACCCCATGGTAGGGCTTGTGACTGGTCCATAAATTTAAAGTCACTCAGTAGGATATGGAACGGGATATGTTGGGAGTTTCTATTAAGGCTCGGATCCGAAACAAGGTGATCTGACAGGGAACCACAGACATCGACGTCGCCCATCGAATCAGCACGCTGAAGTGGCATGGGGCTGGGTATCGATTCACTCAAAAGCAAAGGTGAGCGAACGAATGCAGGAGTGAAGTCCGAGCGGCGAGTTTAAGTAGTCCCGTTAGAGCGAGCAAAACACATTTTAGCGCGTGCATTCTTAATTAGGCAGCCTTATACTTCGAGAAACTATGCTGCCAAATTGAATACACGCGCTGAAATGTGTTTTGTTCGCTTTGACGGGACTACTTAAACTCGCCGCTTGGACATTCACTCCTGCGTTCGCTCACCTTTGCTTTTGAAAGAATCCCTACCCAGGTCATTTTTTATGGCATGCGAAATTGCGAGAGGCTAACATGCACACAGGTCAGCTGTTGATAATTGGCATCTGTGTCCCTTAGACATTTGCATTCTCAAGACGACAATCTAACCACTGCAATCCTAAGACTGCAAGTGCGTTGCCAACCTGAGGACGAAGAAGACAACCAGTGAAATTACTAGCGTAGGTTAGTTATTTCACTGGTTGTTTTATTCCCACACCAGAACCAATGCGAACACTGTTGCTTGGTGGTAGGTGAAGGGTGGTAGCGATACGGACGGACCTTGCACAAGGTCCTACCACCACTGATAACTGTTGGTTATCGTATTCTTAAATGGAGACCGCGATTCAACGAATGCGGTGTAAGACGCCTTCAGACTAGGGAGCGACGATCTTCGCAAGGTTTGCATTCTTACCTTTGTACTTGACTGTGTATCGATTTCCACACGGCCGGTGGAACTTAATGAGTGTAAAAAAATCCTTTTATTCAATAGAAAGTTCTCTAATTTTTATACTGTATAGGATCCACACACCACAACGAAAAAATCTCCGCGCCGTAAACAACTTTTTCATTCAGAAATAGCGAAAACCTTTCGCTGCTAAAACGAGCACCTAATCACCCCCCTCCCCTCACCACAGGAATAATTATAAACTTCGACACAAAGCGGATGTTGGACCATCGATGTTTTAATTAAAGTGCCTGTAGCAGGGCCTTAATAACTGTTTTCGCTGTGGTGTAACTCTCTAACACAGCAAAACAAAGGCTATCTTACGAGTATCTCATAGATGTGCCGTTTTAGATACACTTCGACCCTTTGGAATCTTTTGTTCAATTACCCTCTTACACACTCATAATATGGGGGTTTCCTCACGAGGTTTTTCTTTCACCGTAAGAGCATCGGGCAATGTACTTTAGTTAGAAAGGTACATGGTGACACGGTAACAACAGTCACTGAGTTAAACCGCGGACATAGGGACAGACGGACAGAAGCACATGGCGAAACTATAAAAGTTCCTTGTCGACTACGGAACCCTAGCTTAGAAAAAGAATCCATCTGTTTAGGTACAGTCAAAAACACTAATATTATACGGCTATCGCGCCAAATATACAGGATGTCCCAGAAACCGACGTCAACCCATCTAGGGCTGATAGAGCAGCTAAAAAGCTGTCGATTTTACCCCTATGTATATTCAGCGGTTTTTGCTAGTTTCGGAGATATTGATAATTTAAATCTGAATTTTTGTAATTGTCCCTTATGTCTATGTCACGAAACATCATTAATTTCATGTTTTATTTCATAAGTCTTTCAGTGGTATTTTACGTAATTAGAATTACGAATCAACGAAGTTTTTAAACCTAGTTGCCCGTTTTTTTGTTTAGTAATTTTCGTCGCTCGCCGCTCCCAGCACTAATCACATGGCAGGCTCTGTCGCCCACGCAATGTTTGTAACTTTTAATTACTCACTCTATATAAATTTTGTAAAGAAGGGGTCTCTTTTTAGAAAGTATGTTATTGGTTTTTGTGGTCGTGGTGCGCATGTTGCTGGGTTGACCGTTATATGTAGATAAACACGTGGTTTTCAAGAATTTAAATGGCTACATTTTAGCCCCGACTAAATTGACAGCCTTTTGATTTTTCATCTTCTTAGATATTCAATTTAAAGTTTTTAAATGTTTCAAAATGCCTCAAGGACGTTATTTGCGAAAAAAAATGACTAAAAACCATAGCTCGGTTTTGGGCCCAATATACTTCAGCCCGAGGGGCTTCAAAGTGGAGCAATTGTTTTTCTTTATACTAAATACTGAACCTATAGATACTTAAAAAACCGAACAAAGTGCGGGTTAAATTCGCGTGTAAAGGTTCCGTACGGAAAAATAAAGGCCACAAACTGAAACGCACTAAGATTCACGTAACTTACCTATTTCGTGAGTCTCATTTTATACTGGACTGGACCTGGAACGTACCGAATCGAAATTTCTTTACGTCCGTGTACAGGTCCGTGTTTTATCTTAGTCGGTCCAGTACATTCAGAGCAACTTGGCTGTGACAGACGGACAGACAGACCCACAACTGATCGTGTAAGACCTACGCTGCGCCTTCCAAACCTAGGTCACCATTTTTTTATTCTATTGTTTTTCTTATTATCTGGATTAGTATTGATCACAAAGTTGTGGCGTAGTTTTTACGCTAATCTTTGAAAGATAAACTAAAAAACAAAAGCGTTATTGAGATTTGTAAACTGAATCACACACCAATAAACATTTCAACGGAATTTCAAAACGCGTACCGATTACTAATTAATTATTGAATTGTCCTGTTTCACAACATTTCGTACTTAATCCGAAAATTTTTAAAGATTTAGAAAAATATACGTAACTAGAGGAGGCCCGCGACTTCGTACGTGTAGAATTAGTTTTCCGCTACTCCCCCATTTCTTCCCGTGGGGGGTCGAATTTCGGAAAATCCTTTCTTAGTGCTCACTTACATCATGAAAGGAACCCCTGTACCAAATTTCAAGTTTCTAGCTACAGTAGTTTCGGCTGTGCAACATATACATATAAGTCAGTAAGTCAGGTTTGTCTTTTATATATATAGATGACAAAACCGTCTGTGTAACAATTTAAATATGTTGAAATAAATGTAGGTTAACAATAACGATACCTAACGATAGTTGTAGAACTATGCCAGGGTCCTGGACGCACCGCAAGCTGGAAAGGGGTGAAAGGGGATGAGAAGGGACACTGGGTCAATTGTAGGTTGTAGGCTACGCAGGTCGCAGTGACAGGCGGCAGGTGTTTAGGACTGGGACTGTTATTAGGATATTAAAAGTGGGTATTTGGCTTATTGTTTTGACGGTATACAATTTTTTGACGTCGCAGTTATCTAAGTTTATAGTCGTGATAATGGCCATGCTGGTGACTCCGTTGCGTGGTTTAGGAGTAAGCGAATATACAGACGGACGAACGCGGAAAGCGACTTTGTTTTATACTATGTATAAAAATATATAAAGAAGATTACCTTTTCTTGTACTGTATCCTCAATGTGTTTACGGTTACATGTGGATGCATGTTTCATAGGTTAGTTCGATTAGTAGTGGGCGTCCGGACGTTCAGTTTTAAATTAGACTATCTCTTACCACTATTCGACTTTAGATATACAGGGTGTTCGGCAGAAGGTTGGACAAACTTCAGGGACTAACTCTGTCTGCAGGTCATACTCATCAACTTTTATTATGGGACCAACATTCAAATCGCGAAAAAAAAACAGCTACACAGCTTCGGCTTCAGCTTTTTTGTGTGTTTCGGCTGTTTAGCTCTCAAAGTTTGTATTGAGAAGCTGTTTTTTTTTCGCGATTTGGATGTTAGTCCCATAATAAAAGTTGATGAGTATGACCTACAGAGTTAGTCCCTGAAGTTTGTCCAACCTTCTGCCGAACACCCTGTACATCATTTACAGGGGTTACCTTTGTTTCGGCGAAATATGTTTGCCAAATGTATCATTTCCCAACAGTTTCATTTGCCAACCCGCTTTGTTTTCTGTAACCTTACGGTTTAATATTTCAAGATTTGATAAAACTAACCTAACCTACCTACAGGGTTCTACATGATGGTACTGAAATAAATCCTGAAATATTTACAGTTACAGGAAAAAAATGGGTTGGCAAATGAAACGGTTGGGAAATCATACATTTGGCAAACATATTTCGGCCAAACGGCAACCCCTAACTACAGTCTGCTACTACGTAGCTAAATAATAACCACTCTATGTTACCGAACGTTAACAAATTTCACAAATGAATTGAAACTCCTCCAATGTAAATTCTGTGGGAAATTTCTCGATTGTTCTACATCAACATTTTCTTAAGATCCATTACGCAAAATCCATTGTTATCCGAGACACGTTTTCATCGTGTACTCGCACCTCATTATTTGAGGCTCTTATTCGTATTGTCATTATGTTACCGCGGAGTCGTGTATCTAAAGCCCCAAGTTACAAGAGTTTTGGAGTGTCGCTTAATCTGTTACAGTGGTACTATACAGTCGTCCAACACCTAAAGGACCTCTACTGTATTGGGTATAACCATGTTGCCTTTGACGAGACGTCATTGTTACGATACCTCTTATTTACTGGATAGCAAGCAGCAGCAGCAATTTTGATAAAATGATGGATTAGTCCCTCGCAATCCCTAATAATGTTAGTCCTAAACTCCTAACGCATCGTTTGCGCGAATTATTGTTTGTCATAAACAGATTTTCAGCTGAGTCAGATAACTTTTAAGTTTTCGAAAAATACTTGCGGTCTGGTTAGGTTTTTTTTTAGAGCCAATTATGTCCCATTGCTGGGCAAAAGCCTCCCTTCCTTCCACGTAGCCCTATCTTGGGCAGTCTCCCACCAGTCCCGATTGAAGGCATCAAGCTCATCTCGCCAACGTCGCCTTGGTCTGCCGCTATTATTGCTGGTGACTGTACACACTTTAGCCCACAATTAGGTAAGGTTAGGGTTGTATTATAAAAACACAAAAAAAAACAAATGACGATTAGGAATTCCAATATTGACCCCCTGGAGTGCTCTACCTAAGAGAGCCATTTATGGTGGTCACAGAACTCAGCCATGGGGAAGCGAACAAGAAGAAGACCTAATTGAAAAGCTAGTCTGTTGAATTTTTTTACAAATGTGTTGCCAATCCTAGAAGGAACAAGATAAAACGCTTGTCTGTGCTCAAAAAACCTACAACTCAGCGATATCCTGTACTTATCAGTTATCACTTAAGCCTAAGACTCAAACCCCTTCTGTACCTTTACCATGAGTAACAACTACCCTACTCGCTAGCAAGTCGAATGCTCTGTCCCTCGCACTCTATAAGAATACTGTATTCGCATTTCGCACAGAGCATTCGACTCGCTAGCGAGTACGGTAATTGTAACTCATGGTAAGGGTAGAGTGTGGTATTTTGTTAAAATTGCGTCTTTACAAAGCAAACAGAAGCTTCTAAGCGTCTCGGGGAGAACGGTCCGTTATTGGAAACGGTCCTTTTTGAACGGTATTTGCATATATTTACATGAATTGCTCTTACAAACGCAATTTAGGATTTGGGACACTTTGTGTGTCGTTTTAAAAGGTTTTATATTTAAGTTGTTTACCCTTTGTAAGGCTTTGTGTCATAAATAGGCATGCTCATTTTAATTAATAACGAGATTTTGACAACGCGTTGGCCTAGTTGATAGTGACCCTGCCTATGAAGCTAGCGGTCCTGGGTTTCAACCCTGGGTAGTGATTCTCTCAAAAGCAAAGGTGAGCGAATGCAGGAGTGAAGTCCAAGCGGCGAGTTTAAGTAGTCCTGTCAGAGCGAGCAAAACACATTTCAGCGCGTGTATTCAATTTGGCAGCATGGCTTCTCAAACGTATAAGGCTGCCTGATTGATATCTCGATTAAGATAGTTCAGCGACTACGACGAAGAACATTTTATTGTTTAAAAATGACTATGATATTCCCGCGCGCGCGAGCTTGAAATGTCTTAAAGTTTCATCATATATCAACTAAGAAGTGGGACTACATAAGTTTATTATCATCTGATCACTAAAAAGTGTAAAATAAAATTATTGCTGCAAACGTTTGCCCACACTGAGCGCACGTTTGGTCACCGTTACTGTAATTATAGAGTAGTAGCATCAAGTTTAAAACATACAAAGTGGAAGGCAGCAAATACACTGACGAACTCAAACTGCATTAATTTGTTTGAGAGTTGTTCGTAAGTTGATGCAGTTTATGCTTGTAAGGATATAATGTAGTTTCGGCAGGTACCTATTTTATGTCTTTAAGAGTAGGTATGTATATCAACTCTTCATTGCATAAATATAAAATAATTTACGTGTATCACGAGGATGGTCCAAAATTAAATGTCGAATGTATATATTTACATAGAGGACATTTAAAATTGCTAAAATAAATAATAAACTAGGTACCTGGGTGATTATTCGGCGTTTTAACCGCCGTCATTATTGTCCTCGCATATTATTCAAGATAAATTATAAATTTCTTGTTCTTTTAAATGGAATGTATACTACCCCCGGGTCCGACCGTTGATTTTGACAACAAAAGTTGCTGGTAGTTATCATTATTTTCGTCAATATATTGAAGACAACAATAACGGCGGTTGAAACGCTCGAATATTCACCCACCTACAACTAAAATTCACCTAACACTTCACTAATCTAAATAAAAGACCGCTAGCAGTGTTCGTTCCCAAAATGCTGGCATTATTGCCATGTTGAACAAAAAAAAAACACTAAACATAAGTACCATTTCTCATTTTTGTGTGACAATAACTTACAAGTTGTAAGCTTTCCTACAGAGCTTACTTCTCTTTCAAAGGTTTTCGCAGAAGTTACTGGAAGCCAGTAAGTGGTTTAGTTAGTGGAAACTTGTAAGTGTTGAGAGTAGTTTCCCGTGTGGGCTGTATGTCAAAGTAACTTCTGCAACTAGTAATCTTCTCTAGTCGTGTCGACACATTGAATTTCTTAATCACGATGGAACTTTATCTAAATGACGTACTAAATAAATATTTAATACATACACTAGCGATATGTGAGCTTTCTGTAACACCTGTATGAACCAGAATTTATTAAATATATGTAAAAAAACCTTCAATTCTTCAAAATTTATTAATAAAATAAGCTGTGTCTGCTTGTCTGTCTATGACAGCGTACCTCCCAAACGGACGGATCGATTTGGAATTTTGGACGCGGTTTTAAAAAGAGCTATTTCAATTGGGATGATTCTTAGCTAAGTTTCATGAAAATAGCGAGCCGTTTAGAAATAAGCGTTCTCAAAGAATGGATTGATATTACATCAGGGTTTTTTTATCTTTTAATTTAGTTTTTAATATACTTGTCAGCTTGAATCTTTTGAGGGTTCTGCGCCCGAAAGGTGGTAAACGGGTCTCCATTTATTATAGTATAACCCTACGCTGCTTGCAGCTGTCCTTCCGTCTGTGTTAACTTTTGAACCGTAAACGATAGCGGATTTATTTTTTTATCAGAATACCTATATGTTACGAGTATAACAGCGGATTTCCTACCATTTTTTAAAAATATCTTAAAAATAAAGCGGTCTTTATACAAGAACAGTTTTTTTCAACTTATTATTATTTTTGTTGTATAGTAAAAACAGTAAAAAAACAGGGTAAAATTTGCAATGATCATATTGTAAACACCTTAAAAAACAAATATAAAAACCGGCCAAGTGTGAGTTGGGCTAGCGCTAATTCGATTCGAAATCGAATTCAAAACGGAATATAATACCTACTGTGTGCCTGTACGGAACCCTCGGTGCGCGAGTCCGACTCGCACTTGACCGGTTGTTTCCCTCGTATTTCGTTGGATGCAGTATTCTGTAATGAAGTTAATTGAATTAGCTGCGGGAGGCTGGACGCGCTTAAATCCATTATCATTATCGGGATTAATTGATCTGGAGCATTTGTTTGGAACTGGCGCGGTAATTGGATTACGTTGGAGTTATTTGTTCCATTATTTAATAAATTTTACGTTATAACCAGTGGTGCCGGGTTTAGAATGTTGCCACTCCATGTCTTCCCGTGGATGTCGTAAGAGACGACTAAGGGACTAAAGGCTGTGTAGTGCTGTTAGGCGATGGGTTTGCAACCTGTCACTAATACACTGAATAACGTCTTAGCCTGGTTGTGCAAAATGTGGTCACAAAATTATCAACAAGTTTTTGGAGTTGTTGGTGAGTCTGTGGCTCTGCCTACCCCACTCTGGGAATGAAGGCGTGAGTTTATGTATGTATGTATGTAGAAGGGGTATGTTTTAACTATGCTAATTGCTAATCTGTTAATTTTGAGAAGACGAATATCATCAATTTCTTATGTTTTGGAAGAGCCAGTGGGACGAGAAAGATACTGGTTTTATTATTTATTTACTTACTTATTTATTTTATTTTAATTGTACCTACGAAAAAAAACAAATGGCGGACTAAATGCCATATTGCATTGTCTACCAGTTGACCAAATAATCAATCGGAAATTAAATACATTACCTACTTTAATTAGCAGTGATCGGATTTCCCGGTGCAACACACGGGGTGAATGACTTGAAACATTATGCTAATATGGATATGTCCCAGGATTCCGGGACTTAGATTCTTGAAGAAGTATAATTTCCTAATTTGTGCCCCGAAAATTACCCTTATTTTAAAAAAAAAATACTTTGCAGTTGTGTTTGGGTTACCAATTTACATATGTGTACCAAATTTTTAACTCAATCGGTTCAGTAGTTTCGGAGCAAATTGGCTGTGACAGACGGACGGACAGACAGACGCACGAGTGATCCTATAACGGTTCTGTTTTTCCATTTTTCGTACGGAACCCTAAAAACCAACTTTATTGCAACCAATACTTTCAGAGATAACTCTTCATGGGCGTAACCGATTTTCATGAAATTTTGCTAAAAACCATCCTAGTAAAACTAACTTTCTACTCGAAATATCACGTCCAAAATCGGTTTATCCGTTTGTGAGCTATGTTGCCACAAACGTTAGACTTATAACTTCCTTCTATTTGTGTCTGGGGTTAATAATTATTATAGAACTGTTATTACCATGGAAACGCTCATTATAATAATTGTTTTCACGCTTCGGTTAAGCTATATGTGGTATTCTGATAATTACGGAACTATATCAATATTAGTGGTTTATAGTACGCAAGTTGAAAATAATGTATAAGACCTAGCGTGTTATAAGTTATAAATCATGTAAACTTAAATAATTTATTAGGAGTCTTAAAAAGTTTTCGACATCGTTAAATAAAAATAAATAAGCCAACTTTGTGCACAGCGAGCTTGTTATGCGTTTTTAAGACAAAAAGGTTTTATTTGATGTTTAATTTTTAGAGTTACCCCAATGTAAACTTAATTAAACTTGAACTATAGTGGTTGAAACTCTAATATTAGTACAGATATATCTGTACTTATGTTATAAATGTATAGGTAAGAAACTTAAGTATACCTAGCCCCTCTTCCATGGAGTTCTAACACATATGTATAGACCGTTCGACATTCTTTATTTGAAATTAGACGGGAACTGCTTAAAATTCCGATTTATGTTTTTCGAATATTCATTTGTCTGAATTTTCATTTTTCCGAAAGCTATGCTATGCTAGAGCTAGATTAAATGCGTTGTGATTTATAAGCAATATAAAAAAAAAGTTTTCTATCAAAACATTGCATTCGGAAATATGACAATTCGGGATTTCAATCAATTCGGGGTTATGAGTTATGACTCTTTAGAGTTATGTAGTGTACTACCCAAAATTTCAATATTTGTTTAGTATGACATACATACAAGAGGGGCTTTTCTTAAGTTTTTGACCTTAAAGTTTATTGATTGTTTGTATGTTTTCAAGTTAACCTTCAGAGATTTTTTTATTGGTTCAGTAGTTCCAGAACTAGGTACTGAACCAATTAAAAAAAATTCAAAGAGGAAGCCACATTATCCCAGTCTATATCATTTAATTATGTTTAAACCGGAAGGAAACGTAGCGAGTCGCTAATGCACAATAACATAAGAATGGCGGCTTTGATGCCCGGTGGCATGCTCTACCATTAGGTAGATATTAATCTTGCTTCCTCTAATGCCACAATACCCGTGTTTGTTTGTAAACAACGTCCCTTTACGTCCTTTGTAATTAAACTCCGCGTAAACAACTTTACTTAGGAACTTCGAACAATTCATTACTTCAGGTATTTTGTTTACTTTCATCGTTAATAGGAGGAAAATGCGACCAAATTCCGGCATATGTATCTAATTTTATTGCATTTACAGCCTTATTGTAAGCATAGAAGAACTGACACTCTTTTGTTTATCAAATTGTGGATACGTCCTTATACATTATCAAGGAAGAATTTGTGCGTAACTTTACTTCTGTCTATTTATATAAAAAGGTCTGAAGTACAAATATAGTTTAGATAAATTCAACAGCACACTGTTATGAATAAGGTTGCATACCTATGCAATAACCTGTCCTTGGCAGATGTGGTTTTATTTTGGGACAGTGTGCACAAAATGGCGGCTTTATTAACTTGACTGAATTAGACGAGTTACCTTTCATACGTGCCTCCTTTTATTAAGGAAGTAGGATTTACGTGTGTTTGTATGGGACGAGGAGTGAAACGAGTACCCTGGCGATTTAAGGGTACGGAAAAGTCAGGATATTGTAGTAATTTTCAACATTATGTTGGGGAATTTGCTATCGTTCCCCAGAAATGGGGTAATTTAGCCCCACATACCATGGGTGGCTAAATTATTAAGGAGTATTAAAAGGTCGTAGCAAAGTACCCACAGAAGTCATTCCTTTGGTCCGATATCCGGCTTTGGGTCGTTATTATTAAAATCATTTTAATAATTGCGTTTGCGTTTGCGTTTTCTGTTTTAACTTTTTAGGGTCTCGTACCCAAAGGGTGCTAACGGGACCTTATTACTAAGCCTCCGCTATCTATTAGTCTGTCTGCCTGCCAGCGGGCTGAATCTCATGAAACGTTATAGGTAGACAGTAGAAGTGAGTGCGAAAAATAAAATAAAATTTGAAATTTAATAGGGCCCCAGTGGCCCTACAATAAAGTGATATTTTCGCTGTTTTTGCTCGATCGCTTTAGAATTTTAGATATCTCTGAAACTATAATAGGCAGCATTCGTCGTAGAAATTTTTACAAAATGTATGTGGCTACTATAACAACAAAACAAAAATATTTATATATAAAGTTGAAAATGAAAGGGCGAATTAGGTACCCCATATACCTATATTAATTGTAAGAGTCCGACCCGCTCTTCGCCGGTTTTTATAAAATTTAGGTATAGGCTTTGTCAAAGGACGAATTTTAGTTAGGTTATACTTTCAATTACAAATTTATTTTGATCGAAAATGTAATTTAACTTCAGTACTTACCTAATCTCCGGGCTATGAGTCTGGAAGCAAACTCCTGGATATCTTCGTTTTCTGCCAAAATAAATTCCGTAAAAGTTCAAAATCTAATTAGAGTTTTTTTTTCAGGTCCTTTATAGCGAAGTAGCTGGGGACGAGAAAAGGGTGATTTCTTCAGTGCTGGACGAGTAAGTACAACTCCTGTTTTTTTAAATTAGATATGTAGTATAAGAAAAAGCGATTTGTCTGAGATGAACATAAGAACATAACAAATAGAGCTCTCTGTGCTTGTATTAATTTCTAAATTGTAAAGGGTACTTTTTTACTTTTTAATCCGATAGCACCCAAGGGAATAGCGATACTCTTCTTGTATTTAAAAATAAACTTCGTTAAAAAATTCTTATTACACCAAGTTTTAGATCTTGATCATCTTGAATAGTACATACCTAGTTACAAAACTAGCAATACAGAAGATTAGCATATTTTATGATATTGCCATTACACATTTTCACCGTACAAAAGTTTCAGATTTCCTAGGATGTTATTATAAAGCATTTTCACAATCAGCGCCATCTAGCGGAACACTTGTAAACTAGTGACAAACCCGGCATCGGAGCTTGGCGTTCAGTTGACAGCCTTATTATCCTGTCGGCACGCGTCTCTCGTTTTAGTTAAAGGTCCTTCCGACAGATGACGCTGTTCACAAAACCGAAACTTGTACACACCATAGATAATAGACAAAACAGCACTAAAATAAAGTGTACCTACATCAGGGGCTTTAATCGCTACATAGCGATCTCTTCCAGACAATCTTAGAACGACTATCAGTGCGAATGACACTGTTTGTTGACAGTGTTCTGAGAGTAGAAAGTGCTTAAAAGTTATTTAGGTATTAACGACCGATTACGGTGCTGCTAGATGTAACTGAAATTAAGTGACTCGTTTCTAACTTTAACTATGAATTAAAGGAGCACTATATTGAGATGCAGGGTAACGACGGATACAGGTTTCTCACATATTGTAGAAAACTTATGATATGTATGTAGATAAAGTTATGTATGCGACTGTACGCATAATTAGGCATTAAAACACTCGTGTGATCTTATTATGAAACTCGTGTATAATGCCTCTCATTATGCAGCAGTCACATAAATAACTATTTTTGTGTTTGTTTGTAACACATTACATATTATGTGACACTTACCCACAGAACATAAAATACAGTAGAAGTGTCGAGTGGGCGTGTAACGTGTGGCATATAGTTATGCGGAGTTCCGCATAACCTAGCATACTTTTGCCGCGATCGCTTATTTCGATATTTCTAAAATGGGAAATAAATCCAGAAGCATGCCTTATTATGCTTTATGCTAATTTGGAGTGTAAAAACGATAGCGGCACCAAAAACATTTTCCATGATGGCGTGTTGTTTTTATGATAGTTTGAGTATTGGCGACAACAGGTCTGATACTAAGCGAAGCTCATGCCACTTCCACTGTTTTTTCTATTCCGTGTACGTACCCTTATTGAGGGGTCTAACGAAATATTTATCTTTATCCTAAACCGCACAAAGACGTCTCATTTGTCCAGAAATAAGTAATTTCCGCCCGTCTTTGTCCGACCACCTCATTTGCGGCCTCTGTCCCTGGGATTTTTAGAGATTTTCCATGGCGCCGAAGAGGAAATCGTAGAAATCGTTTTCCGAATAGGTTTTTATTTGGAAAGTAGAATCCGAATCATTTTCTTTTCAGTAAGTTTGAGTTTCAATCGTAACTTTAAAAAGAAAAAAACAAGACTAGGAAATACTATTATAGTGGTATATTTACCCTACCACCGAGTAGAAAGAAAGAAATTTTATTCACTACACAGAAGAGACAGAAATAGACATAAATAAAAGAAGACAGACAATGTGACAGGAACATCACGCAGTAGCAGTGTTCGTATTGTTGTGTTACGGTGTAGGAAAAAGACAACCGGTGAAATGATCTCAATATTGGCACCTCATTTTCAGTCTTAGAATAGCAATATTGAGATTGAAATTGTAGCTGTAGTTACAGATCTAGACACGCGGTAGCGTGTCAAGCCAAGTTCAAGTAACAGAACTGGCGAGCAGCACCGTGTGTAATATTACACGAACCATTTGGAGCCACTTTTGACCCCCTCATAACTCAAAAACTATTTCAGATAAACGTGTCAAATTTGGCTTATATATTAAGACTTGCGAGATACATAAGTGCTCCAAATTTCATAAACACATCTCAAACGGTTATTTAGATATTTACGTCCAAAAATCGTCATTTTTATCACTGACCTATAGATCAAAACTCTAACCCAGTTCCAGATGACCTAGAAAGTTCAAATTTGGCATGCAGTTAGGTAATTAGGTGAATACAAAGGAATAAATCAGAAACTGGTAATTTTTTATCATTTGATTAAAAATTTCACTTCTAATCGATTCTATTAGGAACACTTAACTTATACTTAGTTGTAGGAAAATACAGTTGTTTAACAAAAACCATTTGGTATTAATTTTGTTATAAATAAGTACCTACTAATAATTTATGTACAAAAAGTAATGATATCCCATCAAAAACATAAATGTAAAATGAGAGCCAAGTTCAATATTATGATATATATGCCTTGGTTGTTAACTTCAACGACAAAATAAGTGAGATCTAAATGGGTGCCAAGTTCAATGGTCAGTCCTCAAATTTATTTATAACAACATATAATATAATTTCTTCTTATAACTTAGGATAATATATTGTAGCCCAAGGTACCAACCTAAGCCAAGTCAGACCTTAGGCTACAATATATTATCCTAAGTTATAAGAAGAAATGATATTATAATGTTGTTATAAATAAATTTGAGGACTGACCATTGAACTTGGCACCCATTTAGATCTCACTTATTTTGTCGTTGAAGTCAACAACCAAGGCATATATATCATAATATTGAACTTGGCTCTCATTTTAGATTTATGTTTTTGATGGGTCTTATTTATCATCAAGTGGCTTATATTTTATATGCTTGTATGCCTTATCTATGTCAAGTTACAAAAAATATGATGAAGATGATGAATTAAATATGACGATGATTGTTTGTGACACTGCATATGATGATGATGTGATTAGTGTGATCATCACCCTAATCAGACTAATATTATAATTGCAAAAGTTTGGGTGTGTGTGTGTTGGTATGTTTGTTCGTCCTTAACGCTAAGAAAGCTGGACAAATTTGAATGATATTCGGAATGGAGATAGCTTATATCCTGGATTAACACATCCAGGTTACCTTTGATCAAAAATAAATCTCTGTTCCTGTGGGCGAAAGCTAGTGTTGAATATTATGATGGTGATAAAGATAATTATGATGATCAGAATTGTAATGATAGTTTTTGTGATGCTGATAAAGTTAAATATGGCGACGGGAATGTTGATGATGAAGATGTTGAATATGAAAATTTTAATGATGCTGATGATGTTTGTTGCAGGTGACGGCCTCAAGCTGGCTTCGTCGGGCTCGGGCAGCCCGGCGCCGCCGGTGCAGTGGCGGGTGCGGCGGAAGCCAGGTAACTACCACTAGTGTTAATATTTAATTCATAGGTACCACTTAAACAGAAGAAATAATTTATTACAATGTTTAAGAAAATGACTGAGAAAATAACTCACGGATGGACAGGGTCTTTATTCCACCTTACTTTTGCTAATTTCGCTTCTATCGTATTGTTAAAATATATTAACGATTCCCAATATGAACAAGCTAAGTGGAAGATGTAAACAAATTAGTACCTATTGTTTGACACATAACCTCAAATTTTCAACGAGCGGGTTTTTAATTACTCTTTAAATAAACATGAAAGTAACAGCTCTTTTTAACTATACGTAGAGTTTCTGGACGAAGTGCTTGATTAGTCTTTGTAAATGCCTCGCTTAGTATGATGCTGCTGTTAGCAACGCAGTGGCGATTGTCAGTTAATCATTGTGACGACGCACTAATTCTCAAATTGAGATGTTAACAGAATAACAACTCTGTTTTCCAAGTCTTCAGTATTTACACCGATTCCGAGATCCCGCCTGCGATGTAGGAATGGCCAGAAAGCAGTAAACACATTGATTCAGGGTTTTTACTTGTGAGGCAATGATTCATTCAATTTCATTCATGGCCTGGACCTGTCAATCTTTATAATCGTTCATTATGTATACGTTAGAGCTTTGTCTAGATTCTAGATTGCGTGCGTTGTTCATTACCGTATTTAACCGACTTTAAAGGAAGAAGGATGTTACATACATCTTTATTTTTATGGTTTCGGAGCCAGATGGTAAAAATGGCTATAGTTTCGTCATATCCGTCCGTTCGTCCGTCTATGTCACAGGCATTTTTCTCAAAAACTAGAAGATTTTTGGAAATAATAGCTCCTAAAGTAGCATACATTTTATTTTTAACACCGGATATACCGTTTTTGAGTTATTTTCCGAAAAACTGCGCTTCTCAACAAAAGGACGTAAGTGCAATAAAGATATGCTCATTTGCTGCTGTACTTTTTTGTGCTTCAGAACCCTATATTGAGCTTGGTCCGACATGCTCTTGCCCGGTTTTTTTAGGCTCCTTAAGTAGGTCGCCAGTAATTAGCCTCGATTGCGTTTAGAGTTTTTGATGTGATATATTTATGTTACATTGGCGGTATGACTTGACGCGTTTCGAAGCGAGTGGCGGGAACTAGCACTTAATAATGGCGGAAAGCAGGGGAGGTCTTAGGACTTTTAGGTCAGTTTGTACAGGCTAAAAATATATAACACTTGAGGACGCCCGCGATTTAGTACGAATAGAATTAGTTTCCCGCCACTCCCCCATTTCTTCCCGGTGGGGGTCGATTTTCGGATAATCATTCACTTTCATCATTAAAGGAACCCCTGTACCAAATGTCAAGATTCTAGGTACAGTAGTTTCGGCTGTGCGTTGATATATAAGTCAGTAAATCAGGTTTGTCTTTTATATATATGTACTTATAGATGTACAAGTTTAGCTCGCTTATGGCCATTCCGAATATTAAAACCGCGGATAGATTACTCCAGGTATAAAATTGACATCTGCTACTAACAAAATGTGTCCATAGTAACCCAATCTATCCGGAATATTGGGAACGGGTATCAAAGTAAATAACCGATGATAGGACTAATGTATTTAATCTGCTTACACTAACCCAGGTAGATTTATGACTCATGAGAGATACTCTCTGAGAATGATAGTTTACGTCGTAGTCGCGGGAATCGTAAAGAATTTATTGCTTACGTTAAAAGTTTACACTTTATTCGCTGTTAGATGACGAATCTAGCAAGTATACCGGGCCTCTATTCTTCTGGGTAAAAAAAAATATAGCTTTGAACATAAATTCTCGTATTGTTTTTAACTCGTTGCAAGAATATTTAAACTAACAAAAACTCAAAGTACCTAATTCTAATGCTTTAATTTATTATATTTTAATTTTATCAATTATATTGAAATGTTATGTTATATTGAAATGATAAAATACGTTTATGAAGGATAGTTAAATTGTTGATTGTGTATGTAGGTATTATAATAATTTTGTTTTGTGTTTTGCATGCCTACTATAATAACTTTAATAAGGTAAACATTACTGAAACTATGTATCTGTCTTCCTTCTTCAATAATGTACGTGATGTTATAGCAAAATAAATGAATTTGATTTGATTTGATTTGAACTCGGCCGCTATTCGTGCGCTTATCCCTTAAGGCCCTGATAGACGGGCGAGTAAGTACGCCGTTCCTATGGCTTTTTAATTGTCTTATATTGTTTTTATTTCATCTTCTGTATCTAATTGTAGCTAGTGTTTGTTATGTTACCTGTTACCTGTTTTTTGTTCAATCAGTCAAGGTCCCTCTGAAAATCGGCGTCGCAGTTTCACTGCGGCACAATGCTTCTTTTTACCCGACTGCGGCGAGCCCCAAAAGGAGGGTTATGTGTTTGATCTGTATGTATGTATGCCCGTTCCTATGTCCACTCGTAACTACCTACTACTCAACCGGTCAACCTATTTTAATAAATGAGAAGTCATTAGATTCGTCTTGTTGGCACGAATGTCACTGGGCGTCACAATTTTCCAAAAATATTTTTCATATGGATTTATGTATTTTAATGTTTTTAACATGTTACACCGACAACAGTATCCAAAAATGAAGTCGGGTTTTTAAAGCTGCTTTTTATTTTTTATTTTTCTATTGTTTTTCTTCTGTGTGTTGAGTAAATATTTTCTATCCTATTCTATTCTAAAAAGCTTAAAAATATCCTGAGTGGGTGGAATGATTTTCTATTTATTGCGTGGGCGAAGGTTAACATTATCTTGCCGATATAAAAAGGTGTCACTTGCATTTGTTATTGACAAGCTATTGCGCAAAGTTATGCAATACAAAAGATAGTCGATATATTTTTGTCCCAAGGCGTAATATTAAGGAGTCATTGAAACTAATACTATTTTCATTGCAAAACTGCTGATTCGATTTTAATGAAATTTGGTATAGGGATAGCTTAAACCCCGAGGAAGAACGTAGGATACTTTTTTCTTCGAGTAAAAACGACTTCTTCGTGGACGGAGTTGCGGGCAACACCTAGTATTTTATATTTTTTAAGTAATAAATATAAAACAATAGCCAATTGGTTAACAAGCAAAGATTTGTACAGGCTGCTATTTAAGCTAATGCTTACTTTGTGAAATGTGCGATTTATAAAAAAAGGTGGGTCATATTTTTAAAGGATTATTTTTTTATTTGCCTTTGTCACACCTCGAAATTGAGCACCGAAAAGTGGTAATTTTTCTAACAGATATTTTTGCTGCCGAGGTTGGTAACAACAATATAAGCTTTAACTCGTATTTAGAAAATCATTCTTAAAATAAAAGTAATTATGACATCAGTTAAAATTAACGCGATAGCACAAACATTCAAATTAACCACAAATAACTGACCAATTGTGAATCTTGTCACCTCACAATAAGGCTCACTACTGGCCAGTTAACAGAGTGATGCTGTTTATACATACATTCATAATAATCTTAAAACAACTAGCCTTGTTACACTCCTGAATGACCTGTATAAACATACACATATATTATTACAAGAACCACCCACATGATGTTTTAACGTAAGAACAAAGGTGCGTTTCTATCCGAACAACTTCAAAGAGTTTTCTCAATAGAAAAATAAATGGAACACATTTTGGCAGTTACTGGGAAATTGAACGGAAAAAAACACTTCTGGTGAAATGAACTACAAAGGCTACGGCGTAGAGGTTGAGCTCGTAGATACTCGATGCGTAGCGGGCCTATCCAAAGGTACGGGTTAATCAGTGCTTAACTGATTAAAATGCAAAGAAAGCTAGGTTAACCACAGTTAATTATAAATTGTTGATATATTCACTATTTTTATATTTCACTAGAGGACGCCCGTGACTTCGTACGCGTAGAATTAGTCTCCAGCTACTCCCCCCATTTCTTCCAGTTGGGGGTCGATTTTCGGAAAATCCTTTCTTAGTGCTCACTTACATCATGAAAGGAACCCCTGTACCAAATTTCAAGTTTCTAGGTACAGTAGTTTCGACTGTGCGTTGATACATCAGTCAGTCAGTTTAGCCTTTTATATATATAGATTATTATTTATTATTATATTGCAAGTTATGGCGGGTGGACTGTATATATAAATAAAAACTTATTTCCATAGAAGACTAAGGTGATTAGAGTTTCCCTAATTTGAATAAAACACTTCTTGAGTTTTCCTTTTGATGCGTGTAGTGTTGAGGGAAGATGTTGGGACGACCGATGGCTGCGAGTGAACATTCGGTCCCGAGAAAGGCCGCGTCTTATTACTAAATTAGAGGGCGCAACTAGTGCCGAGTGAGACGAGGCCTTTCCGTGAGCGTGGGAACTAGGAGTGGGAGAGGGATGGTGTGTTATGCCTGTGCGAGATAGCATCATTCTTTATTACAATAGCATACATTTTGGTAACACTTAACTTGTTTGATATTACACAATAATCAACGTGATTTATAACTCTTAATAATCATTAACAAAACAAACAAAAATGACTTAGCTTAAGTACAAACATAAAATAAAATAAAATAAAACGAAAAGATGAAAAGACACTACGAGATTTTATACAAACAAAACTTAACCTAACTGCCGGCATGGCTGTGCGCGACAGTCTCCCCCACGTGCGTTAGCGCCAATTATTGGCGGAGCGAGATAACTATGAGCCGGGAGGCTGGGCGACGGACGATTCCTGCTGTGGTTTGAACGTCGGCGACTCTAACATGGCCATCAGGGCCGGGATAGGTCTGGGTTATGATACCCTTCGGCCAAGTTCCACGAGGCATTGTGCTGTCGGCTATTATAACGACGTCGCCTTCTGTAAGTTTCGTTGTTTTGATGTTTGCGTTATAGCGGGGCGCTAGTGTGTGTCTATATTCTTTTATCCACCTGGCCCAAAACGAATCCGCTAATGCTTGTGTCCTTTTCCAGCTGCGTATTGTCATTTTCTCATCTTTGAATGACCCGAACGGGGTCATAGCGTTAGATCTTCCCAGCAAAAAATGGTTAGGCGTTAAGGCTTCTACTTCAATATTCGGATTTACTGGGGTTAGAGGGCGCGAATTGACAATGTGTTCTGCTTCTAATATCAGCGTGTGTAGCACCTCCTCCGTAGGGGCCTGGTTCCGTAAAGTGACTTTTAAGGCGGCTTTTACACAGCCTACCATCCTCTCCCAGGCGCCGCCAGCTGCGGGGTTTCCAGGCGGGATGCGCTTCCACGTGATGCTGCGGGTGTGAGAGAACTTTTTCATGGCTTCTGTCAACGTGTCTCTGGCCTCCTTAAGTTCTCGATCTGCGCCTACAAAATTTGTACCGTTGTCTGAATAAATAACGGTGGGGGTGCCCCGGCGAGCCATCATTCTTCGTAGTGACATTATCATAGATGCCGCTGACAGGGAGGCAGCCAGCTCTAGATGGACGGCTCGAGTGGTTAAACAGGTGTACAATACGCCCCATCTCTTTTCATGTCGTCGACCTATAGTGACAGTTATAGGCCCGAAAAGGTCGACCGCAGTGGCCGTAAATGCCGGTTGGTTAGCTTTTAACCTTTCTATAGGTAGGTCGCCTACGGGTACTTTCAGTGTGGCCCCTTTATATGTACGACACCATTGACAACGGTTAGCTATATATCTAAGGCTACTTCTTAGCCCGATGACGAAGTATTGTTGACTTATTTCGTTCATAACGGTGGCGTGGTTACCGTGGTTGAACTTAGTATGAAAGTACTCTATCATGAGCTTTGTGAAGCCTTCTTTGGCGTGTAGAACTGGGATGCTCACATCGCGGTCTGTTCGCGAGTCTAACACTATGATCCCATTACGGTCGAGTTTCACCGCTATTTTGTGTATCGGTGATTTCTTCATTATCGGCCGCCCAGCCTCTAACGCTTTCGCTTCTTCATAATATGACTCATGTTGACTCCGTTTGATCAGCAATATTTCGGCGATTTTTATGTGATTGCGGTTTATTTCTGTTTCTTTGTTTCTGCATAGCAAGGTGGCTTTAAAAACCTCGACCACAACCAGGACGCAAGCGGTAGCGCGAAGTAAACGCAAATATTGAGAAAACCTATCTACCGCGGGTAGGTAGCTAAACGTATTTTCCGACTTTTTTACTGTACATACGGTTCTTATCGTACGCTCCTCGCCGGTGGGCGTGGCCTGAGACGTTGACTGTTTTTCTATAGGCCACTCGGTTGGCTCTTTCCTAATAAATTCAGGGCCGAAAAACCACCGGTGGTTGTTGTCGAATTTAGTTGGGACACCCCTAGTCGCGTCGTCGGCTACATTATGTGCACTAGGTACCCAGCGCCAATCAGCTGGTGTCGTCGTGTCCTCTATTTCAGCTAACCTGTGAGCTACGAAGCTTTTATATGTACGCGGGTCGGACTTTATCCACGCTAGTGCCGTGCGCGAGTCTGACCAAAAATGTCGTTTCGTTATGTCGTAATCGGTTTCTTTGACTACTGAGTTTGTTAAACGTGTACCTAAGACGCAACTTTGTAATTCTAGTCGCGGTATAGATATCGTTTTGAGAGGCGCCACGCGCGCTTTGGCGGCTACTAAAATTGACGTTTTAGACCCGTCGTTATCGTTTGATACAAAATATACTGCGGCGGCGTATATTTTTTCACTCGCGTCGCAAAACGTGTGTAGTTCGCCTTTGCGACTCATCGCGGGTACGTATCTAGGTATCTCGATATTGCGTAACTGTTGTATGTTGCCTACAAACGATAACCACGCGTCCCTACATGACTGGGGGATCGTCTCGTCCCAGCCGACGCCCGTGCGCCACACTTCCTGCATGAGGGCTTTCCCTAGTACTGATATGGGGCTAATATAGCCTATCGGATCGAAAATAGACATCGCGCTGCTGGTGACTTGTCGCTTAGTCGGCAATGTCGTACCGTCGAGTACTTCGGGAGGCGTATTGCGTAAGTTTACGTTGAACCCTAGTGTGTCGCGCTTGTGGTTCCATTTGAGCCCTAAAGTTCGTTCAACTTCGTTTTTACCTATAAGAGACGTATCCGCGTCGCTGGCTATTACGTCGCGAATTACGTTTTCGTTGTTGGATGCGAAACCGCGGAGTTCGAAGGAGGCTTTTTTATTTAAATTGTAAATATCGTTTACTATCTGCCTAGCTTCGGACTCGTCGTTATCTAGCGCGATTAGCATGTCATCCATGTACGTGTTTTTTATTGTTTTTTCCGCGGCTATAGGGTATTCGTTTTTTTGAGCTAGCGCGTTTTTGTTTTTTACGTAGAGCGCGATGGTAGGAGAGGAGGCGGCACCGAATATCAATCTTTTCATTCGGTATTCTTGTGGTGCGCTCGTGCGGTCCTCCCCCCTCCACAAAAAACGTAGACTGTCCCGGTCTTTTTCTAGCACATCGACTTGTAGGAACATTTCTTTTACGTCCGCTACTACCGCTATCCTACCCTCTCTGAACCGTATTAATACGCCGAATAAAGACTCCAGTAGGTCTGGGCCGGCTAATAAAGCGTCATTGAGGCTTTTACCGTAGGCTTTAGCTGCCGCGTCAAAAACCAAACGCATTTTGTTTTTTTGTGGATGCGTTGTGGGGAAATGCGGTAAGTACCACACTCTGGGTGCGTCCGCCGGCGGACACGAATTAACGATCTCCGCGTAATTTTTTTCTAATACATTTTTAACCTGCGCGGTGTAGTTTTCTTTCAATTTCGCGTCCCTGTCAAGTTTGCTTTCCAAACTGTATAGCCTACGTAACGCGTGCGCTTTATTGTCTGGGAGAATTTCGTTATCAGTACGCCACAGCAGGCCGGCCCGGTACCTATCCTCGTTTGGGATTTTTTCGCACGTCGCGTCTAATACGTCTAACGCTCGTTGGTCGGGGTCGGTTTTGGGTACTTTCGATTCTATCCCTAGCGACTCGATACTAAAATGCTGCTTTATTAAGCAGAGTGCTTCGTCCTCTGTTGAGGCGACTTTGATGTGATTCACAGTAGCGAATTTTTTAGTCGGCGCGGAGTGCTGCCCGTGCAGCACCCACCCGAGGTTAGTTAGCGAAGCTATCGGTAACTTTTTATTTCCGCTTAAAATTTGCCGCGAAACGATTAGGTGCCAGTTATCCTGCCCTATTAACACCGTTGGCGTGCCCTGTTCGTAGCATAGCTCGTCGATTATCTGTTTGAGGTGCTCGCACTGTTCTACAACTTCGCGTGAGACCTCTTGCGACGCTATGTTCAGCCTATCTATCGTACGAGCGTTCATTGTTTCGAGATTCCTGCTACAGTAACCGCGGATGTTAAGCTTGATTTCGCACGATTCGGAATCCTCTACAACGTGTCCGCCTACGCCTTCTATAGATAGAGCGGTGCTTTTATTTCGCGGGGCTAATTGGTCAGCGGTATCCCTTTCGATGAGCGTCATTGTAGACCCCTCATCTAAGAGCGCGTGAGTAGAGATTGTCCCTAGCGGACCCGAAATCTCTACCGGAACTATTTTGAGGTAAGTATTCGATTTTACTATGTGATTTACGCTACTGACGTTACCGTGCGCGGACGGTGCGTTCGCGCCTAATCCGTGCATCAACTTGTGGTGGCCAGCTTCGCACTGGTTAACACCGCACGGCACATATTTGCATTTGATGGGTCGCCTGTGCGCTAACTCTAGACACCTAAAGCAAAGTCTCGCGTTTTTGGCGATGTCCCATCTCACGGCTATGGGCGATTTTACAAATTGCGGGCACGTACTAACTTTGTGCTCCCCGTTGCACACTACACATTTGTTTTTTGGGTCCCTATGTTGCGCGGCGTGTTGCGTTCGAGGCTTCGGTGGCGCAGGTTTGTGTTTTGAATGTACCTGCGCGACCGTGCGCGGCGCGCGTCGTTCGGTTTCGCCATCCGAACTACTATAGCTTCGATCGCGACGGTTCAACGGTGCGCGCGAGCGTGGGGACGCGTGCTTGCGTGTGGGCGACCTATACGAGTCCGCGTGATCGTTTTCGTAAGTTGTATTTACGCGGTGTTTAGGCTGCCTAACGTGGGTTTTCCTAGCCGCGCTGCTAATATCGTTCAGAAAATTTGACATCGCGACTAAGTCGGGCACGTTTTGATTTTGTACTTTGAATTTGGCCCATTCGTATCTCACTATGAGATTCAATTTGTCGTATAATTTATTGACCAATTCCGGCGCGTATAAATATTTATCTTGGCGTAAAGATTTTATAGTTGCCACTACATTGGCCACGTGGCCCGCGAAAGATATAATGTTACTATTATCCTCCGCTAAGCGCGGCATTTTTTTTACATTATGGATTTCGGTGAGAATTATCTCTTCCGGATCGCCGAAGTGCCTCTCTAAGGCTTCCATAATTTCGTACGGATCCGTCACCGTGAACATAATCGACTTTACTGCTATTCGCGCCTCACCTCGTAAGGCCCTGCGAATGCGGCTAACGTTGTTTACATCGGTAAACATTGGGGCGCTATCCTCAAATTCGGCCCTAAACGCTATCCATTCGGAAATGTTGCCGTCGAATGGCGGTAGTTCCGGCACGGGCCTATGAATTATGGGCGCATACGGTTGCCGGTTATTTGCTACGTTGGCGTTATCATGATACGTCGCGACTCTATTGCTGCGGTCTCGCGACGTGCTAGGACCCGGGTCCGGCTCTCGATTCTCTTCTATATATGGTCTGCGTTGTTGTGCTACCCAGCCTAGAACACGAGCCTCAGTTCTTAAATCGGGAGCGACCGCGCCGCTGGAAGACTGTGCGGCTTCTATGCGCGCAATCTCCAGCCTACTCTTGGCGGCGGCCTCTGCCCGCTGAGCTCTCTCTAGCTCGGCTTTATGCACCTCCAACTCAGCCATGAGAACGGAAAGCTGACTACATGAATCCCGGGCGGCGGCTGCGGGTAACCCTATCACGGTGCCCGGCGCACTCCTATCATGGCCTAACGTTTCATCAAATTCTCCACCCTGCAGTCGGTCTGCTGGGGGGGGATGCAAATCTACCCTAACGTTTTCGTTTCCGGTTGCGTTCTGGTTGTGGTTGGTGCCGTTGCTCCATGTGTTTGTATCGCCGGAAGTTGTATCGCCTGGTGGTGGCGTCGGCGTTTCGATCGCGGGTCCCTGAGACCTAAGGCCTTTCTTCGTTGAGGCCATCCTAACACGCACGTGGGGGGCTTTTAAACACTAACACTTATCCTAACAACCTAACGCGGGCGTTACGAACGTCACTGTAACGCCGGCGTCCTATCAACCTAGCTGTTTCACTCGCTGCGTTGGTGTCGTCCATGCGACACTGTGACTAAAGTCACCAGGTAGTGAACCGAAGCACTTAAGCCTCAAGGTTCTGATGCTCGACGATGTTGCGGGAACAGATTCTAACTAGAGATTCAATGTTCCCGATTGTGGCACGGCGAGGTGAGCACGGAATGAATCTCTCGTGAACACCTTGATGACGTGTCCGAGAACTTAATCTCAAGGAACACCGATGTAGACGGGTCCGAGAACTTAATCTCAAGGAACACCGATATAAACGGGTCCGAGAACTTAATCTCAAGGAACACCGATGTAGACGGGTCTGAGAACTTAATCTCAAAGAGCACCGAATGCAGTAAAATACTGCCGTGATTGACTGAATGATTAGACCGTCTATTGCTTGATCGCCAGATTTTTTGCGCGCCAGATTTCTTGATCTCCAATTTCTTGATCGCCTTATATCTTGAGCGCCTTGTTCCCTAAAAATCCGTAATCGAATGACCAACTATGGCGGGTGGACTGTATATATAAATAAAAACTTATTTCCATAGAAGACTAAGGTGATTAGAGTTTCCCTAATTTGAATAAAACACTTCTTGAGTTTTCCTTTTGATGCGTGTAGTGTTGAGGGAAGATGTTGGGACGACCGATGGCTGCGAGTGAACATTCGGTCCCGAGAAAGGCCGCGTCTTATTACTAAATTAGAGGGCGCAACTAGTGCCGAGTGAGACGAGGCCTTTCCGTGAGCGTGGGAACTAGGAGTGGGAGAGGGATGGTGTGTTATGCCTGTGCGAGATAGCATCATTCTTTATTACAATAGCATACATTTTGGTAACACTTAACTTGTTTGATATTACACAATAATCAACGTGATTTATAACTCTTAATAATCATTAACAAAACAAACAAAAATGACTTAGCTTAAGTACAAACATAAAATAAAATAAAATAAAACGAAAAGATGAAAAGACACTACGAGATTTTATACAAACAAAACTTAACCTAACTGCCGGCATGGCTGTGCGCGACACAAGTTGTTTAAATAACTATACTGTAAGTAAATGAGATTTTATGATAAAAAATAAGGAAATTCGAAATAATCTTAAGTGCCCGTTTTCTTTGCAAGATGTAGTAATTTAAAAAAAAACAAAATTAAATCTAGAAAGGGCCGTCTTGGCATAGTGCCAATGATGACCATTTCCTCCCTATAAAGCAGTCCATTGCAGAATGGTTAAATTGGCATAAAAAAAAGGTTCGTTAATCTAAAACAAAAGCAAAATCTGTAATTTGAAAATGACATTAAAATGTGGCCCAGTTTAGCGTATTCCTTGAAAAGGTCTCCGACAACCATACATTGTAAAAACATGATAAAGATCTAACAAGATAAAGAAATAATGGTTTATTTAGTATGTTCCATAAAATATGTAGTACTGAAAATTTACGGGCATCGTTATTGTGAAGTTAAAGTTCTCCACCATTAAAGCGATAACTCGGTACACTGTAGCAGAATGGCAACATCACATAATGTTCTTTTTAGTCTGCCATTACACGTTGAAGTAGGTACTTCATCTTCATCAATGCTTCTGATTCTTCTATGTAAACTCGAAAAAAATGTTTGTTCCACTTTGAAGACAACTCTTGTTTCTTATATTTAAAAACAATAATCACCAATTGATCTCTATCTCATCCGATATTAAGTTACGATAAAGTCGAGGGTTGAGTTTCCTGGCTCAGGAGCAGCTCGTTCACTTTTGTTTTGAAGATACCCGAGCTATATTTGTCTGGTAACAAGATGGAAGGAAGCGCCAAATTAAATTGTAAATTATATTGGACTTGCAAAATTCCTCCCAATCCCAAACATACTACACTAAAATGTATTATTAACCTCCAATACCGAAGGCCCTAACTCAATTAATTACCATCCATGTAACCTAAAATAACGTACCTTTTAATAGATGGACATCAGTTACTAATAGAATAGCTATTCAACCGATAACATCAATACATCAAGTTGTTAGTCCTCGGCAAATTAAAATGGCCCCACGTGTACATCGCGTGCGTTCAACGAGTTACGTTTTCTGGAAAAACCCATGAATTTTTATTCGGTGCCTTTTGCAATTAACTGAAAAATGTATGATGTTAACACCGGTAAAAACCCTCGGGTAGCTTCTTGATTATGTTGATGAAAAGGTCGGTTTGTGTTAGGGAGAAAACCGTTGTAGGGGGAAAATGCTCAGTTTCCGCCTGCGTAGAAAATGTTTCATTTTGCCAGCCTATGTTACTCAGTAATAACATTCTACTAGTGAAATATATTTTTTAAATAAGTCCATTAGTTCTTGAGTAATTCATTACCAACAAAAGTATAGCCCCGTTACTTATAAACGTGGAATAACCTTTGAGTAGCTATGCCATGTTTTGTCCTTACCCGCTCATTGAATACAAAACGGACACATTCCAAAATAATTTGCTCTTGAATTGAAAATCTTATACGTAAAATTTAATACCCTAATTCGAAAACGATTTCGAGGAATGGGGTTTTAAAGCCGTTCTAAATTATTAAGTTTTTGAAATATTTATCTATTTCGGATATTTCGACAAAAGTATATTTAACCGTTGTTTGACTTTCGTTTTCGGCTTGAAGCCCTCCTAGGTGTATCTTACGTGTTAGCCGAAAACCGCTTGAAATAGTATGTTTTAATACACTATTACAAATACTTTTTATCATTAGATATCATTGAATTGTTGTAATTTATTAGAAATGCCAACGCAAATTTAAAATAATCATGTCTTCCATAAAATGTCTCCTAAGTAAATAAAGATATTAAAACAAAAGGACTGGGTCAAAAACATAATGAAATAGGTCTCTTAAAATTACCTATTCTTTCAAATTAGATAGTAAAAACCGTGAGTTATTTTTTTTGGTCTATTCCAATTCTGCACTGATGTTTAATGTAAAACAAGGCACTTTATATTTTTCCGTTAACCGTTCAAAAACACGATTCCAAACATCTTATTACCAATATAAAAGCCCTTGGCTTTGTTTCAAGGCTGAACGGCAAGTAATCAGGTTAACCACGATAACATAATCCATCTTCTTGCCCAAAGTGTTTTGAAACCCAAATTTCCCCGTGACATTTGCTTTTTAGGTCGGCGCTTAACAAATTTGTTTGCGAGAAGTCTTTAAGTAATAAATCTGTTAGGCTGTTAGCTGTTCTGGGTACGGTGGGTAAGAAGTGTTTGCTGATTGGGATTTCCTTGCATCGGGATTTATAATTAAACGAGTAGGATATGATATTCCCTTCTATCAGCAATTGCGAATTAACGAAAGGATCTTTAAAAATTGCAAATTATAATTTTGGAATTTGGACCGAATATTTTTTTTGGTAAGTACCATGTTTTATTATGAAGATTTAATCTAAACCTAGTTTTTTAAATAAGTGTAGCAATATATATAAATAAATTAAGTATAGTACTGAATCAATGATGTTATAGGAAGAGCGTTACCTTTTAGCACAGGTATTGAAATGAAATACCTATAAAGAGGTTGCAAGAGGTTAGTTGACGAGTTAACATTAACCAAGTTCAAACTATATTAAAGCGAATTTTTTTTTGGCAGGATTCGAACCTACATCTCCTCTGGCAATCCGGGCCAATGTAGGCGCATTACCAATTATGCCACCAAGACCCTACTTAAGATCCACGAAATTTGTGATCGCTTACTTTTTGTTACTCGTACTAGGGTACCTGCATGTCGCGTTTTGTTTCATACCCATTAGAAACAAATGTCTGTGCAGTTTGCAGTGGCCAGTCAGAATCCTAGTCACTGCGAAAGTCTTTTCTATTTTGAATTGTAAAATCTCTTTGGAGAGCTTGCTTTTGAACCCTTTAAATATTGATTTCGAGTGATTTGTCCTTCAGCGGACTTCCACAGCTCGATTGCCCTAGATTTACATAGGTACGCTCACGAACGTTAATATGTGACCCATTTCAAAGAAAATACGCTTGAAGTCGTCAATGTCATGACTGTCATTAGAGATGCTAAATCAATTGTAACTTATAGAAAACTCAACCTTAGTTGTAGAATGTCAGATTAACTTTGGACCTAAGGCGGGTAAGTTCTTGGCTTGACATACACGGTTACGATGCCCCAATACAATAATTGCAACGTGTTCTGCATAAGTAAGGAGGCCTTTGACAAGTTAGGGGCCTATTGCGAAATTGAATTCACTAAACAAGGTTAGCGTAGCTTGAATGTTAAAGGAATAATTCGTGCATTCAACTGATTTGATAATAAATTGGCGAGTGTGAGTTGGAAATGTGCAAAGGGATGCTATCCAATAAAGAGTGTTAGATAATTAACAAGGGTTTACTTGATTGAAGGATGATATCGCACTGCTAGAGCAAAACAGTTTTAACTCAAAATCCTTACTAGTTTCGTTTTAAGTTCAGAAGTTGTTGATTTTTAAATACAGTTGTATTTTGAGTTAATTACGTTTTGATCTAGCAGTGCGATATTGTTTTTGACGTGGGCCGCATTTCACCAAACTTGGAATAAGACTTACTCCGAGATTAGTTTATACAAATTCGTCGTTTACTCTAGGTATAAGACCTTATTCCAGTTTGGTCCAATGCAACCTTACATAATTATTTAGCGCTATCGGCTATTAGGGCTTTTGACAAAGAAAATGAAATAGAAAATCTTAAATGGCCACTAATTTTATCTGGGGATTGGGAAAATTGGTTCTTTTTCCAGTTAAAAATAAAGAAGAGATAAAAAAGAAAATTGAAGAAGAAATTGATAGAAAGAAGAAAAGAGTGAGTGAGTGGTAAAAGAGAGAGAGAGATTCCAGTTAATAAAAATACTCACTTTGACAGAAAGACGATCGACATAGCGCATACCTATTACGGTACCTAAGCATGCTTGTATGCCTTTAATAAAAGCGCATTTTGGTTTCTAAATCATTTTGCACATTCATGTTTCACACTTTGTTATGCAAAGGTTTTCCCATGGTGCTTATCATTCATCAATTGCAATTTCCATATTAACTAGCTAACAATGTTTTTCTTTCCTTCAAAAGATGGCTTGAGATTGCTCATATGAAGGGCAAACATTCCGCCGATATTAATACCTAGAGTTTTTTTATTTTTCTTATCTTCTTGCAGTGTGTTATTACAGGCTAGCTGTTTTATTTGGAATGTTTTTACTAGTATACTAGTAGCCTTAGGATATTATAGCACCGCGCCAGATTTGGATCTGGGAAAATATGGGCCGTGAATTTAATGTGGTGACGGACATATCAATACATTTGATCTTGTGTGCGTGCCCATGCGAATAAATATTTCTTTTAGGATTTTTTTCCAAAAAGTGCCTACTTGACCCTATTTTAAGCCACGCCGTCTATCTGTATGTATTCTTTTTTTAAGAGTTATATGACTGGTTTTAAATTTCACAAGATGGGTATGTGTATTATTACGGTTGATATCCTATTAAACAATAATAAAAACTAAGAGTAAATGAAAATTTATTCCGAATGCTTCTTCAAATTAGTTTCTTTAATTAAGTTTCAAATTAGGTTTTACAATAGCCTCTTAATTGGCTAACAAATTCAATCAACCGTAAAGCAGTTAAAAATACAAAAAAGCTTTCTCTCATTCTGTTCTCGGTTCATGTGGTTCTTTGCTAATTAGATATCTTTAACGAGTCACGTCATTGTTAAAATATATAAATAATAATAAAAATAAAAAACAGTAAATTGGCCACCTGATGGTTCTTTTAAACGTCGGTAACATAGAGTGAATCTACTAAAGCTTCGGACGGTCCTTCTATGGAATCCCTAATCTTCATTTGTTCCAATGCATCGTTTACAAATATCGAACAATTACAAGACAGTAATGGCGGCCGAGTTAAATTCAATATAACACGTAGAAAGCAATATCGCTTTACCGTGTTGAATACAGCCCCTGTACATATAATTATTTTTAGACCTTTTATTTACTGTATCGTCACGTCTCATAAATTAATCCTGAGATTATTCGTCTTAATTAAAACCTGGCCTAAATAAGGGATGTCAAAGAGAAATGTTTTCAATGTATGTAAATTGAGCCCTTTCGGGGAATGGCTGTGCCCTGACAGTTTAATTTAGAGGCCATCTTCTTTAATTGTTTCCCTTCTGAAATATAGACAACGTAAATTCGCGAGGGTTCATTTGCAGTGGAACGTTTCCTTAAATTTATTTGGACTGCGGTCTTGTAAATAAAGTGGAGGTTAAAAGCTTAAATTAATATTTAGCTACATACAGTTAAAATATTTGCGATGTATGTAGGTAGGTACTAATTTTCATAATATTGGGTCCTTACCTATGAAATTGGCGTTATTTTTACGTGTTTTATTTCGTACGGAATTTATTCATTTCAATTTTAACTTCCAAATTATTTTTACATACATACATAAACTCACGCCTTCATTCCCAGAGTGGGGTAGGCAGAGCCACAGACTCACCAACAACAACAACAACACCAAATTATTTTTAAATTTCATTAATACAGTATGTTACAAAGGTTTTAGATGTAAATAATATGGTTCAATTTCTTACTTAGTGTTTAAAATTAAAGTTTGAACTCAACTCTTTTCATGTGCTGTGAGTTCAAGTGTTTCAATTACGCAGAGTTTTATGAAGCTAAATATTTTTAAGTAATTAAGATATGTATAATATAGCTTAGAAGTGTCCAATATTCTTGACAGAATTTTGTTTGGTTTGCATTTGACGTTACTAAATAATCCGCAAAATTAAATGTATGAAAACAACCGTTTTCATAAAATTCTCCATATAAAACGCCAATTTCATATTTTTTCCGAAAACAACGACTTACGGGCCTTAAAAAAAACGAGCCTCCTTTTTTCTTATAGGCCGGCAGTGCATTTACGATTCCTCTGGTGTTGCGGGTGTTAATGGGTCGCGATGATCACTTAGACCAGGGTAGTGATTCTCTCAAAAGCAAAGGTGAGCGAATGCAGGAGTGAATGTCCAAGCGGCGAGTTTAAGTAGTCCCTTCAGAGCGAACAAAACACATTTTAGCGCGTGCATTCTCAATTAGGCAGCCTTATACGTTCGAGAAGCCATGCTGCCAAAGTGAATACACGCGCTGAAATGTGTTTTGTTCGCTTTGACGGGACTACTTAAACTCGGCTTGGACATTCACTACTGCGTTCGCTCACCTTTGCTATTGAAAGAATCACTACCCTGAGCACTGTATGGACATACATAATAAATAATAAAAAATAATGGAAAATCCATCGCGGTTATAATAAAATTTATCAAATATTTCACTTTGTAACTAATCATTGGCATTTAACCTCCCACGTCAAACACATCTCGTTAATCAAAATTCTCTACAGCCCACTTACATGCTCCAAACATTTTCCAACCTTTTAATTACCACTCAGAAACTATGTGAATTAGGTAACACATTCTACCTTCCCAAATACCAAAGGGCACATGTGTGTCCTACAGTAAATACAATCTTATTCCTAAAACCAAAGAGTTTGATGTGCTGTGGATAGTGAAACGCAAATGCGATCTTTTGGTTTACAATGTCCGCATTGTTCCCGACAAGTATGCCAACATTCCATCCCCAATTAATGGCAGAACTTGAGGTTATTAGCGAGCGATCGTTGGGGTTATTTCCTACTATAGTTTGACGTCGAATAAGGTGGTTTAACCGATTATGGTAGCGATCAGGACGGTTCCTCTATGGAATTTCTAATCGTCATTTGTCCTACTGCATCGTTTGTCCGAATTTTCGTTTATCCTAAAGCCATTCCTGCTTCAATTGTAAAACTTTTTAGTGTTGTTATAATGCAACCCTAACCTAACCTAACCGCAGATGTGATTGGAAAACTTAAAAAGTTTCCTAACTCATCTGAAAACCAGTTTAGGGCAAATGAAAATTCGGAAAAACGATGTGTTAGGACAAACGTTGTTAGGGATTCCAGGGGACACCCGATCGGGACAGACCCTGCACAAGGTCCTATCACCACTAGTTGTTGTAGTTGTGGTTGTTCATCCTCATATCAGCTGAAAGACGTCCACTGCTGGATATAGGCTTTCTCCAAGGAATCTCCACGACGGCCGGTTCTGCGCTACTCGCATCCATCGGCTTCTCATCTTCACCAGATTGTCGATCCACCTTGTGGAAGGCCTGCCAACACTTCGTTTTCCGGTCCCGTTGGTTGTTGTTGTTAGTTTGAGTTTATTTTAAGACTCCATAGCAACTACAAGATTCGACAAAGCGCTTGGCAACGTAGGACCATAGGCTTGAATTGCTAAAAGCCAGAAGGCCAACCTTAATTTAGATTTTCTATTTTTAACGTTTTGAATACGATAAAGAATACCACCCCAGGTGTAAGCGAGATAAAGTATGCCTTGATTTAAAAAGTTTTAAGCCTCAAATGGCTGTGGTTTAGTGATAACATGGTTGATGGAACAAGGAAGCTGTTTGATAAGCTGAGTTAAGTCTGATGTAGCTTTAGCGGTTTAACTTGCCTGGGCCTCTATTCTACTCGGTAAAACCATAATGCCTTGGACGTGTTATCATATTGTTTTTAACTAATGTATTTACTATCATGTAAATATGACCGCGTAGAATAGATGCCCTGCGCCGAGATTCTAGGCGGTTAAAACCATATCGTCTTTGTCATGTTATCGTATTGTTAACGTTTTGAAAGCTCTTATTCACTTGACAGTAATGGCGGCAGAATTAAAACAATACCATATCCGGTCAAAGAGGATACGGTTTTTACCATCTAGAATCTCGGACGCGGGCTGAGATAAACAAAAAAAAAATGTGTTAAAAAAAAAACTCCACGTTACCACTTTTTCGACGTGACTAATATTTTTTATAAGATTCTCTGAGCTAAGCTGCGCATGGACGGACGGTCGGATGGACGGACATGGCGAAACAATAAGGGTTCCTAGTTTGACTACGGAACACTAAAAACAGAAACGGTCAAACCTACTTTTCATAATTACTATAACATATTGAAAAAGCTAGGAAATCGGACTTGCTTTAGGCGGATGAGGGACGTTATCGCCCGGAGCTAAATTTGTAAGGAAAAAGGTTGACGGTCGGTCGATTTACAATCCCCTTAATAGTTTGATGAATGAGTTAGTGATGTTGATGTATGAAAATCGAACGTCAAGTTTAAATTGAAAATTTATCAAATACTAGAGGACGCCCACGACTTCGTACGCGTAGATTTAATTTCCCGCTACTCCCTTAGGGGTTGAATCTCTAAAAATCCTTTCTTAGTGCTCACTTACATCATGAAAGGATCATCATTTCAAGTTTCTAGGTACAGTAGTTTCGGCTGTGCGTTGATATATAAGTCAGTCAGTTTTGCCTTTTATATATATATATAGATGAAATGTATATGGTGAACTAAATAAGCATATAATATTTTATCGTGCTTCGTTTCTTTTATACTTAAATAAAAAACTTAGAATAATTCAAGGCACTCAAAATATTTCTTGTAAACATTATAATTTATTTATTAACTAGTTACAATATAACTTCGTTCCATTCGGCGTCGAGACCCTAGGTCCGTGGGGACCCGGTGCTATCAGCCTTTATAAGGACATTTCAAAAAGGCTGATAGAAATAACCGGAGACCACAGAGCTGGCAGCTTCCTCGGGCAACGCATTAGCATTGCTATACAACGAGGAAATTCTGCCAGCATCTGTGGTACTTTGCCACGGGGGCCCTCTCTTTTTTAGTTTTTATTTAGTTTTAATTTCATTGTACTTTTTAGCTTAGTTATAATTTTTGGTTTAATTTATCTTTTAATTTGCTATAGTTTTAATTTTTAATTTTTAATTTGTATTGTAGTTATAAAATTAAATTGTAATTGTGTTATAAATAAATACTAGTTACAAAAATGTTATTCTGAGATCCTTCAAATGCTGAACTTAAATTGGGAAATATGAATATATTCATAGGTTCCTTTTGTATGTAAATATTTGGGTCCAAAAGCAAGATGTCGAATTCTTGGTGCATTGCGTGGGTGTTCTCAAATTGCAACGAATTGAATTCAAATTAGATTTGAAATAGCGCCCACTCGTCTTGTTCTAAGGGCTTTAATGTAGGTAATAACAACGCACACAGTCAAACATTTCGCTATTGAGCTCTATATATTGTTTCAATTTTGATTTGGTAAAATTTTGTGATTTTATCCCCTGATATTTAATATTTATTTATATCCTGAACGACAATTTAATTATTATTGTCTATCCCGCCCTGCCCGTTACATTTTCGACGACCTACCCTATCTATCAAACTAACTAGTTAATTGTCGTGGTGCGTGTTTTTCGCGTTTTCATAGTTACCATTTCCTTACCGATGTCACACGTGTTTTTTGTCAAAACGCTTGTAACGACTCGGGTTAATATTTTATTCTGGCAATACTGTGCTGATTTATTAGTATCAAGAGTGAAGTGAAGTGAATAAAATATCTTGAAATAGAAAGTGTCGTTTTGAGAGCTTAACATATTTTATCATGGATTGCGAACTGCGCGGTATGTATTTGTGTATTTTTTTTAATAAATTTACTTTCATCACTTTAATTACAAAATGCAGGTCAAAACTAATTTCAAAACTAAATTTCGAATCATGATTGATAGTATTCTTAGTAACTTTTTATTTAAAATAAATAATAAATAACTTAAAGTTCGAAGAACTGTAGCCACCTTATCTTGCAGATATTTCGAGTAATTATTTATTGAAATACAAATTCTAAAATATTTAAATTAGTGCTTATTTTTTTAAACACATCGGTAAGACAGATATAAAGGATCTAATAAAAAAGTCCACGTTGCAATGCGGTTGGTTAGCCCCGTTGGTCCTTTTTTTTCATCTTCTTAATAAATTGCTTTCACTCCTTGTTTTATTTAACAAGGTTTATTTCGCCATTGTCGAGTTTTAGACAATCATCATGATTATACTGAATTATTTGGATGAAAATATTGACAAAATGGACGAGTCTCGAATAATTCAAACTTATTTACCCTCTTTGTTTCCTAATTCCTTTGAAAGTGTAACGAGTCGTTTATTAACAATAGAAGGAGGTGGTTGATGGTTGCGTACTTCTGAAACGGGAAATTGGGAATTGTGAACGTTTTAAATAGCAATGGTTTTCAAATTTTTAGCAGGGTTTTAGAACCTTTTTACGGAGATCGAGATACTAAACCTTTATAGTTATGATGAAGTATTTTTTGAAAGACTTGACTTACGGCGCCATGACGGGATATTGGCGATCGAAATCATATTTTAGTATGTACCTACCTTGTCGCAGCTGTTAATATACTAAATACAAACCACTCTCACTTTACTACGTTATTGCGACAAGGTACTTAAATGTGCAGGTACTTATGAATTCGACTGTATACTACTTTAACTTTTAGGGCCTATATTCTGCTTTGTCTTTTTCAATATTGTTAACATTTTAAAACGGCTAAAAGAAGAAAACGCAATTTAAGTGGAAAGATATGATGAAGATGCTGAAGGAAATATGGTCTAAGATCCGAATAGGAGACGATTTGCACCGGGCTGCTTATTCGATCAAAAGTATTTTATATCAAATTTGATACGCTAAATAATATGTAGCGAATAGGTTGGCTGAAAAATTTCAGTCCAGTACTTATATCATTAAAAAAATTATTAAAAATGAACTTTTTTTAAAATTGCAAATGCTTGTTTAATAGACAAATCACATACTAATCGAAAGTATGAAGCCTATAGAATATGCAAACGTTAAGTTTGGTGCAAATTATTAGTACCGCCTTACCTGTTTATACCTGCCTATCCAATAGTTTGACGGGAAAAAAATAGTCAACCTAACGTTTGGAAGTTCTATAGGCTTCATACTTTCGATTGGTATGTAATTTGTCTATTAAACAAGCAATTGTTTTTTTTTAAGCCAAAGTTAATTGTTAATTTTTTAATTAATTATATACTGGACTGAAAATTTTCAGGCAACCTATTCGCCACATATTATTTAGCGTATCAAATTTGATATAAAATACTTTTGATCGAATAAGCAGCCCGGTGCAAATCGTCTCCTATTCGGATCTCCTACTAACAGTAGTCAGGAATACGAAGACAATGGTGAGGATAGAGCGAAGTGGTAGAGTAAAATAAAACAAGCTAACCCTATAACCATGTGGAATTATTGGTACTAGTAATTAATAGACGCAAGCAATTAGCAAGAAACAGAGACAGAGAGCGAGGGAAAGGGATTTTGAGTGAGATGCTCTTTCACGTTTGCTCAAAAATGTACAAATGGATGTAGTGCAGTGGTACGACCTTGTACAAGGTCCTTCCGGATCAATACCACAATAATCAGTACCCTAACCATGAGTTACAATTACCGTACTCGCTAGCGAGTCGAATGCTCTGGGTAGTGATTCTCTTATAAGCAAAGGTGAGCGAATGCAGGAGTGAAGTCCAAGCGGCGAGTTTAAGTAGTCCCGTCAGAGCGAACAAAACACATATTAGCGCGTGCATTCTCAATTAGGCAGCCTTATACGTTCGAGAAGCCGTGCTGCCAAATTGAATACACGCGCTGTTGTGTTTTACTCGCTTTGACGGGACTACTTAAACTTGCCGCTTGGACTTCACTCCTGCATTCGATCACCTTTGCGTTTGAGAGAATCAATACCCTGTGCGAAATGCGAATACACTTAGAGAGTGCGAGGGTCAGAGCATTCAAATCGCTAGCGAGAAAGGTAATTGTAACTCATGGTATGGGTACAACAGTGTATTCCGGTTTAAGGATAAAAAAACCAGTGCAATTACTAACATAGAGGCTTTCCATCTTAATCCTCAGGGTTGGCAAGAGTTGCAGTACTGGGGCTCTACTTTGAAATCAGTTATTCGAACTTTCGGATCGCCCCGTCACTTTCTTGCGAATTAGTGACCCGTCGGGAGCAAAAGGGATAGCAATAGACGAAGTTCGAATTACGGATTTCAAAGTAGAGCCTCTGAGAATGTTAATATCTATAGGTGTCAGATCCCTCTTACCATCAGGTGGCCTATGTCCTGATTTCCCTTCCCCATGCTATAAAATAGGGTGTGTAATGTTAAGCATAAAAACAAATGGTCTAATGACCATTTTACATAACACGAATTGCATAATTTCAATCTGTATAATAAACCATCGTGATGATGCATAAAACGAAATTCATGATTTTAAAAACTATAATGTTTATAAATTAAAAAATAATTATTGCTAACTGCTTTCTGCGGTTTTTATGCTAAACGTTCATTATGCTTTTCATGGTTAGTTAAATGAAATTATACAATATGATTTTATACTGATTGAAGCGCACCCTATAAAATAATGCTGTGTATACTGGAGCACCTCTGAAAGGAGTCATTAGCCCAGCAGTGGCGATATATGTTGTTACGTAAACATTTTACGTCCCCGCATTGAACGTTATTTTGTTTTAATAACTATGCTAATAAAATTGTAGTGTAATAAACATTTCTCGTGGAAATTTATACGCGTCGGTGTAATACCGCAATATTTCAACAAGATAGAGTAATGAATAATTGGTATCGGATGTAAATCGGAATTTATTAGTCCGCGGGTCGTGTTTTGGGGATGCCTGCGTTTAGTTGGATTATAACCTAGATTATTCGTTTAGCGGCCGAGTCCGAAGTAAAAAGTAGAAGCAGAAATATGTGAAAAAAACGTTTATTGCCACTTCGATGAAGGATTAATGACGATTTACGGATTTACTTAAGTAGTTTCTTACCCCCTTCCTAATAAACGTTGAGTAACGGTGGTATAGCTATACAATGTTTTGTCCTTATCTGTCAAATCCAAATGTCACAATGACAGATAAGGACAAAACACTGTATAGCTATACCACCGTTACTCAACGTTTATTAGTAAGGGGGTTAGTGTTAATTTTTCATTTTGGAAGAGCACTTAAGCTACCTGATGGTAATTGGTATCTGTGCCTTACGACTGCAATCCTAAACCCGCAAATGCGTTGCTTACCCTGAGGACTAAGATGGAATGCCTCTTCGCTAGTCAAATCACCGGTTCACAACAATGCGATCACTGCTGCTTGGCGATAGGTTAAAGCAGGGGTCGGCAAACTACGGCCCACGGGCCAAGTCCGACTCGCGAGCTCTTCTAATCCGGCCCGCGGAAAGAAAGCGGGAGAGTCCACACACACGTTTTGTAATTAATCACAAATGAGACCGCTGGGATTTATTTAAGAGTAGTAACAAACAAACACGGTGGGCTAATTATGAGGCAATGGAAAAAATTGTATCAGTGCCATGAATATTAATTATGATTTCCTGATGACCAGCCATGAAACCAAAGTCTTGGCCCGCACGAATTTATATTATGTGCAGTGTGTAGCAATGTACCGAAAAGTAACTTCTCAAATTGTGAAAGTTTCCTATGAGAAATTCCCTGAAATTTCTAAGAATATTCTTAAATTTTGTATGGAAAGAGCACATTCTCAATGCTCTCAAATGTTTCCGATAATATTCTCAGTAATTTCTTGAGAAGATTTCTTAATTTCTGAGAATGTTCTGCAACTTGTACATTGCTAGCAGTGTGGCCCTTGAGTCAACAAGTTTGAAGACCCCTAGGTTAAAGGATGAGATGGTTGTAGAGATCCAGACGGATCTTGCACAAGGTTCTACCACCACCGTCATGACATGGATGCCATTAAAATTGACGAGCGCATGCGTTGAGACACTTATTTGACGGCGGTTGCCCTGTTTCGGGACATTTTGCTCATAAAGGTTCAGATCATCCATCATTCTGTACCTATATATTGTATATTTATTCCAGCCTACCTAAAATGTGGCCAGAGTTTTCTTTGCATATGCAAAATGTTTAATACTGCCAATGATTCCACACAATGGTTGACATTCCTAACTTTATTGTATATTTTAATTCCAGATGTTATAATTCCAAAGGGATAAGTTTAGTAATGGTATAATTTAATGTACCTTATGTAATTTAGATATTGACAGGCAGAGAAGGTTTTGTGACAAAAACTTACATGATTTCCCTGTCTTCGTCATCTGTATGTCAGCCGAAAGACGTCCATTACTGACATATTCATTAAAAATCCCTGGGGAAGGCCTATGTCTCTTAACCTGATACTGATACTGTCTCTAAAATACCTGTGAATAACTAAGAAGTAATTCCTGAATTTTGTTTGTTTTTAGTGTTGTTTTAATACGACGGTAATCTAACCTAAGTGCAGGTATTTTTGGAAAACTTAAAAAGTTATCTGACTCAGCTGAAAACCAGTTAATTACAAAAAATAATTCGGACAAACGATGCGAAGATAAATACTCGTAAGGATTATCCTATTTACTTATTCATAAACGCACTATAAACCTAATTTAATCAAAGTAGGTATGCTTTGTCACTTACTTTCTGTTAGATGCAAATGTCACAATGACGGATAAGGACAAAGCATATTTTAAGCATATTTTAGCTATTGTGTGTTCATAAATAAGAAGGAAAATATTTTGGCAAAAGAAAATTATAAACGGTAAATTAACAAAATAATTCATGAATAAATTAATTTCATTCGGCAAGTCTTTAGCAAATTTACTTTTCATGCAAAACAGTGAATATCTTTTAACCAAATTTAATCAAATTTGTAAACAAAAAGTCCACTTTTTGCTATTTTGATCGATCTCCGAAAAGTTATGTTTGCGAACGTATATTGTATGTACCTTATTATGAGAGAGGTTACTCGCGAAATTACCAATTTTCGGAGCTCGAATCAATCATTTTCTTTGTATATTAGATGCAAAAGTTAAGTCGCTTGTGACGGGATATATATCATTGTCGACATTTTCGTTCCACTCGTTTGCAAAGTCTCGCGATGAAAACACATTTGTATCGTATTTTCCCTCAAATGTATTTCGCGATTCGACGCCACTAGATAAAAATTCACTTAGCACCGTTATTGCATTTTTTGCTCGTTGAACCGTGACATACGATTTTCCATCAAAAATGCTAGAAAATGGCGTTTTTTCTATATAATAGAGTGATGTAATGGAATATTGACAAAATGTTAGCTTTGAGATTGCTCATACGCACAAGAAAATATTTTAACGTAAGTCTTCAGCCGCCTGCTATAGTTATTTGTGGCGTGGAAGAAATTCCTTTTTAGAAGTAAAACGACCAACTGTAGTGTTTATATATGTACTTCATCGCTGAACATGGGCGTTCCCACTTGACAGGTTCCTCTTCTGCTAAAGAAGGGTAGTGTTTAAACCTGTATGTTTGTATGTTGGTATGTATATTATATATATTTCTTTGTTCCCTTGTGGACGATTTCGGGAAACGAGGTGTCATTAGATTCGCCGTAGCATAGCGTTGCGAGTGCCTGGGTACCTAAATTAAAAAAAGGGCAAAGTTGGAGGATTTAAAAATGTATGGGAATTAACTTAGGTAGACGGACATATTGAAACATCGAGTCTTTTATTTAAAAGTAGCTTTTTGCTATTTATTATTTTACTTAATACCTATAGTAAGCCAGAAATAAGTTGTTGTTTGCGTGGATACAATTCCTGAATGACGTCTCCGGACACGACGAGCGATCCAAAGAAAACACTGGCCGGTCATAAAATCTAATACTAAAGGAAACAAAACACTCGCGTATCAACAAAATGGCCGCCTATTCGAACAAATTCAAACCTTATTCCTAACCGGTAAGCTTCACGAAAATAACGGTGGACATTCGCGCGGCTAATAGCAAATTAGAAAATTGCGGGTGGCGGATTTTTGGTGTAAAAATATTGGTAGCGGAATTATTATGTCATTTGGTCGACTCGTGCGAGGCTATTCTTAGATGCTATGTTTTGGTGAGTTGTCACGTTCAAAGATCCGTGGGTTAGGCGGGTTACGCAAGCGATTGATCGGCTTTTGTATCGATTTAAGGATGATTTCCACCAAACGGCTCGCATCGCATCAGATCGGTACGGATTTTACAATCTTTAAACGATATTAAATCATGTACACAGTATTTAAAGTCTACATTGCTGAGCCGCATGCAGCAGCTTGACGGCGGGCGTCTTCCGCGACACCCGATCGGAGCCATAAGTATGCTGCGCTGCGACACGCGATCGGCTCCGTTCGCTTGCGATCGGCCCCGTTCGCTTGTCGTCGTGTGCGATCGGAACCCTTCGGCCGTGACCGGACGAGCCCACTCATTCTCGAAAGTGCACTCAAACACGTGGTCGGAACGAAACTATTTGACGGAGTGCGGTTACGTTCGCAAGCAACCGTACGGTACAGATCGTGTGCGTCGACATCCTGTCGACTGCGAACGGCTGTTATCGCCCGATCGTATGCGTCGACATGCTGCCGGACACGATCGGTGGTCGCCGCATCCGTTCGTATTCTTTCCGTTCCGATCCGTTGCGGGCCGTTTGGTGGAAATCATCCTTTAACCTCACATATCGATGACGTCGCTTAAGATGAAACATGCAGTTGTATCGATGCAAGCGTCCTGTTTAATCGATTCATACAAATGTATCGACGCAAAGGGGCGTGGGAATCGCCACAAAGTGGTGCAGGCATGGCGAATATCGATCCGGTATTGAAGGCATAACCTTTGATACACATGTCATGATTTCTGAGAAGGATGAAACGTCTACATTCCTATAAGAAAGAAAGAAATATAAATACGTTTACTTAACAAAAACAGAAATTAAGTAGGTAAATAAAATTTATTCAGAGTTGGACAGTTGTTGTGAAACGGTCCCAACTCATCATGTGCCGTTGGTAAGCTAGCTCTGGTCTTCCGTTGGGACCACTCGGTGAAAAAAAAAATATAAAAAAATATATGTAATATAATATTTACATGTAAAAAAAAAACAATAAACACAAAGAGAACACTGATATAAGTTACGGAACCCTCAGAACGCGAGGTCTTATCGCTCTTGTCCTGTTTTTCATTCATAATGCATCTGCTGTCTACTGACTTAACTTTTGCTTTAAGTAATCAAAACTTTTTCAGACGAGTCGGTCAAGATTTCCTAACTCTTTTGGGCAACTAATAAGCATACTGGTATATTTCTGAAACTTGAAGTTGGACTTGAATTGAAAGAAAACTTGAAGATAGCATAATTCTTCCAACAGAATAAACGCTAGAACTGTAAATAAACTTCCATTGCAAATGCAATCATATTTGTAGCATAAGAGGGTTTAAAATATCTTGTCTATAATTTACAGATGAATCCTTTTTGCAAGATTCTGGTTTGGCCTTCAGGTTTTAAGTTGAAGAAGGATGCGGAGGATTATAAATTCTTTATTGTCCAATCAACAAAAACCGACGGCAATTACGTTCTCATGAAAACAGACAAGTAGAAAGGCGAACTTATCCCTTTACGGGAGGAGAGAGGGAGAGAGAAAGGGAATAGTGTTTAAAAGAGTAAATACTACAGTACTTGGAGAAGGTTGGGGGTTTAGTGGTGCTAGGACCTTGTGCAGGGTCCGTGTGGATCACTACTACCATCTCAACCTTTAACCTACCGCCTAGCAGTGTTCGCATTGTTGTGTTCCGGTGTGGGGATAAGACAGCCGGTGAAATTACTAGCATACTTAGAGGCATTCCATCTTAGCCCTCAAAGTTAGCAATGCATTTGCGGTCTTCGGATTGTAGTCTTAAGATTGTAGTCCTGAGAATGTCTATGGGTCTGTATGCTCGTTTGTCTTCTACATGGCATGAAAAAAACCGATGGATTCAAGTGGCGTAGGACCGGCCCAAAAGAGTGCCCCCCCAACCATCCGCTCTATGTCCAAAAGTAGACGTCTTCCGGATAAAATGATGATGATGATGATGATGATGATGATGATGATGACGACGATGACGACGACGACGACGACGACGACGACGACGATGACGACGACGACGACGACGACGACGACGACGACGACGACGACGATGATGATAATCGGATCGCATGAATCGGTATAGTATTTGCTTATACGGTAATACTCTATCAAAAAATAGTTTTATTTTGCTGCCGAAAATGCACTAACGGTTTATACTAGATAAGAAACGTGTTGCTGAAATTGCATTCTCCATATGCAGTTACGTACTTAATGCATGGAGCCATTTTCGCTGCAGTGGCGGCGTAGTTTTATTGTACTTAAAATGAAATAAATATTAACTCTTTCGTGGGGTTTATATGCGTATGAATCGTAGATACAATATTTAAGTAAGTCTCACTAGGACTTAATTTCAAAACGACTTTGTTTCAAAATTCCTTAATACCGAAATGCCTAATGTTTTCTGAAATACCGGATTCCAAATATGACTAAAATTCATAACACCATGAGTTTAAGAAACAAATCCAAATTTAAATCGTAGGTTTTTGGTCATATTATGGAATTATGCCCCGTTAAAGACTTTCAAGGCTACGTAGAAAATTTAAGTTAATATCAAAGAGAAACCGATCAGCTGTTTGTTTGCGCAGCCAGGTCGGCAACCCACTCCGGCGCTGACAACATTAGAGATACACCAACTGTCTCAGATAAAAGGGCATTTGTGCGTTCTATTAACCAAGACATATTTAATCTTCTATTGGTTACGAATAAGGTTCGAAATGTATGTGAAGTCGTATGAATAGTTGATTCCTTTTTCAATACAAGTAAGTCAGAAATACATTCGTGAATGGAACTACGGAAAATTTCCGATTCGGATGACGTCAAAGGATTTTGGCGCCTGTTTTCGTCGGGATAGGAAGGAAAATGGGATGGATTTTAGTAGGGTGTGTATAGTTGATTCTGAAATACTGGTGGGATGTTATGGTTTAAAGGGTGAAAAATAATATTGATTTCTTCAGGTTCAAAGGTTGCTTTGTTTTTGCTATTTTTAATCGAGCTTTCTTTGCCCACTGTCCTTTTAGTTGCTCATCTAGACTAACCTAACGAGTTCACACCCTCATCAGATCAGCTTTGGGACTTTATAATATTGCATCGGTTTTCTCCTTGTCTATTTTCAAGTGTAAGACAGCGAAAGGGCTAAATTTATCTGTCAAATATTCTTTACTTCTCGATTGTGAAACGGGCGGGCGGTTAAACAAAAGAACAAAACAAAAAACTATCTCCAATTTCGTTAATATATAAAGTAAACTGCCAGCACATTAGCTGAAGCGAAAACGCCTTTACCAAAAATGTTTGCAATAAACGTACACATTTTTTCTCCCAGCACCGTTCTACGAATTCTGCTCGAAATAATACCCCGGTCTTTGAAACAAAAACTATTCGGGCTACTAATTTTACGGTACGGGTGCTTTCAAGGGAATTGACTTATAATTACGTCCCAACCCTTTGGTGCCTTCAGTACATAAACTAATTATGTACTAACGCTGGTTCTCAACAGTTAATTATTTAATTTGATCCTCTGAAGCTTTCAAAAGTTGTGGGGCGGTTTTATAAACAGAGTTAACTGGAGAGAAAGAAAACTGGTGCAGTGGCTGTGTGTTCGGAATTTAAATGTTTTGCTGCTGAAATGTTGCCAGGTTCAATATATAAGTTTTAGGAGAAAAGAAGCCAAACAATTAGGTAACTATAAATGCTTCACTAATTTTTACCTTGGAAGTTGGACGAGTACTGGCAACACCAGCCGGTTTAGACGTCAAAATGGAGTGCCAGTTTTGATAAATTCTTTTTAAGTAGTTTTAACGTTTAAATTGTTAATTTTTTGGACTAAAACCCAAGATAAACACATGAATATTAAGTGTACATGTTATCACGACTATATGTGCTGTGAAGAAAGTATTATCACGAATGCAAAATTTGACAAGTAAATGGGTCAACGACTTCGTGATTTGAAAATGTCTTGAAAATTACACCGTCTGCTGTACTGATTTATCATCAACAAAACCAGGGGAGTATTCATTTTGTATAATTTCGTTATTACATTTACTACTGCATTAAATTTTAACGAATATACTGTAGTTGTAACAAAGTATTTTGATCAAATTATGTGACATTGACAGCACGAAAAGGTTTTCGTTTTTAAAATGTTTTGGTAAAAGTGTGGCTTATTTCAAGCTTTAGTTAATAGTATTGTAATAGTAAAATTATTGCAGTCATTAATATACCTACATTTCCATAAGAAATTAGTTTATTTTTGTGACATTGTCACTTTTAAGGCAACTAACATAGGCTAACTATTGATAGTGTATCTTGTTTAACTGTTTTTGTGTTCTAGTACTGTACTCTGTCACCATGATTTCAGCCACTACCAAGCCCACTACCACACCTTTTTTTTTACCGATCATCTGTAGCTTCAAACCCTGACACTGGCAAAGTTGTCCATATGGACAGAAGCCATTCCGAGGAAAAATTGAAATTGAAGCCCACAACCCGTCGGGATGTCCTGGTGAACAAACTCCAGAATACTCAGTCTGAGCTTAAGACAGTCAACGAGCTCAATGCACGGCTGTTGCAGGAGCGCGATGAGAGTGAAAAGGAGGTCCTGCGCGTCATCAATAATAACAAAACCCTCAAGCCGGACTTAGAGTACGATGACATGCTGGAACAGCGGGACCGCCTGCAGGCCAACGTGGACCAGTTCCAGCAGTGCCGCGAGACGCACGAGGAGGCGCTTCGGCGCATCCGGGATCTAGAATAATTACTGGAGGCGCAGCAAGTGAAGCAGGAATATTAAGCAGTCCATACCTTTAGTATATATTACACACCAAGTATTGTATCTATCTCCCTAATGCTGACTTCACGATGCCTGAATTCGGGTTGGCTCCACCTCCCGTCTCTCCCTTCATATCGACTGCAAACCCTACACTCCTATCCTATCTACTTGGCTCTCCGGTATCTCGGGCAGGTGCGCTGCTGCCTGCGGCGGGTGGAGATGGTTGGTGCGGCAAAGGCGACGAAGCTCGCCTACCCTAATCGGTTTAGTATTGGTGGCTGGTCGGTGCGGGTTAAGGTTCTCGTGCTCTGCCGGCTATACGCTACTCCTACCGGACCGAGTGGGGCGGGCGTGCTTTTCCCCGCTAGCCTAATCTAACATCTCCTCTCCGTCGCTGTCAGCGCGTACGGGTCCTTGCAGCAGAACTGCTGGCTGGAGATGTCACCAGAACAGAACAGAACAGAACAGAACACTAATTTTTACCTTGGAAGTTGGAAAATTTCAACTTTTTTGGAACTGGACTATACAGGGAGTTGATCGAAATAAGAAAATCCTAAAAAATTGAGATAAGGAAATTTGTTAAATGGAACCAGCTCCGCAATATTAAATAAAAAAATGCGTTTTATTCTTTTTTCAGGTGAGCCTTCAAGGGATCAGTTCGCCTTTGTACATTTTTTTCTGTTATCCTAATATCGTGTTAATATTCGTTCTAAAAATGCAATTGAACTATTTAAATTAGTTGCGCTAACTACACCAGTAATTATCTCCGTAGCAATTTTATTCAGCTCAATTTCTATGTGATATTTGGGAGTAAAACTTTAAAAACTTCTAGATTCTTCGGTCGAACTGCAGTTGCAAAACTATTGTGGGAAAGTGACTTTGTCTGAGAATGTATTCAATTTCTACAAAGTATTCAATGTATAGAAGTTTCTCGAGACATTCTTCAATGCTGTGGGGATGACCAGATTTTAATAACAATTTTACAATAGTTTATTACATCTGTAAAGGTGCACGTACATGGGTAATGTTTTTTGAACAAAAATTGCCCGTTATCAATAGAAGTAGAAGAAGAAATAAATTTATTTAACAATCATAAGGCACATAAATACACAAATGATACAAGAAAACAATGAGGGTAACAGGCATAGCACGCAAATGTATGTCCTCGCGTCCGTGAAACGGACACTAGCTCAGCAAGATGCCGAGGGGTCAGACACCTAAAGCGCTGATTTACAGCCAGTACCGGCAGTGACTCACGGAACACTGTACAAACATAGGACTAGAATTATAGCTATCGTACTCTAATTTTGTCTAATAGAATCAGAGTCCTTTAATTGTGGACGAGCAACTATTGCTCAAAAAATAATTGTGTCAGTGCAATTTAAGATAAGTAACAGAAATTCCACTCTAAAAAGCTGAAAAATTTATCAAACAAACGAAAAAAATATAATAGTGATTACGCCACCAAAATCAAAGCAATTTCAAACAAAGAAAATACTTGGAAAAATATCAAAAATAATGTATTCGAAGGTATTTGCAATGTTATTATATTAACGTATATCATCGAACGAGCATCAGAAAACACTTGGCTCGCCTCTAGAGGCGCAAAATAAATCACTTAGCGAAGCCAACATTGTAGCGACCTGTATCTTTCTCATCTAGATTTCTTGGCAGACTCATTGGCTCTGCACTTCTGCAGTAAAACTTAAGACAAAAAACAAAATCGCACGTTTTCTAGGATGTTGCAGACTGACCTACATTCTTAACTCAGTTGCCTCATGTTCGATTCTTTGCCAAAGAATTCCAACAAATTTGTATTGTGTTGATTTCTCTAGTTAAAGTTTGCTTTGTTTTGTTTGCGTGTTTCTCGAAATCAGTAAACCATTTGATTAGCCTTTATTTTAACTTTATTTTTATTTTTGACGACACGATAGCCTCATTAGTAGTGTCTTTGCCTCCGAAGCTAGCGGTCCCGGGTTCGAGTCCAGGACAGATATTTGTGTGATGAGCGCGAGTATTTGTTCCTGAGTCTTGGATGTTTTCTATGTATTTATGTATGTATTTCTCTAGATAAGTAATTTTATCGTTGTCTAATACCCTAGAGCCTAGAGCTTAGTTTGAGACTAGGACAATTTTTGTGAGATTATCCCTTGATATGTATTATTATTATTTATTATTTACTTTTATCATGCTCTGCGGAACTTCATCATTGTTCGACAACAAAATTGGATTTTGGTTAACTATAAAAACAAAGTTAATTTTACGGTGCAGTTAATTCGCTTTCGACACATTTACCTGTCTCCAATAGTTTTGTCACCCGGGATATGGTTAAGAATCCTATTTCTTTCAATTCGAGAAGTTCCGACGTCTTCGTAACTTTGTTGGGAACAATGTAATTTACCGTTTCCAGATACAGGTATAGTTCCGTCGAGAGGTATGTTGCGTCAAATGATTTACGTCATTGCCTGTTCCAATTTTGTTATATTTTATTTGGTTTTTTTGATTTGGGTTTTACATTTTACGACTTGCATTGCTTGTAAAAAGAGAAACATATAGTAATTTAGGATACTTTATTGTGCTTAGATTCATTATAGATTTATATTCTTAATAATAAGAGAGTAGAGATTGCTCGATCCCACAGTCAAACTGTGCAAACGGTTTTGTGGGACATATGTTCCTATATATAATTTAATTTCTTTTTTCATAATAAATAATAATAATAATAATAATATTGAAGAAAGACTAAGAGCCACTAGCAAAGTGAAAAGGCCCTAGCAAGATAGATCAGCAAAACAACAAATTGTGTACACAAAGATAACGAAGATAGATATCTGTCGTACGGTTGATCAACAGTTGCGTTATTTATGTCGAAACTTCTTTTGTTACTTTTAAATTTATTCTTTGGCGAGGAATATTTCAAATGCTAAGAATACCCTGAATAACCTTACATTTCTAATATTATCGTGACTTTAAGTCACTCTTACTCCAGCACCATCTTTATTTCAACGCTATTTATACCGCTCGTGGATCAATTGGCATCCGACAAATTTAGACATCGGCGAAATCAAATTTTCGACACCATTTTTTTCTCTTCGCGACTGTCGTAACATAAATAGATTTGGTGAAAGCTAAATTGAATTCCTGAGAGCGAAGCGCGAACGTCATTAGATAAAACAATCACCTGTAGTACGTGGATGGTCCTCGAAAAGAATTGTCGGAGAAAGCAGTATTTCTTAGGTAACTCGTGTTGTGTGTAACTATTTTTTACCAAGTTGTACATACTTATAAAGAATTTTTTTTTAGTTAAAAACATGAGTCTCCCAAAAACCATTTCGAGGATTATATTATACTCGTAGGTTCACTGGCCTAAATTAAATTCTCAGATTTTTGAATTGCGATTTCTTCGGCAAGCTATTAATATTTACTTCTTAACATACAAACAAACATACAATATAAAATAATTACGCTCAGTTAAAGAAATATTACATTACACTTCAGTAAAACCTACCTAATAAATTAAACTAAAAAAAAAACCCAATTGTTTGTTAATATTGTATATTCAACGACACCACACTTATTGTAATTGGTAATTCTTGGTTGTTCTTGCTTCATTTATGGTTGAAATCCTCAACCGATTTTTCGGCAGATGGGAGACTTTTGTTTCCAAGGAATCATGAATATAATACAAACCTCTTTGCATTTGATTTAATTCACGGCTCACTTCGGCGTTATGTATACTCTGAAGTTAGTTAATCTTTGTTTAATCAACCACAGCTTATAAGTTCGGACCTGGATAAGCCAAACACAAACAAGATCCCTAACTATAGTTACCTTTTCAACGTTTCAGCGTTTACTTCCCAAAGTATGTCTCAGCGATTCACAACAACAGTTCAAAAATTAATGTGAAGGAACCAACAATTATATTGAAAGTAATGTTGTGTTGTATTCGAGAGTTTATTAATGTAATCTTCATTATCGACGAATTTAATTCATAGTCAGTTGCGTTCTTTAATTACTTAAACCAAATGATTGATGAATCACTCCGTAAATGCCTGCCTTCTAAATGTTAGTTGTGACTAATTCCAAATATATCATGAATTGATTTTCTTCCCAACATGAACTGAACCGGAGATAACTTGTAAATATTAAATTCAAGCACAAAAGGCGAACTTGACGCCTTATGGAATTTATTACCCGTTTGTGAAAATTGTCCATGATATTGTTAGAGATAAATCTTGCAAAACAATTTTACTTCTATTGTTAACGTTATTATAACTACAGTGGAATAGGAGTAAGACAAAGAAGAATAGAGGCTGAGTACAGGGTATTTTTTTATTGATTTTGACGTATTTCCGTATTGTCAATGTATTGATTGCTCTTATTTCGCTTCTTATATGGCGGCCGAGTCAAAAACAATAGCATAACACGTCACAAGCAATAGGGTTTTACCGTGTTGAATAGAGGCGCTGGGCCTAAAAACAATATCGTTTTTGTCCTGTTATCGTATTGTCAACCTTTTGATAGCTCTTATTTTCTTGACAGTAATGACGACTGACGTCATAACAATACCTTAACAGGTAAACTACGATATCGTTTATACCGTCGATCATAGAGGCGCTGATAGGTTGACATTGAAAACAATTCTATGCGTGATGTAGTCCTATGAAAATGCGATAAAAAAGCAGTAACTTGCAAAAAACATTCTTACATTAACAAATTAAATCTTATTTTGAATACTGCGATGTAGCTTAGCTAGTACATTTAAGATGCTGTGTTGTCACTGTTATAAAAAAACTGGCCAAGTGCGAGTCGGACTGGCACACGAAGGGTTCCGCATCCTTCTGGTATGCTGCTCCGTTAAATGTTTTATTAAATAGAGTTTTTATTAAGTACACACTGTAAAAATGTCACTGACAGAGACACGAGAAATCTTATAAAGGTTCTGTGTTTTCATTTGGATGTACTGAACCCTAAAAAAGTCCTAAAATCAAGACAAAGATAAGAGGGCTGTCGTCTATCTCAGCGATCTCAGGTTTGGAGCCTTCCCAAACTGAAGTGTCGAGAGCCATGTAAGGTTTTGTCAGCTTTTCCGATAAGTGCAAGACAAGTCCCTGTTGAAATGTTCAGTCAGACATCAAAACCAAGTAAAGTTGGATACAGAATTTCTGAAATTGATCTAGCTTCAAACTAAGGTTACCATAAACAAATAATGAAAAAAAAAAACTTCGTTGTATGTAAAAACTAAATTCTCACATGCGACATAAATTGGGATAAAGGCAAGATGATTATGAGACGTGACTATTATAGATTTCAATGAAAATTCGATTTTAAAATTTTTATAATATAATAGGCAGGCATTTTTAAGCAATTTCCGATTCCTGCCTTATGTCCTCTACGAAAGACATTTTTGTATGAATAATTTGAATTACCGGGCAGAATGTACTAAATCTATTTGTTCTTATTAAAGAACATTCGGCAGGACGAGGTTAAATAATGAATAATGATTTAGCAGGCCTGAGGCCGCATTATACTTCATCATCATCATCACCATCATTATCAGCCTATATTAGTCCACTGCTGGACATAGGCCTCTCCCATTGCACGCCAACGAGCACGATTCGTGGGCACTCTCATCTCGCGTAATACTTTATACTAGCTGTCAAAATGTGAAAAGTTATATTCCGTTAAAGAGATAGATATAATGATTTTTGGCAGGTTTGAGTTCGATAATACGGCCTCTATAGTTTTTGAATATAACGCAAAAATGTACCTTTCCCTCAACAACTTACGTGTATAATTGTAATGATGAACGAGCCACGTATTAAACAAAGTAAACTAGTGTACATTTCAGTAGACACGGCCGGATCTCCAAAGGGATGTTGGCGCGAAGATATCTCATTTCTTTTATCGGGGCAACAGACAAACCTATTTGTTCTTTTTACGGAACTTGGCATCTTTTTCACATTTGTTATCTTAAAATTAAGATTTCGTAAAGCAAATATTGAGTGATGTTGTTCTGTTATTTTTACCATCGTTTAAACTAGCTTGACTTTTGTTCTCAATTTTTTAGTTTGTAATAGTTATTTATTAATTATTTCAGTCTATTGTATGTATCTATTTATTTATTTATATGTTTAGTAATTTAAATAATCGGTTTTGTATAGGTATGCATTTACTTTTATAGTATATTACTTATTTGGCTATTCGTAGTTCATAATTATTTTTCAATCACAAGGTGGAGAGATCCCTTAAAGGGATAAGTTCGCCTTTGTAGATTATTTCTGTTTTTATATATATATTTTTATAATTGCTACTTCATTTGTTTGTACAATAAATACATGGGTGCCGTGTATTTGTCATAACTTTTACTTATTGTATGAAGCGTATTTGGCATAACATATTTAGTATAATATTATTGTTTCGAGGAAGGTTGGCATCGTAGAAATAATATTTAGTATAATTGGTAAATATCCTATAAGTTATTATGCCTTATAAAATTATTCCGAAAAATAAACTGCCAAACAAAGGGGACACTAATACATACAAGATACTCCTATGAGACAAAATCCACACAAAGCTAAGTTCACAAAGTTTCTGACCGTAGTATCTGATTGTGTATTCTTTTCTATTATTTTCCCTCGTCACGCATCATTCATTACACAGAATCTATTGAGAGGAACAATTCCAATAGAGAAAACGATATTTGAACCGTACTCGGATTCAGGTCGATGAACTTTACCTAAGCTTTGTTATGCGTAGACTAGCTTATTTCAACGATGGCAACTTTTTCTACATTAGAAATAACTTTATTGATCTATAGTAGTTTTACTGTCTCTATTTATTAGAAATACAGTTATTTTGAAACACCATTTCACAGACTTACATTTTTCTTGTCTTTAATGTTAATGAACTATTTGATTCATTATAATTTTAAAGTGTTAGTCCAGGACTTGATTGTTGTCCCGTGGGAGAGTTCGCGTCCCTATATTTTCTTTTTTTCAGGAAAGTTTAGTAGGAGACTTAGTAAGTATTTTATGCTTGGGGGGATATCCGCCTCCTGGTACAGTCAGTCATAAATATATATACTTACCTTTCTAAGGCGTCAAAAATATCTATACGCCCCTACACCACTGATAAAAAGGTCCATGTATACATGATATTTTGCGCGATGGCCATATAAATATTAATGCCTTTTACTGTACTTAATTATTTTTTTGTATATGTTTTTGCTCTACAGAAATCTTTCAACTGGGATATCAAATAAAATTCTTAAAATACATTGTACAATATCTAACCATATTCTAGATTTATCCTTTTTGTAGATTTTTCTATATTAGACCAAAGTGCTTTAAGACATAAAACGAAAATATAATTTCGATAAAAATTAAGTATACATTTCAACATTATACCAAAAATTCTCGAACAAAAGATTTTAGAACGTTCAATATTAGACAATGCGAATGCTTTGTAATCCAAAGAATAACGAATACTTAAACTTTTACAAAAAAACTTGCTCAATTTGAGTGCCTTTATTGTACTTTGATTTAGACAATCTTTCTTTGATATCGTATACACGTATACACTGTTGACTTTATGACGGCTCTTACTTACAATTGAATTGGAGTCTTCTTAACGTTAACAATTATTTCTATGCAATTAAAATTAAATGTAAAGAGAATTTGATGGAAGACAATTTTTTTTAAATGGATTTGTGGATAAGATTTAGCAAAAAAACATACATTTTATGTTCATTAACCGTTGTGAAGATTCTCGGAGAAGGCCCATGTCCAATAAAATACGCACGTGTCCGTCTTCCGATTTTAATAGTGATGATGAATTCCATAGCGGCCTGCACACGTAAAGTTGGGACCGCGGGAAACGCCACGCGCCGTCCCAATCTTCGTTCCAAACCCTACGTGTAAATGCAACTGCAATAGTAAAATAGCAAAAAATGGACGGTTCGGAACGAAGATAGGAACGGCGCGTGGCGTTTCCCACGGTCCCAACTTTACGTGTAAAGGCCGCTATTATGAATTTACTTCTACTACTACTTACCTACTTAAAATTTTAAACTTTTAGTTCCTGTAAGGTAATAAGATCTGGTCAGCTAATTCAGCAATTTTTACCCGTTAGGCCCGGTTCCCACTATGCCGGACCGGCAATTTTTCCGGATGCCGGTAAGGCTTATGACGCTGTTCACACGGCATAGATAATGTGAACAGCTTCATATAAATTGTACAGCCACTACCCTTACCGGCATCCGGCAAAATTGCCGGTCCGGCATAGTGGGAACCAGGCCTTAGTAATATGCTAGCACTTGCTACAGGAGTGTTGTCTGAGAAACCACCATTTGTCTTATCTTATAGCTAATTTTCGTAACTCAGCGGAAAAGTTTACTTTCCAAGTAAACTTTCTATGAAACGCCCGGTTATATTTTTAAGAACGAGGTTTAGTTTAACATGTTGCTGCTTTAATTATTATTAGTTGTATGTATGTTTTCTTGGCACGCTGGTGGATAGTTATCTTTTATATTTATTTTCTGTCAAGTTTTCTTTTGTTGTTTATTTATTTATGTTTATCTTTTGTTAACTTTTTAACAGTTTTCATTTCAGGTAACTTCCAAAGAATTCCTGAATTCGATTTATGTGAGTACTCTTCTTCTATATTATTTTGCCTTTGTGTTTGTACCTGCGGGATTAACATGACATCATCCAGCATTTCCCTTGATTTCAACACTCGTGGTAACTTACCTAGTATTACTAAAAATATTATCATTATCATCACTAACTAGAACGGCGAAACTACAAACAAGTTCAATTTATTTAGATTTGGTATCATTGACTTGATTACATAAATCAATTACAATCATTGATCAATAGAAAAACAATTGCTTGCTTAGATTTGGTGTTGATCGATTTATATTTTCGCGTAACGCATTTTGAATTCGGCTTATTGATTTGGATTATTTGTTAGAATTGTTAGATCATTTGAATGTAATCACAATTGTGGGAAAAGTCGATAAGTATCTGCCATTACGTTCACCATGTGTTGATTATCATCGACCTCATTACAATGCAACTTTAATCTGGTGCATCGTGAGTGTGTTACTGTATTGTAATCTTATGTCATTAAAATGAATACATTGAAAGCCGCTTATGCAGTTGTATACCTTTAACTTGTTAATAGTCTTAAGTAACATCGACGTCAATTATTGATTGGAGATCGTGAATTGTTTCGATCCCTACATCTTCAATTAGTTCATTCATTCGTGTCTGTTCGTCTATGGCGTCTCCTGTGTTTATTATAACTAGCATAAGTTTTAAATCGACTCTACTTTGTTAGTCATAAGGTTGTGCTTCGTTTGCCAGAAAACTGTGAGTTATGCTTTTTAGTGAGCGTAGTACTCGCGGTTGCTCGAGGAGTGCGTAGTGCGTCTGTTACATGTTTATTAGGTTTGTATATGCAATTGCAGCGTGTGTGTTGTTTATGCTGTTTATCAGTTGGTCGTTGTGTGCGTGCGTGCGGGTGTGTGGGTGTTCCTGTGAGCGCGTCGCGCGGTCGCCGGCAGCGTTAGTCTGCTCTCGACCGCCGGGGGGCCAACGCGTTTTTGCCGCGTCAACCCGCACCGCGATCCCTATAACTTTGTGCTCTGGAAACTTTTCAAAGCGGATTCTAGTGTGTTATCGAAACCCGTGCACCGCCGTTGCACTGTTTCTGGGTTATTTTAAGTTGTGTTAGTTGAGCACGCACTTTCGCACGTGTATCGTTCGGTCTATTTTTGATTCTGTAGCTCCGCGAAGTTTTCGAAACGCAGCCGTGATCGGGTTAACGTCCGCTGCAGTGCAGCCCGACCGCTCCGCCAGTGTTTTTGTTGACGGATAACATTTTGTGTTGTTAACCTCCGACGAATCTGTCTTGTTATCTGTAAGTATGACCCCGGTTACGATACTGGCTGTTTGTTTAATCTATTACGCTGTGTTCATTTATACATCAATGACGTTGTTAAAAAACAATTAGTTTTCACATAATAAATAACCTGTTGAATGCCGAGTTAAAACATTTATCACAACATTCTTACGATCGTTACAAAAAATACAAACAAACAGAATTTATACGTTGGCGACGTAGTCGTGTCGGTGTCTTGTATGTGTAGGCATTTGTTAGTGTGTGTGTACTAACACATGTATACAAACAAATGAGCGAACGTTCCGAGCTCGCCCATATAAGTACGTACCTATAGTATAGTATAGATGTTGTTTCGCGTAGTTACCAATTCGTTGGCCTCAGTTTACTATTGCACACTGTACGTACTGCGATACTGAGGTTATGTTATAACATAAGGATTGTTTCGACGTGATATCGAATAGGTATTGGACTATCTTAATTAATATTGGATTTTGTTTAACCGCACGGCGAAACTAACTAAAACGATATGATTACAGATGCAAATTAATTTGCGGGTGGGATACATAAATGCAGTATTTCATAACCATAATGAACCATTTTCAAATATATTTGTTAATATACATATCTGCTTGACACTCGTCTTGTCTTTTAGGGTAACCGAGCGTCAGTTGAGTTTTGAGTTTATTATAACGAATACTGTTTTTTTGGAAAGTACACTAGGCAATTATAGGTTGATTTGTTAAGACAGTTGCTTAATATTAAATTAAATTTGAATTTGAGGCTTAAGTATTTAATATTTCACATATTGCTTCATAGAAGTTGAGATGAAAAAACGAACAAAACTGATGAACTTTTATAACGTAGTTCGAATTTCAAATCAAAACCCTGTATTGTGTACACATGTATATTTCCATTCATCCATTCGTACCGTTCGTTGAAGTTTTTGTGGAACGACCTCAATATAAAACCAATTTCTTAAAATAATAAAACTTTAGGGGACAATCTCACCCAAAGTGACCTCACACTAAACTTTAGGCTTGTATTGTAGGAACAGTCGCAACAAGGGATTGTTGAGAATGTTGAGCCACTTGCCACTGTACATACAATCCCGTGTTGTGACTGTACAAAGGGATTTTGTCAGTTGTTCATTTCGAAAAACAGCTATATTCATCCCTCATCAGATAGGTACAGTCAACCAATTTGATTTCTAGGCCACTATTGACTTTGTCAATGTGACGTTGTAAACCAAATCATAAGAAGTCTGTAACGTTTGGTTGTCAACGTCACTTTAACATAGGGTGACGGCATACGGTGAAGCTGCCTCATACACCGTAAAATAATGAAATAAAAACTTATTAGGTACGTATGTACGGTTCATTAAAATTTCATTTTACAAATGGTTTCAACTATTACTTCAACGTTGACGGTCAAGACCCGAGGAATAAACCCATTAAATTATCCTTGCTTCAAAGTCGAATCGGATTATTCGATCGAACGTTCCTTGAAATCACTTAATTTCACTCCCAATCCATTATTGGGTAATCCATCGCTGTAATGCTGTTTTAGCCAATGGGAACGTCGACCTGGGTTTGTACAATTCAAAGAAAATACAGTCAATTTAGTTAGTTAAGTTAGGTATTTATTACTTTCTAGGTAATAAAAAGTTCAAAAATGATAAAACGATAATTTTGAATAGGAAACCGAGTTTTTTTAGGTTCATTTGTAATATTAAAAATAATAGGATTAGAAGAGAATCTTAAAGATTTATTATAATAAAGTTTTGAAGGTGTTTAAAAAAACTTCAGGATTTAATTAATAATTAAATGAACTGAAATGAAATGAAGCATATAAGCAAAATGCTGTAAAACAATAGGGCGTTAAATTACCCAAATTACTAAAATCGTGAAACATGCATTTGCAAGAAAGGGATTTCGGAACGACAAATAATTGAAATAAGATTATTTTTTTTCATTTGACTGTGAGAGCTGCCATAGCGTCAACAGTTTGATTACAATATCGAACCAAGAAAGGTAAATTTGAAAACGAAACTGAAATATATTGGTTTTATTTGACCCGTCACTCAGTCCCATGGGAGGGAGTTTACTGACTTCGGTCTCCGTCAGTGGTCCATTTCCCGCCACAAAACAGTCGCAAACTCTATAATTAATCAGAAGTGCCAAGTTTCCCAATTATGCTGACCTTGAAAGCACGTCGCGGGCATCACGATTTACACGGTTGTACACGTGTACTATTGATATGATGTTTAGGGATTCGTTATTACCCGACTGCGGCGAAGCCCAAAAGGATGGGTTATGTGTTTGACCTGTCCGTTCCTATGTCCCCTCGTAACTACTCAATGGGTCAACCGATTTTGATAAATGATACGACTTGATGGCGCGAGTGTCACTGGGTATAAAATTCTTAATAAAAAAACAATCGGATTTTATATGTTTTATGCACGGAACAGAAAAAGCTGTGGAAGTGGCATGAGCTTCGCTTAGTATCAGACCAGGTGCTCTACTTTGAAATCCGTAATTCGCCAATACTCAAACTATCATAAAAAGAACACGCCACCATGGAAAATGTTTTTGGTGCGGCTATCGTTTTTACATTCCAAAATAGCACAATAAGGCATGCTTTTGGATTTATTTTCTACTTTAGAAATATCGAAATAAGCGACCGCGGCAAAAGTATGGTAGGTTGCGCGGAACTCCGCATCTATGCCACACGTTACACGCCCACTTGAAACTACTACTGTTTCTCTAGTCTGTGGTTTTATGCCCTTACTTATAAACGTGGAATAACCTTGGAGTAGCTATGCCATGTTTTGTCCGTTATCCGTCGAATTCAAATCACAACGACAGGTAAGGACAAAACATGGCATAGCTACTCCAAGGTTATTCCACGTTTATAAGTAAAGGCATTAATGTTTTAACTTACATCGACGACAGTATGCAGTCCTTCGGGTTTTTATTTAGTTATTTTTAGGGTTCCGTACTCAAACGTTAAATCCATTTGTTGTACCTACAGGCTGTTTACAAAACAGCTGCTTGTTTAGGTACTTAATTAAGTTTACCAACAAAAACCAATTAACGGTTAAGCTGCTAAAATTACAAAAGATAAAAAGCAACTCTATGTTTTAGGGCCTGTTTCACAATCGACAAGTAAATTTATGTGCCAGTTAAAGTTAGCTCTTTCCTTGTCTATGTTCAAGTGTAAGAAAAGGAAAGGGCGAAATTTAGGTACCTATGTGTCAGATATGTTTAACTTGACGATTGTGAAACAGGCCCTTAAAGTAGTAAAGTAGTAAGTAACGCCTTCTTTGTAATATCTAAAGTTATTTGTTCTTAATTGGGCTGCTTTTGTGGCACAATGATACGCGTGATGTTTCTAGAGATATCGAACGAAGTAAGCAACATTGGGACTCTTCGCCAGGCGACGCAAACATTCGCGCGATGTCTCTAGCGGGCCTAGTATGGGTGCGTTTATCGCGTGGCAAAATGTGGATAAAGCATCCGTCACTCTCTTACGTACGTGTCAAAAAGTTTCGGATGTTTTATCCACATTTTGTCACGCGATAAACGCATCCATATTAGGCCTGATATATGTTGAGCGATGTTTGAAAACGTTGCGCCACTTCATTTAACTACGCTACCGACACGTGTCGTGGGACATTTGTTCCTTATAGTGAATACGGCTTTGCAAGTTAACGGTGCTTGACGTTTACTGTATTGTTGCTGTATATCTATATATATAAAAGGCTAAACTGACTGACTGATGTATCAACGCACAGCCGAAACTACTGTACCTAGAAACTTGAAATTTGGTACAGGGGTTCCTTTCATGATGTTAGTGAGCACTAAGAAAGGATTTACCGAAAATCGACCCCCAACGGGAAGAAACGGGGGGAGTAGCGGGAAACTAATTTGTACGCGTACGAATTAAGTCGCGGGCGTCCTCTAGTCGTGTAATAACTTTCGAGAAGAACATTGTAATGTAATAGTCAGTTATCGATAGATCTCTTTTGATTTGTAAGTAATATCACAAATAACACAGCTTATCAAATATCTGTTGTTATAAACATATGTGTTACAAATAGGTGCGGTGCATCTGGGGTCCTATTGCTTGTGCTATCATAATGCAATGACACAAGAGGGTTTAAATTCTTTTGTCTCTTTAGGGATTTGTGTCCTTTTGACTTAGAGCAGTTTCGGTAAGGCAGATGCCCAATTTGAATTTTAGATATTTCACACCTTTGTCAGGAATAAACAATTCTGATCGGACACTGTAGTTGCCCGCTTACAAGTTTTCTTATTAAAAGGCATCGAGATAGAAACAAGATAGAAACGCTGTTGTGAATTTCTTGATACAATACAAAAAGGTCCTCTCGTGTTTTCTTTTTGCAAAATCTGATGATGTACCTATTGGTTGTTTTAAACCTAAATGTTTTGTATGGGATTTCAGATTAAACAAGTTTCAGAAAAAAAGCAAAGATTTTAGTTAAGATACCTACAATTTTCAAAACCTTTGACTACGTCTTATAAGTTTGCACAGCCTACGCATTATCTAAGTTCGTAAACTTGTATTAACAAAAAACTAACTTTAGAAAATCTTTTGCGAGAACAAAGCCCTAATTATACCCTGAGGATTGACATCAAACACATAATGTTGCTTAGAAATTCTTCTAACCTGAAAAACGTAGCCTAATTTGCGAATATATTCGCTCTTGTCGCTTATTTGCTCAAAATACCGAGCAATCAGTATAATTCGATGAAATAGCGTTCATGTGGATATATTGTTAATCTTATTATTAGGTCAGGTCATGAACCCGTGATTAGGGATGTATTTACTGAGTCTAAGGGATCAATCGACTTACGTCCTTGTTTCATTTGATTGAATTTTCGAGCAAACGAATTCCCGAAACTGATACACAAATATTGGCTCGCTAATTTGGTTCTTATTTCCAAAATATGTACATAATATATTAATCAGTAACAAAATATATAAGAGGAATGCTATTTGGAAGAAGAGAGGAAGGTATGAAATGTATATGTAGAGTCTTGATTAATGTGTTTGGTTTCATTCTTGCTGTAATGAGAGGAATAGTACGTTAAAACGTATTATTTCTTAATCAAGATCATATAGTTTTAAAGCAGTATTGTAAATAGATTTTTAAGGGTACGATGCCCGTGAATAATAAATTTATAACTATTAAATAGATGAAAAACCTTCATTTGAGGACTGCGTAGAGTGTCTAACGCTCTCGCAATCACAATCGGCTTCAAACTGGAACAATTGTTTTCATTTTGTATGCAGACAAGCTTTCGATTTTCAAAATGAAAACGATTGCGATTGCGAGCGCGTTAGGCAATAGCCCCTCTGGTATAACACGACACAATTAATATGGCGCGCGGATTAAGCAAAAGAAGACTCTCTGCCAACAGCGTAAGCGTTTTGACGCGGGCCATATTAATTGTGTCGTGCTGAACGAGTATGTCTTTAACCAATTTTCATGAAGCGTAGCTTTATTTTAAAAAAGAAAATGCGTCGGAATCAGGCTATCCGTTTAAAAGTGACACACAAACATACAGATACACACGTTAAACGTATAACACCCCCTTTCTGCGTCATTTGGGTACTTGTTATCCTCCGGACTATCCCCAATCATCCAATTTTTTTTAAATGTCTGTGATATAATTAAACCTTTAAAATCATAATTCTTAGTTCAATTACATTCACAGAATTATGTTAATTAAGGTACCAAGTAACATTTGCTTATAATTACAAGTAGACTATGAATTGTAATCTGATGGTTCGTTATATAACTTCCAGACGTTCAAACAATGCTTTAGTATTATTTACTCTGATATGAGTGTGACAGTAGGTATTGAGAATTTTGTGTTCCCTCCGTTAAATTTTGGTTTGGTTTTGGTCTAAGATCCGAATAGAAAACACATTGCATATTCTATAGGCTTCATATTTTCGATTAGTATGTAATTGGTCTATTAAACAAGCAATAACATATTTTTTCTTAGTTTTTAGGCTGTACTGAACTGAAATTTTTCAGTCAACCTATTCGCCATACTTATTTCCCATATAAAATTTGATATAAAATATTTTTTATGGAATAATAATAAATAATAATAAATCTGGGTGAAGGTTGCTCCCTATTCGGCTCCCCTGCTATTTAATAAGTTCTGTCCTTTGTTTTGAAGTCAGTCGAAAAACGAAATGTTTTCGAATTCTGGGGTGGTTTGAGATAAATATTAGATTCAAACAAAGCAGGAAAGAGACCCCGGAGTGTCATTGGCATTAAATTTGTTAAAATGGTCAGAAAGTAACAACCATAACAAAATAACGAACACTAACGAATACATGTTTTGGGCCAAAACTTTTGGCCTTTTATTGCGTTTGTTGCTTTTGTAATTAGGACGGAGTCGGCAAGAGTAATTAGGACCAGGCAAACGTTGCCTAATCGGGAAAAATAAATATATCAGTTTACTCATACAGTTCAACGTGCGATCAGCGCCTCTATTCAACACGGTGAAAACAATATCGTTTATTATCTGTTATGGTATCGTTTTGATAGCTCTTATTTACTTGACAGTAATGGCGGCCGAGTTAGAAACAATACCATAACAGGTGAAAAACGATTTGAATTTTACCGCCTAGAATAGAGGCATTACCCGTCCACGTTTTAATTAGTTAACCAAAGTGGCATACCACCACCACCTAACCCCGTAGGTAACTTGTCACTACATCTGTCCATGGAAACGGAAAGAGTATCGAAGAACATGGAGGAGAGTCAAGACGATTTCAAGAATAGAAGAAGAGAAATATGTTAAGTAAAGCTGACACAACCATGCAGGCTTTAATAATAGTTAGGTAGAGGATCTTAATGACAGAAGTATAAAAACCAAAGACAAATTAACTAGACGAGCGGCCTTTTCTCTCATAATATGTCGTTATTAACACCAGGTTCCATCAGGTGACCAGGGCCCATTTTCCCGGGTACAACCATATGGCCTTTGACGTGTTATGGTATTGTTTTTAACTCTGCTGCCATTACTGTCAAGTAAATAAGAGCTATCGTAACGTTGACAATACGATAACGTGTCAAAGGCAATATGGTTTTTCAGAATTGATTAGAGGCCCTGGTTGTTGACTCTAGACTTTAGCGTAAAGATAAACAAAATATCAACATTTGTAAATAAGCAAATTTACGTGAATTTGCCTCGTTTAAGTATTGCTAACGCAAAGCTGTTTGGAATCAGCTCCACGAGCAAATTTTGAATATTAGAATTCTTGTCAAGACACAAGTCATTAATGGAGAAATTCTTGTTTAAATACAAGTCATTGTTTTGTGTTCCTTAATTGCTTAAATCATTAAGTTTTATTATACAGTAAACATAACATTTCCTATTCAAACCAAGTCTTAAGCGGTTTCTGATGTCTTTTGATCTACAATTTGAAATATAATATCTTCTGTTTTATAGTAAATTGTTGTTTATATTGAATTTCGCTTTGTTCCCTTTGTTTTGTAATTTACATAACGTAATGAAGTCTTACGTTAAGTCTAATTTATTACGTCAGTTTATTTGGGGATGGTTCTCTTTAATTATGTAAATTTGTCTTTTGTTTTACTAATGTCATTAGATTTCTGCTAATTTATGTATTTACACCAGTAATGGGCTTACAATTCTGTCAGATATTTCTGATCTGTCTACGATCATGTGATTTTTCATCCTATTTGACAGGCAAACCTTCTGACTAGCTTCTGTTCCTCCTCTATTCATGTTAAGGAATAAGCCTCTCTCATTTTGTGATAAACATGGATAGGTAGAAAATTTTAGAGCATGCAAGGCGGTCAACAAGATCTTAACACGCACTAACCTTTCAATACATTTAACTTAAGCTATTTCTGAACACGAAAAAAAAAATCTACAGAACTGTAAAATGTAAAAACAAACAAATATTTACAAAACTTCAAAACATCAAACCTAAAAAACAATAGCTATGTAACATGCGTTCACGTTTTAAAAAAACAAATCAAAGTTTAGCAAAGGTACTTTGCACGTTCTAAGTGATAATCAAAGAAACAGTCGTATGATTTGCCCGTAAACAAACGTTTGCACGCGTCAGGAATACATTAAGAACATTCAATGCCGGAACCGTTAAGCTTCATATAGATAGGGTGTCATGAGGAGTTCTTGGCTCGGAATGTGTCAATAAACTTTCCCCTAGTGAGTCACGAGAGCGATCTGTTTAAAAACAACTAGTTGATATCTATTATTCAGCCGTATTATGTTAGGCTGCACACACATATAAGGCCACACCCTTTTTTATAGCTTGGTAAAAAGGAGTAAAAAAAACAGTTTTCGTTCAATCTCTTTCGGACAATCTCACACAAATTGACCTAGACCCAAACTAAACTCAAGTTTTGTACTATGGGTACTAGACAACGATAACCATATTTATAGAGAAACTAGCTTCTGCCCGCGACTTCGTCCACGTAGATTTCGATTAGTTATTCCCTCGGGAACTTTTAAATTTTCCGGGATGAAAAGTAGCCTATATGTTAATCCAGGATATAAGCTATCTCCATTCCAAATTTCATCCAAATCCGTCCAGCCGTTGCAGCGTGAAGAAGTAACAAACACACACACACACAAACTTTCGCATTTATAATATTAGTAGGATAATATTAGTAGGATACGTAGAAAACATCCAAGACTCAGGAAGATATACAAACACTTGACTATTGTATTTTCCACCTGTCAAGTCTTTTTGGTTGAGGTATACACATTTGGTTTCTGTCTTACGGATTTTTAGTACAAGCCTAGAGCTTAGTTTTGGAATATGTCAATTTCTTGTAACACATCATCTGATTTATATTTATTTCATGTCATATGGTAGACCTGTCATCGCGTTCTTCTTTATAAATGTTTTAAAACACTTGAAGCAGTTATGAAAACATTTCGATCCTTCGCATTCCTTATTTTTCTCTAGTTCTCTTTAATGGGAGTCTTGTCAGTCTTTCCCAGCAGCAATTGGATGTAAATGAATTTAGGAGTATGTTAGACACTTAAAAACTGAGCCTCCTTCTAACCAAATATATCGAGTCATCGACTTTAAGTGCCATTTTCGAGGATAGCGATTTTCGTTAACTGACAAAATGTATAAGGATTGTCGTTTGTTAGCTAACGATCTATCTTGTCGATATTTTCTCCGTTTTCGACAATCCCTATCGTTAGCATTATGCATCTTGTATACACCCCCTAGGATTAGTGATTATGTCGATGATCGCGTTTTCTATCGGAATTCAACCTTCAGGTAAAGAAATATCATAGAAATAATTGAAAACGCGGCTTTTATGTGCGCGGTCTAATGTAATGCTGCACGTCACGCTAACTGACGTAGTTCTACTGTCACACAGCACACTATAGGAAACAGTACTTGTAAGTATTGTACGCCTACAAAAGGCACATGAAACAATACTCTATCTTTATCTTAACGATTCTATAAATATATATTTTTGTAGCGTTAGACGCTACATATAAAATTAAACTGTGAACAATAAACCTCACGTCAGGAAATACCAAAATGTAGAGAATGTCCTGCCTCAGCAGTCAATAAGTAGATACATGTACTGAAATGTGCCTAATGGCATGGTATGAATGGTCGTCCCAAATCTATTTTTAATTCCGTTACTTGAGAGCGATATAAGACTAAAGTAATGAGACTATTCGTGTCCATTTGTTCTACAAAAGTGCGTCTGGTTAGATTGGTCGATTAATCTTCATTAAACTCTAGTTTTATTATGGATACTACTGATATATATCTGTGTATCGCGCTATCGTGTTATTAAACAATACACAGTAGTAAATTTTCCACAGCTAGAAAACTGTTTGTACATGAACGGCAGTTATCTCGGGAACTCTGACTGTGGCAGCGAGATAAAGGTATATTTTGTTGGATATTTCGTTAGTTTACAAACAATCTAATTTTAATCTTAACTTAGTAACCGGTTTTAACTGGAGAAGCATCATATTAACAGGCTTAATTTCATTGTTTGTCAGTATGTTTAGTTCAATCTATTGAAACCAGTTAGTGTTATTGGAATGGGATTCAATTTGGAATACATCATTACGTAGTATAAAACAAAGTCGCTTCCCGCTGTCTGTCCGTCCCTATGTATGCTTAGATCTTTAAAACTACGCAACGGATTTATTTAATAGATAGAGTGATTCAAGAGCAAGGTTTTTATGTATAATAAATGCTGGTTTATTGTACCATGTTACAGAAAACTCAAATAAACCGAAGCGAAGCGAGGGCGGGTCGCTAGTTGTAAATATATAATGAAAATACAATATTATGGTGTCTAATGATGTAGTGGGAAGGTAGCAATGTGTCTACCGTATTGGATGTAACGTAGCGAGAGATATTGATCGAAAGCAATAAATTTTGGACAGAAACTAATTTGAGCGGTGAAAATCTAGAATAAAAAAGAATTCGTCTTTTTTCTTAATTTATTGGTATCGTGTCAAATTCGTCCTCAGAAAATTAACTTATACGATTCAAGATACTGCTTCGTTAACTGAACGCCCTTGACCTTTTTTGCTCAATATGTTTTGTTACGTAAGAAGAAACTGTCTAAATTGAACTGAAAAAATATTGTTCATAGTTGTTACATGTTTTTCAGGTTCGGCAATCGTTTGTCTTCTGTTGTGTTTATTCAAAACAGTTTTTTGTAATCCTTGTATTGTTTGATTACTTTATTAGTAATCAATAGCGATTTGTTTTTTTGCCTAGATTATACGTACTCGTTCCAAAACGTTCTTAAAAAATCAATGGAACACCAAATTGAAAATTGCCTATTCCAAGTTTAAGGCATATTATATCCTGAGCTAGAAGAGTGACGGATGTCTCATCTCCGGATTGCAAGACGCGTCTCCTTAACACATTTAAAAAATCTATGAGACATACAGTAACTCAACTCGTCAGTAGCTTAACACGCTAGTAGATACTTTACAAGTAACTCGCAAAGCCGATCGCATGTCTCATGGGAAATAAGTCAGTACGTTGGAAAGCATACGCAAGTAGAGAAAGACTTCACGCCCTTACTTCGTTTAAAATGGAAAGCTATAGATTATAGAGCTATTAAAAGCATGCTAGACTAGCACGTGTAACTGCGGCTTTAGTCTATCTTCCCAGCGTATCTATGGCGCCTTTTAATTGTCTTCGGACTAGTAATTATCAGTTAGCGTGCCGTGCCTCTTCCCGCGTGTTCGTACACACGCACACTAGAATAGAGCACGCACACATGTGGACACAGCACGTGCTTCCCTAAGCGTGGTCACGCGGTGTACTTGGTATTAATTAATTATATGTAGACTGATCTGTGGCTTGGATACGCGATGCCGTATCGGACTTTATTACTAACTGTGTTGAGACACTTTTAATACGTTCTCGGCTAATCGATCTTTATATTATAAGTAGTTGTATACCTTTACAGCCGCTCTTTGGCCACTTGCAGTCATGTGAATAATTTCCGCTAGTCTTATCATCGTTTGTCGTTTTTCGTATCATAAAAATATTTTAACCATAATGATGGTTTTAAAATAGAATCGAATAATATAATTTCTCTAAATGCTTTTGGATTATAAAATATCAGGGGACAATGCCACACCAATTTACCTAGTCCCAAACTAAGCTCTAGGCTTGTATTATGGGTACTAGACAACGAGATAAATACTTATATAGAGAAATATAACAATATACAAACATATAGAGAAATAAAACATCTATGACTCAGAAACAAATATTCGCGCTCATCACACAAATATCTGTCCTTACCGGGATTTGAACCCAGGACCGCAGCTTCGTAGGCAGGATAACTACCAACTAAGCCAGCGCGTCGTCAAAGGGTTGCTTCATAATTCACCTTAAATAATAAAAAATACACCTTTATTGCTATACTCGCAATATTTAACTTTAGTGAGAGCGATGCATTTGTTATAACTGCTAGGCATCTCAAATAGGAAAAAAATAGTAGAAAACGAAATCTACTCATGTTTTGCCTGATGCTTGAAACTATGGAGATCCACCGACTGTTGCACAAGATGCCAGCATATCCGCGGTCTTGAGGGCCCTTCGTTCCGCGTCCACTCCACTCGACGTGGAGGGTCCTCCGGCCAATCTGCAACATCATTTTGTCGCATATTTTATTAATCGGGTATGCTGTGTACCTGGCATATTTGAATTCTGATGCCCCAGTCACAGTCGGCTTTATACGTAGCTGCCTTAAGTGCTTTGTCACTTTAACGTCATGTTGGAACTGCTGCATTGATCTGTCAAAGGCGTTAAAGCGACAAGGTACAAAAGTGGGCAGCCATAAGACCAACTGTACAAATGTCTCTGTGAATGAGAAAATGAAAGAAACTGTCTTAATTAGTGCTAATGAACGTTTGTGCCTATAGCGAAGAAACTGAGTGTTGAGTTTTTTCGACGCTTCTTTTCAGCAGTGTTCTTCTCTTCGGAAGTGCCCGTGAATTATTTACTGAATGAAACATTTTACCACCGGACACGGAGATATTTTAGAGATAATTAATTCGTTCCTGTAAAATAAACTTCCAATACTCCTTGACAGTGATTTACTATTTAAAGTAGCTTAATGACAAATAAATCTCATTTTAATTTTAATATTTAATTAAATAATATCACCTATTCACCTCTTCTCCTATCTTGACAGTTTGATCGAATGCCCGCCTTTTTTCTTAGCCCCATACTTTATTTTTAAATTCTATACAGCTAATGCAAACTGCCAGTGCCAAAAGAGGCTGATTAGTTTTTCTAACATTCCTTTTTCAAATGTGTACACGTACGGAAAATCGTAACTAAGGAACGACAATTGTCATTAACTGACTGAGTGCAGTTTATGATTTCGATTATCGAAACGTTAAACATAAGGTAAATGTACCAATTCATGAACAGCTTTATTATTGTTGTTCACTGGAAAGTTTAATACTTTCTAGACCGAGTCGCGCCATTAGTTCTTTCTCGGGTGAATGGCCGCCCGCACCCGAACACTTGGTCGGAATAACAATTACTTTTCTTAGAAGTCAGCTGTTAAACCTAAGACCGTGAACTAGATATCTAATATAGCTAAACTCTTTAAGTACAGTGGGCAAAAATATATTAATACACTTTTGCACCTTATCGCATTGAAATAAGGTGCAAATTTTTATAGGTATAGGTCTTTGTCCTTAAATGTACAAGGAAAATCTTATAAAGGTGGAATCTTGAATGTTAATGCTGACACTGACAATGTGACACATAAACATACTGGTTCTTAATTACTTGAAACTCTAATTAGACACCTTAGAGGTAAAAACGGAAACATAGGAAAATTTACTACATTTAGCAATATTAAGATTTGAAAAACTAACTAGGGTAAAACACCTAATAACTGACCTCTAAAATACCAGTTACTGACACCTAATGATTGTTGAATTATCGTCTCTATTACCTTATGTTAAAGTTCATGGGGCCAATAATTGGCAGCTATAATTTTTCCCCGCAATGTCTGCTTTCCTTCAAAATTATGAATTTTGGCATTTATGATTAAATAAAGTTAAATCGGGAGACAATCTAAGCTCTGTGGCCAAACAAGATGCTTAACGTTAACGACAACGATTTTCGAAATTTTTCGAAAAGTATGGAATTGAGATAAGCATTCGACGCGACTGTCAATCCAATACATTTTTAATAACGATAACGATAACGTTCAACTTACTATGCATCTTGGGGCTACTACTGGTCTTGTACTATAGGCACTAGGCAAAAATAATCATAGTTTTATAGAGAAGTATTTAAATTCGTAGAAAACATCCGAGACTCGGGAACAAATAGGTATCTTTAGATTATGCACAGCTGCTAATAGGAATGTAAGGAAGTTATGTTTATTGAAAACCGATTAACCTACCATTCAGTAGTTTCGTACAATACACAAAAAAGCACACAGCCACAGTCAGGTCATTAGTTTATTGCGGATAGCTTTAAATATGTAGGTAAATCATATTCATAAAACACAGACGTATCTGTATTAAGGATGCCAGTCGTTTGACCTCCGCTATCGCTTCGCCAAGCCTCCGCCGTCTCAACGAGCGATTCATCTCTTATCGCCAAGTATTTCGTAACGACGTTTACTTAAAAGCCAATACGATTTCTTCAGTAGTTGCTGTTTTCTATTTTCAATACGTCTGAGACGCTTCTGGAAATTTCCAACGGTTCGCCATTGTGAAATGCGATACCGGTTGCTGGGTTCTTGATACGTTGAATCGATTAGGCATGCATTTCATGTCGAATTACAATAAACATTTTACCAATAATGTATTATTCTTGGCTGTTAAAAACAACTTTAACTAACCCGTGTAATACTTTACATTTAATGTAAAATATTGTAAGGCCAACGGGACTAGATCCTGTACCTATGCCTTACTCTGATTCGTCACAGTATATGTCTGTTGCTTCCATGATTCCACCCGTCTTCTCTTAAACGTCATTAATTCGTTTCTTAACTACTTATTTAGGGAGCATAATAGCGTAATTCTGAAAACGCCAAAGTTAAGACAAGTTTAATGCTGAATGAACTTAAGATAATAATGGAATACCAAGCAGATTGCGACCTCGCCGGATAGTACCCTGCACGTTTCCCTGACAGGTCTATTTGCCTAGGGTATTAAACCTCCACAGGGATTACGAAGCCCGGCAGCCGTCAACACTTCGGGAAACCCGACATCCGCCCTGGGGCCCGTTATCTATGGTAGATTTGTTTTTTCCTCCAGGAATACAACATAAAAACGTACCGAATCTGGGTAAAGTGAAACATTACTCGTGCACGCTATTCTTGACGGCCACGGCGAATTTATTCTTGAAGAGATGTGAAATTGAGTTTAATATGTGGCTTGCGATCACGCACGGGCTATTTTAATTTAAAATGACGGACAATGTCAACCTTTACGAGTATGTCTATAAAGTTGTACAGTTGCTATCAAAAATATGTTTTGCAACATCGGGCTTTTAAATCTGTAACTAGAGGCATTTAAAAGCGTATCAGGAAAATTACAGTGCACGTTTTATAACTGTTTTTATACGACCATAATTGTTTCCAAGACCTTTACTCGGTAAGAATATGTAATGTAAATTTATTTTACAACGTGCCACATTTTGTCACAATGATTATCGCAATCCAAACCCTACCATACCGAGAAACGAAACGTGTGTTCCTTTAAATTATCAATAACAATACACGCGTCCTATTATTAGGGCCGTTGGTTGTCCTTAAATCATAAATACAGTCGTTAAACGAGCTGAAAGGATAAGGCGGTCGTTTGCAAGCGCGGCGCGGCGGACCACACGTGTGCGCACATCTCATTAATGCTATCGATACTCCGTGGCCAAAACATTGTGTCACCTACTTACTACTTTACTGCTCAAACAACCGACAGAATCCAAAAGCTGCTTCAGCTATACACAATATCGCTGTAAAACACCTCCTAAAACGTGCAGAGTGCGCTCTTCAGTCGATAATCCTACTGGTGGTCCTATTGATTCGTTTTATTACGATGATTGTTTTTAACAATTATAGTTGAGTCGTGAATTAAGGCATAAAATTACAATCGCAGTGTCACGTGTACTTTAGACAGACATTTTGTTGTCATTATTAATTCATACGTTATCTTAATGCGTTTAATTAAGGTTATCTGTTTATACGCGAAACTATACCAAGTTCAATTCGAAAAACTATTCACATTTGCATTCTGTCGTAAGTTGTGTTCAAGCTATTTTTCTCAGTGAAAATGTGATTCAGTTCTTCACTCAACACTCCCAATGTCGTATTGTCAATGCCGTCGTCACGATACATCGGAAATTTCCATCGGTAGCCTTTTTAACGCGCCAACGACTGGTAAAAAAGCATCCTTATAAAAATTACAACAGTTTGTTCAGCTGTTTGAATATAAAGATAACTGTGTCCAAAGACAAATAGATACTTTTGTACAGCGAGACTCTGGTAATGTTTGATATTACTATATGAAGCGCTGCTGCAAGGTAGATTGAAGTTTGCTAACTATCGCTACTTATCCAAAAATTATAATAAACGTGTAATAGCAGCTAGGATGATTAATAGCTTAACGATTTTGCATTAATATTCAAGCTTAGCCTTCAGTGAGAAACATAAATGAAACATAATTTTACCATGTAAAGTGTGTGCAATATTGAATAAAATGAAAACATCAACAACAATAATCCTGAATAATCCCATTAAAATAAAAGCTTGGGTAAAACACATCTTTTACTAAGGAAAGTTATTGAGTTCGGAGATTCCATCTATTTCGCTGGGGAGTTTCCACGTATTTCGATAGAAGTTGAAGATTTCTACAGCTTCAATTTTATAGTAAAATTCCTATCGCAGTGCAGTGCGAAAAAGGCTGTCGCTTGACCGGAATGCAGCACATAAAACGAAAGTATAGATAAAAATATAGGTACATTTCTTTTTAACCGACTTCAAAAAAGGAGGAGGTTCTCAATTCGACAGTATGTTTTTTTTTTTTTTTTTTTTAATTTTTGTTACCTCAGAACTTTCGACTGGGTGAACCGATTTTGAAGATTCTTTTTTTGTTTTAAAGCTGGTGCTTCCCATTTGGTCCCATTCTTATCATAATGAAGATTTGATGATGGAATCCATGAGGAATCGACGGAACTCTTCAAAATTTATAGGCACACCTATAGCGATTTTGGTATTTTTCATTGTAACTCGTGTATTTGCTCTTGGAAAACACTATTTGGTAAAGTGGAACTGATGATGAAAACCACAGATGGCCACCGGAACTCCTAAACGGTATATATTTCAAGGGTGGCGACAAGATATTTCGATTAAAATAGTTGAGCGACTATGACGAAGCATATGTATGTTTAAGTATTTGACTATGACTTTCCCACGGCGTTGCTTGCGGCGAGAATGAATTTCAATGTTCTATAGTTTCTTATTAATTCTTATTAATTAAAGTGGGACTACATAACATAACAGTATAATTATGATCACTAAAAAGTATAAAATAAAATAAAAGTTTAAAAAAACAAAAAAACCGCCTTCAAAAAGCAAAAAATAACTTCATTTAAAATTAGTAGGTAATAATAAGTCAGTCCAACTGAAGTCGGCGTCCAACAATATTTTAACCAAAAGCAGACTTCAGTTGGACTGACCTATTATTACCTACCAATTTTAAATGAAGTTATTTTTTGCTTTTTGAAGGCGGTTTTTTTGTTTTTTTATAGGAACATAAAATTCTTATGCCCTTACTTATTTATAAACGTGGTGTAACCATGGAGTAGCTACGCCATTTTTGTCGTTACCTGTCGTTGTGACATTTGAATTCGACGGATAAGGACAAAGCATGGCTTAGCTACTCCATGGTTACTCCACGTTTACATAAGGGCATTCAATGTCACAAGAAACCATGCGTTTCGCTTGTTAAAATCTGATTTGCAATAAATGCTAGATTTATTCACGCAATTGGTCCCGTCTATAACGAAGAGATTGTAAGGTTGAATCAGTGAAACCGAGTAAATAAACCAGGAAAATTCATTCACCAATGGAAATTTTATATCGTAATCATATTTTTGACGTTATACCTATAGGTTAAAACCAACTAGAATAGAGTCGCCCTGTTTATTTGCGGAAGATAATTCTATCCAAAGCGTAATTTGCCCGAATCCCAGTTTGCATTAGTGAGTTTAGTGCCCATTATAAATGCATTAGGGCTTTTAACTTGCCAACACGTTTAATTATTACAGTTTTTGTCGTTTTCGAGGGCATGACCTCTTCCCACGTCACGCCACAGATGAATGAACACCCCCTAGGTCGCCTTGCCCCACCCAACGGTCAGTCATGCCGATACCGTAGACATAGCATCTGTCTGGAATCTCCAATTTTACTGACGCGCGAGGAAACGGACACCGTATATTGTTGGCACTACCCAGAATAAAAGCATTCTCAGTTTGCGCATTCTTGGCGGTTCTTCTTCTTTTTTATTTATGGCGGTTCCGTAATGATTTTGCGTTAAACTGTAAAATAAATCAAGAGGAAAACCAGACAGTTTTGAAACGGCCATCATCCATCCTTGATAGTTTCCGAATCTATTCTTTACGGTTATTTTACCTGACTTGTTGAAAAAGAGGGTGTTGTTTTTGACTAGTAGGAATCAAATCAGTATGTATGTTTTTCTTCGTATAGGCTCAACGTAGGCCTCGATTACGCATCTTAATCAAAACATGCGACATACTAACATATTGTTTTCTTACCTTTAAAGTCCCTATCAAGCCATTCTAACCAAACCAAATAGCTTCATGACAAAAAGATCATATATTTAGATAAAAAAGGTGTCGTTAGATTCCTTTCAGTATCGCAAGTGTGACTGTATACTTTGATTAAGAAATAATAATAATTAAAATGTATAAAATGAAACATACTTTTTGTCATCTCCTAACAATTTACACTCAAGTCGCAGCATCTCTCTTATGGTAAACCCTTGTTATTGCAGGGTTCTGCTTAGATAATGTATTTTAATACAAGTTCACTCCCAGTAATTAATACGGTGGATCCGGCTTTAGTTGTCGCTGCATATACGGGCTAAGGTCGTAGACTGGTGCCTTATTTGGTCGGCTGAGTCATGCGCCTGAGTCGCTTGTAGCATAGCAAGCTCTAGATCGATTAGGGCGGTTATATACTGCGATTGTACAGTTGCTGATCGTCAGTAGACACGGCAACTGCTGATACAATCGCTATACAGTAGGTATTGATGCAAATGTGGTAAAACCGCAGATGTTAATTTTGCCACTTTGTAGCGATGCACACGAGCGTTTAACGCAGCCCTTTACTACGTGCGCGTTAACCATCCCACGGAAACAATGTTTTTTCCCGGGGTGAAAGCCAGCCTATGTGTTAATTCAGGGTATATACTATCTCATTCAAAAATTTAACTTCAGAGCTAGGCTCTTGACGGTGGAGTAATTGCCACGTTTCACTGTTCTCTGCTATGTTTTCACTTCTGATACAACACGACATTGGCCTTCAGACTTATGTGGCTGAAGTAAGTAAGGCTAGGTCTCCTTCTTCCTCTTTTTTTCTCAACTTTGCCCTCTAGAATGTTTAAAAAGAAACTGTCGTGCCGTATATAAACGCTCTACATTTAAAATTTCATCCAAATCCATCTCAGCGTTTCAGCTTGAAGGAGTAACGATCAGGCAAACTTTCGCATATCTAAGATAAGTGTAATTAGTATGATAAAAGCGGCTGCATCGATAGAATCACGCGGTTGAATCGATAAAAACTCCAATCAGTCGCTAGTTGTGATGAAGTCGCGCGTTTTCATCGCTCCAAAGTCGCGTGTGTTACCAGCCTTTGTGCGCTTGTAGCTAGCAAGCTCTTGATCGGTTAAGGTTTGGCCACATAAGGGACGAGCGGCGAGTTTTCCGTGTTTATAGAGGCTATGATGACTTATTATATTAAAAAAGTTAGTGCTAAAAAGTATCTTCCTCAGACTTAAATGATTCAGGGTTTTATACCACCCAGTGGTGCTAAGTCGCTGTAACGTCGCGCCTGTCACTTGCCAGCCAGAACCAATAGCCAATTCTAAATAGTAAGTTTGACATCAGTGTATCTACACAGAATATGTGTATTTCAAATCTGTTTTAGATACCGGGACGCTTGTCTAAGCCGATATTTGCTGTTTCAAAGGCTACTCCCGTTTCGCGTAATATATGTTCAGCCCTTGTAAGGAACACATACTTAAGTGTATATTGGAAACGCCTCATAGGAAAACATTTATTCTTTCGAATTACATTTTGTTATGTATCTTTACAAAGTATAAAACAAGGTGTCCCCTTGTTTCATCGACACTGATTTCACAGAACGTATCACTTCGCAGTATTTTTGTTTCATAGAAAGCTATTTTCTGCTGAACCCGTGTTGATTTCAGGTATCTACGTAGGTTAGGTTAGGTTAGGTTTTACTTTCTATGAAATGAGTGTCAGTTAAACAAGGATAAACCATAAAACAAGCTGTCTGTCCCGCTTTATTATGCTTAGATCTTTCAAAGTACGCAACGGATTTTAATGCAGTTTTCATCATTTAAAAGCTACAAGTAACAATTCTACAGGTCTAAACTGGCAACACTGCTCAATGGTCATTGATCGAGGTTGTGTCAAATGGAAACTTGTAACCCGTAAATTGTATTTTGTAGCTTTATAAAACAGGCCACAGTTAGATAATTTTTCACAGATTATTTTTAGTATTCTGTTTTATGTACGAGTGTTACAGAAAACTCTCATAAAAGGAAGCGAAGCGACAGCAGGGGTCTGTTTCACGAAGCTACAAGTTACAAATTACGAGTGGAAGTCTCTTTTTAACTCCTTTTGCTAGAAAGAGAATTCCGCTTGTAATTTGTAACTTGTAGCTTCGTGAAACGGGCAACTGGTCGCTAGTTAGTTTAGGTTTATGAATAACGACACCGGATTTACAGTCCGTCCGTTGATATTGGCCTGCCAGTTTATCGTATTAGTAATTTAGTACACAGATCAGTTTCTGTTAAGGTTTTATATTTCTTTACAGATTTTGGACTGTCAAGCGGCCTGATAATCTAGGAGTCCCTAATAAACTGTTAAACTCTTATTCATAAACACGCCATAACTAAAGTGTGCTTATAATATACTTTGGCCTTATCTTTCATTGTGACATTTAATTTTGACAGGAGACAAAGAGTACTTTAACTCAAATAGGCTATAAGCACGTTTATGAATAAGGGTAGGGTTTAATATGAGTTAGCATAACAAAAAAACGAATGACGTTAGCTTTTTGTAATCATGCTGTTATCTGTTAATACCATGAAAGCTTTTGTTTATCTTAAGCCTTTGGCGTACCTAATTGGATCCGTGGTTTATTCGCAAATACCTATTAGTGACAGGTTGCAAACCCATCGCCTAACAGTAACTACAAGCCTTTTATTCCCTTATGGCCAAACCCTATATTCGAACCGCGGATAGATAGGCTTACTACGGGTTAAAATTTGACACATTTTGTATGGGCAAATGTCAAATTTTAATCCGAAGTAAGCCTTATCTGTCCGCGGTTTGAATATAAGGATTGGCCGTTAGTCGCCTCTTACGACATCCACGGGAAACCTAACCTAACCTTATGATTTTTGAATTAAAACTTAAGTGTACATTATTGGTGCCTTCAGCTAAAAGTTACATTGCTAGTGTTTAATCTTCATTGTTTTGTCTGTTGTGTGGCCAGGACTTTGGTCGTGGTATGCCCTAAAACGCTGTAACTTCGTGGAAGTAATGGAGTCCGGTTACACTCCATTGCAGTATCCTGTTACTGCACCGTGCACAAACACGGTCATGCGATCGTAACTTGTATTAATTGCTGAGTTCTTATAACTACCATACTGAGCCAAAATAACGAATACACTGTAAAAATTAGAGCAAATTCTTCATGTTGATATATTTGTCATGATAATAGAATACAATAAAGTATTCTTTACTGAATACCATATACAATAATAGCATGGAAAGTAAATACAAAAAAATATATAACTACCATCCTGAGCCAAAATAACAAATACAATGTAAGAATTAAAGCAAATTCTTCATGTTGATATATTTGTCATGATAATAGAATACAATAAAATATTCTTTATTGAATACCATATACAATAATAGCATGGAAAGTAAATACAAAAAAAATATAACTACCATCCTGAGCCAAAATAACAAATACAATGTAATAATTAAAGCAAATTCTTCATGTTGATATAATTATTTGCGATGATAATAGAATACAATAAAGTATTCCTTATTGAATACCATATACAATAATAGCATGGAAAGTAAATACAAAAAAAGTTACAAAGTGAGTCGGCAGGTGGTCTTATTACTAAATAGCGATCTGTTTCAGCGAAGTTAAAGATAGATGATGTACATAGGTGAACTTAATCCCTGACAAACAAGTAGGGGTGTTGTACAGTCGAGTTCATAAATATGTATACACTTTAGTACCTTGTCTATTTAGTGTCATGTTCAAACTGCCATAATATACGAATTATCACAGCGATTAAAGTGACAAGGAACTAAAGTGTATATAGTACATATTTATTCATGAACTCGACTATGTTTCATGTGTATCCGTTTATGTGTGTGTCTTTCTGTGCCATCATAGATCCTAAAAGATTGAAACGATTTGGACGTGGTTTTTTTAAAAAGAGAGTTAGTTTAATCGGGATGGCTCTTCTAAGGTTCATCAAAATCGGTTGGGCCGTGTAAGAAATATTAGCTCCGAAAGTTGGGGTCACCACTGTATCCGTGTTTTTTATCTATTTGATACTTATTGTGTTAGTAATTAGGTTGTATTTGGTAGAGCATTTGTGGCAGATACGCGGTTTTGGCTTGGAAGTCAGTTTTTCCTTCCTACAAGTATCTGAAGCCAAAACACGCGCCCGTAAATGAGCTCTAAAAGTAAGGATAAAATGTTATTGAGTAGTGAGTTGTATTTAATGGGTCGCTTATTTGAAATGTTTTACATAATTAGCGTTAACTTAATAATTTAAGACCGAATAGCTTACATCGATTTAGTCATTCATTTAACCCGACTGCGTCAGGAGGATTCAATTTCTCGAGTGTAAGTGTGTTTTAATTTTTTTCGAGTGTGGTATCCTGCCTTTTGGCCGAAAATTTAATGGCAAAATGTATCGTTTCCCAACCGTTTCATTTGCCAACCCGCTTTTTTATGTAACTATAAATATTTCTGGATTTATGTCAGTACCATCGTGTAGAACCCTTTTGGTTAGGTTAGGTTAGTTTAAAAATCCTGAAATGTTTATAGGTACAGAAAAAAAGCGGATTGGCAAATGAAACTGTTGGGAAACGATACATTTTGCCAAAAGGCAGAGAACCGTATGTGTGTATGTATGTCTTTTTCTTTGATACGCACTGCAATCTAAACGGCTTGAGGTGTCGCTAGTGAGATTCTTCTTGGATCTGGGAGTGACATAGCATCGGTGATACTGCTAAAGCACGTAACTACCAAATTTCTAAAGGAGCAAAAGGCACTTTACTAATTATGTCAGTATGGTGCATTTTGCTCCTTATTAAATTAGTTACGTGGTTAAGTAGTATCACCGATGATAGTCTATGTTTAACATTTAAATCAAAACAAAGAGAGTTTTTTTTAAATATTATATCGACGGCTATATCAAAAATTCACTCAGTCGGATTTTTAAAACTTGCTTTTTATTTACAACTAGAGGACGCCCGCGACTTCGTACGCGTTGAATTAGTTTCCCGCTACTCCCCCCATTTCTTCCCGTTGGGGGTCGATTTTCGGAAAATCCTTTCTTAGTGCTCACTTACATCATGAAAGGAACCCCTGTACCAAGTTTCAAGTTTCTAGGTACAGCAGTGTCAGCTGTGCGTTGATATATAAGTCAGTCAGGTTTGCCTTTTATATATATAATAATATAGATATTTGGTCTCGCACTCATACTTTATCGGTAAATTGCCCTATATCCATTTGTGATCGTATATTTCGCGAAGAAATATCGTGCTATGAATCCCACTAAAGTAGGAAAACGTGCTTCCTGTAGGAATCTAAGATCACGCAGAAATAATTGCTACAATCTTAGCAATAAATAATTCCAAGCACAAGCTACCGGAGCGTATACATAAAATGATATCTTTATTTTGGTATTACTTACCGTTCTGTTGGGATAGATTCACTGAGAAAAAATTTATTCCAATCCTTAACAATTGTGCATAGGTAATTCTAAATCTAACAAATCCAAGGGCTCTATTTTATTCTGTGAAACCATACTGCTTTTGCTTTGGCTTAGATTGGGACTAGGTCAATTTGTATGAGATTGCGCCGTTCTTAATCTTTTAATTTTTTAATTATTAGTATTGGAAATTGAAACGATTCTTAAGCTCAAGACACAGTAGGTCGACAATGAGGTTATAACGATATAGAATACCACCAACCAATGAAGAGCTTGGTACCTACTTTTTTTTGTGCGGAAGATTTATTATCACGAAAACTTGGTAATGAGCCGTAACTAATTTTCTTTGCTCGCCTTATTTTCTGAGACCGGGCTGAGATACATATTAATGGATGAACGTGTAAAATAACTTGCCAAAAGAATGGTCGACCACGTCTTAAATAAAACTGTCTGTGCGCTTAAAAAAGGTAAGTAAAAATGAAGCTGATATTTCACTAGAGGGTTCGCGTTTGAATGTTTGATAAATGGACGGATATCATAAATAATACACACCCTACTAATAACGTTTGTCCTAACACCGTTTGTTCGAATTATCATTAGTCCTAAACTGGTTTTAAGCTTAGTCAGTTAACTTTCGAGTTTTCCAAAAAGACCTACTGGTAGGTTGCTGGTAACAACAACAGCAAAAAAACAAGCCGAAATTACGTTAAAATTAATGAAAATTCGGACAAACTATGCATTAGGACAAATGACGATTAGGAATTCCAATAAATAGGCTAAATAGATTTAATACCTAATACTAGTTACCTATCATGTTCAGCAACTTTCAGCTTCTATTAAAATCTTGAAGCTCATATCGGCTGACAAAATAGAAATGTCAGTCCTAAATTCAGATACTCAACTCAACTCAATTTATCTTTCTATTGCAAGTGGCCAAGTTCAGTGTATCTATCTACAAAGTAAAAATAAAATCTTAATTAAAACTGCCACCTTTTACCACTTATTTCTATAGACTACTTATTACTTGCTAGCTAATATTGTGGTCCTGGAAAACTAAATAAATTTAATATAAAAGTTCTCGGTACTCTGTCGCACGAGTAAACAAAATGGTAATCTATCAAAAACTCCTGGGAAATTTCAGGGAATGATGCGCGAGCGTGATGAAGTTTATTTAAATTTGTTGACCACTACTTTAGCAAGTTCCTGAATAAATGAACTTAAAGCCTTAGATTAAATTATAATTAAATAATTTTATACATTTAACTATGTCGTCAGATAATTATGTAATTTTAAGATTTAGTTTAAGAAAGTCCATAAAATTGTGCCTCGATATTTTTTATCATCTACCTATATCTCTTTTGGCTTAACAATGAAGAAACCGCTCTGAATTCGTATTAGGAATTATCAAAAACTGACAAATTCCAGTAAAAGGGACAAAACATCCTTTTTACCCGACTGCGTCAGAAGGAGTATGTATGTCCCCGCCTGCAATACCTTTTCCAGTATTCAAGTTAAATTTAAATTGTTATAATTAAATATCAATAAGTACCTATATTGCTCTTACAATTTTCTATAAATTAAAGAGCTTGTTTTTCGCTTTTCAGTTGTTTTTTTATTGCAGTCGGGTTTTTTGTTTTTTAAATAATTTAATTACTGACTGAAACTTTGTAAGTTTTAAGAACCAATTAACTAAGTATTATTGAGAAAGTTGAATATCGTCCCACAAGTTAATTACGCCATCTATGTTCATCTTTGTCTTAGTTATTAGACAAATTATTGATTTATGGCTTAATCTATATCTATATCTATATCTATAATTTATATATAAAACAAAGTCAGGTTATTTACACCATTTATAACTCAAGAATGGCTGGACCGATTTTTATGATATTTTATCTTTTGGATTTGTCTCTGCCCTGAATAGCAGAATAACTCTAAAATATAGGGAAAAAAAGAAAAACATCCTGAGGTGGTACAAAGGCCGGGCCAGCTAGTTTTTCATGAAGAGCATTATGATTTAAAATTGCACGAACACGTTTTAACCAGTGAATAGATAAGAAATGCGTATCGCGAGAGACACGGGTATTTGCGCCCGCGCATGACCTTCCTCACCGGTCCATGACCGCACGCGCGCCTTGGAAATTCTTTCTGATCTTTACTGTTTTTCTCAGTGATCATACTTTTAGCTGTCTCTATATATATCATTGATCTGCTTTGTATGAAGTTTGATTGAAGGTTAACATAGTTTTAATTTCCCGGATAAATTAGATTAGATTAGACTTATTGCTTAATATAAAATTACGTTACAAATTACACATGTCAAGTTATAAGATTCTACTTTAAGATCGTCATAAATACATGAAAGAAAAATAATATAGGGAAAGTAACAAAATACAAAACAAATTTACATAAGAACAAAGATGTCAAAAGTAAAAAATTAGAATCATAATAATCACAATGCTTAAATTTAGCACAAGCAATAAATAAAAATAAAAATACAATTAAAGCTTTAGGTCCGTTTACTCTTTAACTGAGTACTGCCTATAAGCATGCCTACATGACTAGAGTTGGTAGTTCCGCTAGCAATTGTAGGGTGACGGAACCAGTAAATGGAAAAAGACCAATGATGGACACTTGATTCTTATTTTACATTTTGTCAGCTTTCGAAAATCGTTTACGTCAGTGTTAACCAACTTGTCTAGCTTCACTGTGTTCCGAAACTTATTTTTATTTTTGAAAACAAATACGAGGGGTGATCAATAAGTTTTGAGAATCAGTATGAACCATCCACTTAATGATATTCTTTTAATGTGGAATATACCACGGCACTAATCAAAATTAAACTAGAGAATATTTTTTTTTACATTATTCATTTGTTTTTCTGCGACAGCTAAACAAAAAACATCTGTATGAACAATTTTACAAGACGGCAAAAATAAGAGTTCCTTTTGTAATACTTTGGAGCGGTGTGGAGAAAGTTCTTTTACACTAATAAAAAATATTGTTATTAAAAATGAAACCTTGATTTATCATTATGATTTAAAGGATTAATAAGTTATCATTGCAGTGGTATTTTTATCTCCAGCTCTGTAACCAAATTTTAGGGTGGTTTTTTCGGCCTTTTCCAGGATTATTGAGGCCTACAAATAAATAATGTGACATTAGTTTTTAGCAATTGAGTTCAAATAATCTAGGAGAGTTATAGAACATTATTCTATCATAGTTATGGGAAAATATTTAAAATAAGATTAAGAAAAAAAAAATTGAATTTGCGTCAGGAATTGTGCTTCAGAGCCTTCTAATTGACAAGGGTGCTGCTCATCGACCAAAGATCAGAACTGATAACCGCTGTCCCCGTTATTTAGCCCTAACTTTCGACTACTACTTCTCATTCACTAATGTTCAAAAACAACTACATAATAATCACGAGCTGGTGATGACTTAGGGAAGGTACAAAATTTTACCATTTAGACCTCCAAAAGGAAAATTATTTTTATAGTGGTAAAATAAAACAATTGAATGACGTTAATAGGTGTTTGGAAATATAGAAAGTGCGCTTATTACAATTAAAATATAACGATTTATATATTTCCCATTTTTAAAACCGATTATCAAAACTTATGGATCACCCCTCGTATACTGAATAATTTTTTGAAATGGGTCGTATGTGACAAAACAATAACGTCGTGTTTTATGATACACATCGAAAGGGTCATTGATAGTGATCATTATGTCTATAACACATACACATTTAAATTAAATATAGATCGTAAAAAAACCCTTCTTTATTATTTTGTCATATTCGATCAGTTCGATTCCCGAGGTAAATTTTCAAAAAACCATAAATGCTGTAATAATTGTTTTCAAAAATAAAAGTAATTCTCCTTTGTTCTCAAAGGAGATTTACTTTTATTTTGCTATTTTCGAGATTTGAGGTAGTTGCCGTCCATGTGGCGTTAGTTTTTCCAGAGATAAATCAACATAATGAAGATAATTCTCGAATTCAAAGGCCTTATGGTATTGTATGATATATATTTAAATAATTATATTGATATTATCGTAACGACACAGTTATACTGAATTAATTCGCTATTTTCCGCGAGTTTGACCATAAAGGATGCAATTTGTATTTAAATTTTGCAGTTAGTATAAAATCTTAATAATTTACAGATACCATATCAAGTCAAAGGGCAAAATAATAGGGTATAATAAAAAAAAACATTAATATTCGTAGAACAGTAGGTAATATAAAACCACTTTATCAGCGTCGTAAATGTTAATAAATTAAAATCAAGTAGGTAATTACGTTCTTCCTTGTGAATGACGAATCAAATAGACATCTTTTTATGTATTTTTTGTAACTCATCCATCACTTCTCCTACGCTGTCGTTTAAATAAATTATTGCTTTATTTTTAGTTAGAAATAAGTAAAGTTAGGTTTTGCTTGCGACTTCGAGTGTACATTTTCTTTATTATGGTTCTCTCTCTCTCTCTATCTGACTATCCAGCATTATCACAGCAAAAAAATTACGTCTGTATTTATTTTTACACGAAATTGAGAAAGAAGTTTAAAAAATCGTTTTCACATTTAAGCCCACGCTAACTGACACGTTGTTTTGATACATATTTTTACCAATTTAATTTTTATTGCATTAAAAACCACAATGGAGGTATTCTCTAAAAGTCAAACATCAAATTGAGAATACAGCCAAAGAGTCATAAATAACGGCATCCAAATCCACGAGATGACGTAACACATACAAACAAGGAAACAGACCCCACAGATTCATTGACATCTGGCCGTGAAAAATCACCATTTGAGACCCAAGCCCCCTTAGAAACAGAATCAACTTCCAGACATGCCATTTGCATGTTAATTAGCTAGTAATACTCGTAAACTAATCCAAATCCAGTTTAACTGGTTAACAAAACAAACACGTTTTTCAACATGTGGCAAAACATGTTTGACTGCAGCCTAATATTTAGGAGTATCAAACATCATGCAGTCCGCAGCCACTTTCAAATAACGGGGCCTCACAAAAAACAAGTGGTACACGACACGTCACATATTTTTTGTTTCGTTCTCCCACTAAAAGCGAAAGGCATAGATACGGCGCACTTAAACATTACTCTTCTTTCAAATTACTTTCATTTGTTTTAACTTAACACAGTCTAGGTCTTACAATTTTTTGTTTCTTCTTTTCAGTTACGTTTGTGGCGCGTTTATATCGGTCGGAGAGTGATGACTGCGGATGACCTTGTTCTAGTGGTTTGTTCATAACCAGTGGCAGTGTTAGTGTTTGTTAGTGTAGTGATGTGACAGTCTATGGAAGCGGGTTTTGCTCGGGATGTTCACAAAGAACTCCAAGGCTCCTGAGAGGTGCCGCCACCCTCATAGGAGCTACAAGAAGAAAAAACCGCTGCCGCATACACCCTGGAAGTACTTGATGAATTGCCCACTCGTTAGGAAATGTTTTGGTATAGTATTTTTTTTATTTTACGTTTTTTAAGACGGTTAAGAACCTAAAGAGATGGATGCTCTGTGTGAAGTAGAAGTCGTTATGTGTGTTGTTAAATTGGAGGAGAAAATGTATGATGTCTGAGGTGAGCTGATGTTACACTAACAGACGTACATTGTTAACTATTTCTTGCAAAATGATGATCGTCGATTCTCAGGGACTCGAATGTTAATTGATTTCTGGCTTTTAGCATGCAGAGTAGATAACCATTTGACCATAACCTTACCTCGCTATCGTAAAAGGGGTTGACGTTGAAGACGAAGCATACTTACCTACTTAGATGACCTTTTGACTCAACTTGAAGAAAAAATGGCTAGAGAAAAGTTTAAAAGGAAAATTCTGCTGATGCTAGAAGTGGTGTACTCATCAAAAATGTTAATTTGCAATGTAATGGGACCATACATGTTGGACCAGTGAATTGGACACGTGTACATGGACCATTAAACGAAAACGAAAACGTGCCTAAAAGCGTAGTTAGGTATTCAAAGGCTTCTATTTGAATATTTGATGTAACTCCAGTGCCAAACTATAAACAAGCGGGGTATCCTGCGAGTGCCGATATAAATAATTTGACGAGGATATTTGCGTTTCTGATGAACGAAATTGTTGAACCGGTCTGTAACGGGAAGTTAAAACAGATTCTAAATTATAAAAGTATTAGCTAAATAATAATGGGAAAACAAGGTCGTTTTTATTGTTGATAATATGTAAAATTGATGTAAAACGTGTATTTGTCTATTGTCGGAATTATGTCGCAAATATCTGATTTGATTTGATGATTGATTGATATAAAATAATTATGTACACGTATATTTTTTCTGTTAGGACGTTCACGAAAATTTCAGGACTGTTCAATGTAAAAAAATACTCGTGTCTTTTTTACTTTGTTAATGTGTACAGGGTTGGTGTATTTATTTATTTATTTAAAGTTAATTGCACTAAACTCAATAAAAATAAATAAATGGGGGACTTAATGTTCAATGGCATTCTCTACCAGTCAACCAGCCTATCAGTTACCTCCTAGCAGCGAAAGTTTTTTTACAATTTAATTTTAGAAAGAGAAAATAATCGTTTCAATATAGTTTTCTATAACTACTTCATCTACTTACAAACCAATTGCTTATGTTGTACTAAATTTTTAACATTCTTTGAATTACTTTTATTAATTTTATTATCTTTAATTGTAATTGTATAAACTGTTATTTTACAAACTGCAGTAGTTTCAAATGCGGTATACATTAGATTACAGACATATAATGAATGTTCAAAGTTGCCCATAAGTGCTTTCAAAGTCTTAAATTGCCTAGCCAACACTTACCGTGCTACACCACAAAAACTAAGTCAGCTATAAAATTTAATGAGTTAATGATTTTTATATTTTAACCGTGTTTCCCGAAAGGAGACCGCTTGAGAAGAAGCAATGACAAAATGATAACAAGGCAATAAAAAACATCAAAAAGCTGCCTGTGCGAGGCCATTAAATACATAAAGATTTTTTAAAGGTTTCCTGTACGAACCGTACCCCTAACAAGATACACGTGTAATTTCGTATATGTCACGCGTATCATACAAACAGAGTTGTCTGACTTGTGTCAAGTCCACTATGTACCTCAAATCCGGTCTCTGCTAATGATAGTAAAATCCATTATAATATTTTTTGGCTATTTTTAAGTTGAATTCATATATTTATTCTAAAACCTTTCTTGCTTTTTTCCGCTCCTCTTTTGTTTATGCAAGCTTCATAATCACGAATGTCTCTCCCCATCCTTGCACTGAGCTAAAGGAATGTAATAATAACGTAATCCAGAACAAGTTCTGGCTCACATATCGTGGATGCGATCTGGTCGATGAACGTTCCCGGCCTTGCGTCGGCATTCCGCGGACCGCCGGCCGGACCGCTCGCCCGATTAGTCGCCCGATCATCCGTGCACTTTGTACTGTTGTTTGATTAAGCGAGTACACTTTTAACTGACGTCAAGGTCATCATATTAAATTCCAATTTCAAATTAAAAACAAACGATGTTCAAAATGTTGACAATTAGATTGCTGTTCCTAAAATTAACTTATCATGCATATTTTTCTCAATAAATAACGTATTTTTTTGTGTTTAAGTGGGAATTTACAACGAGATAATTGACGTAGGTGGTTTTCTCCTGGCTTCAGCAAGAATCCTTACAGAGACAATGATTCCAGGGGTTTTTGCACCCGACAAGTTGAGCGATTAGTTGAGTGGGTATCACTTGTTGCGCTATGGTATTGCAGTAACACTTAACATGTTTTTATTAGGGTTTCTAAGAGATCGTATCCCCGACACACTTAAATGGTTCTGTTTCTTGTAGTTATGTACCAAACAAAGAAAATAGCCAAGCTTTGAAATTGCGAAATGGATATTTGGTATTTTCTGTCCACGTTTGTCGAAATGCTGCATATTGTGATGACGTCTACAGCTGTCATCCTTGTTCATTGTACTAAAATTACGTAGCTTGTCAGTTGTCGGTATAGTGATGAATTGACTATTAGATCGCCAGGTATGTAGGTAAGATGGCCTAATCATAGTTGTTGAACTATGAGTCACAGCTACGCAACAACCGCAAGATAAGGCGTATAGTGCTCTTGCGTGGTCAGCCTTGCAAATTTTCAAAGAGAATTTGATAAATTAGTAAGAGAAGAAATGTTGACTTATGACACTCACTTCCTTTCCAAATTCTTCAGTCAAGTCAAGATGAATAACGATAAGTTAGCGATTTTCGAAAATCGACATTTTATAGGATTGGCGTAAGCTAATGACAGATCGCGTCGACCGCTATGTCAACGCCATAGATTTCTAGTCGATAGAAAACAGAAACGTTAGTGGCGTTTGCATCTTGGGTACCTACGCCTACTGGGACTGTATTCTAGGCGGTAAAAAACCATATTGTCTTTGACCTGTTATGGTATTGTTTCTAACTCGGTCGCCTTTACTGTGAAGTAAATAAGAGCTATCAAAACGTTGACAATACGAAATGGTTTCTACCGCCTAGCCCAGTCTATCTCAGCCCTGGTTATTTAAAGGTTAGCCATTCACTCTGAATAATAATGATTCTATCGCTTCACGTCAAAGTGTGCGCTTCCAAGTTATCAATATTTCATACCAATCCCCGCTCAAATCCTCGGAATATGTTAACCCCGCGATCCAGCAGCGGATAGTGGTGGCTACAAACACCGACTGGGGGAATTTTAACGAGATTTTTAATGCTTCAACTGGGATTTATTATGGCTGGCGCCAAGAAGTGGCGTCTACGCGGAACTCGCAATTTGACGCGGCCACTGACTCTAAACTGTGGGTTTAACTACTTTAAACCGCAAAATTAAGTAAAGAAATGGTTGTTTTTCAGCAGGAAACTAGATTTAAATTATGTTTTAATAGCCTGACTGGTGATTTAGAACGAGTTGGTTTGTTTCAAAATAATTGACGTGTTTCTGGACTGTATTATTGGTAGTTGTAAAATCGGACTTGATTTAGGGGGTGACAAAAGTTATCGCCCGGAGCTAAATTTGTATGGTATATCTTAACAGAGTTGTTTGAAAATCGGTTTTACCAGACAAGCGTCAGATTTAAAATCAGGTTTTATATCAGAGATTATCCATGTTCGTATCATAAACCATAATCACATAAAGGATGATTCTAAAATCAATCAGGATTTATATGCAGCGGAATGAATATTTATTTCTTCTTGAACTTAAAAAATCTTTCAGCACCCTTCCAATCGTACCTAGCATCCATAAATACAGCATGATTCGGTTGATATTACATTCGGCGCGTGTTCCCCGGTTCGATTTTTCCCAGATGAATACATTACCGGAGTTTAGTATTCGACTCCGGCGTCACAGATTGCGTTACCTTGTCGCCTTGAGGGGCTCATTGCATATTGCAATAACTGCGGAGTAGGATCGTGTAGCGGTTTGTTTTCATGCAGTACCGTAATATTGAATAATAAGGCGTTTTGTTATGGAGGAGTTTGTATGTAAAGAAGGATTTTGTAACAATAACTGAAATTGGTTAAAGTCGTCATTTTAATTTGACGAAGTCAAACGTTAGCCTGGTTATTTGCAGTTATTGGGGGCACAGTAACGGTGTTGTAACAAATGCAATTTCGTGCACCCGTCACTCAGTTGGTTCCATGTGAAATATAATTAATATATAAGTCCTATAGTGTTTTTTGTTTTGTTTTTTGTTAAGTGTTCGTTTTAAAGCGATTTTCTTTTTGTTTTGTCGCTGTGAAAACAAACCGAATGGAAAAAACCCGCGGCTTCTTCTTTCTCTTAAATAAAAGGTCCTCTCTAGAAAGATTGTAGGTGGAAATCCGGGTCCTTTCGGGGCTTAGTCAACTTTGTGCGGAATTTAAATTATATAACGCAGATAGAGCTTTTCGTTTACGCTGTGAAACTTTTACAAAACTGCTGTTCTACATTATTATTTAAGGAACCTTTATTTCCCATCGTGCGTGTGCAGGATAGCCTTATCATAACACATCAGCAAGCCTCAACGAGTTGCATTTTTAGGGTTCCGTACGCAAATGGTGCCTACAGGTCCCTATTTTGTCTGTAAGCGGTCTGTATGTCAGTAAAATGAGACCCCGTACAGAAACTTAATTTTACTTGCTCTCTTTTGCGGGTTAAGGTAATAAATTATACCAATAGGTCCAGCACAGTCCGCGTATGAACATACTGTAGACAGTGACGGTGCGTTTGACATGTGACGTTTTCACCATTACATTTGACAAGATTAATGTTGACAGCATGCGAATGCTTTGTGAAATGGTTTCTGAACACCCTGTGGTATAACGACTATAATGAGTAATTTTACCGACTTACGTATTTCGAATTAAATTTTCGGGTGTTCGATTTTTAAAAATTAATCTTTGTTGGCGAGTCTGCTTTTCGGCCTTAACTTGGCACTTCAAAACCTATGTCAATGTGTTGTGTAAATTAAAAATGATCGCACAAACACTGTAAAACCTTTTTTTTTATGTCATCAGTAAGTAAACGATAGATTAGAGGTGTAGCCACGTGAACGTGATTATTTGTAAAGATCTAAAAGAAATGTACATAGTTTTTCAGTAAAGAGCCCTCATGTTTTTTTTAGTATAAATATTTCGGCAATTTCCAAGCTGTTTTCTCATAGTCGAAATCGTGAGAAAAATATTCTCTTCTCAATAAAAATTATTTTCAAATCAGTTCTTCGATAACAAACTCCTTTCAAGAGCCTTTTTATATTAAGTTTGCGGAACCGGAACTCTCCATCGGAAAGATGCAGGTCGGTAAAAAATGCAATCAACCACCGCATTCTACCAGATTCGAATTTTGAATTATTCATAACCGTTCCAGTTTGAATTTGGAATGTAACATTGTTGAAAATGATATCTTTATGTTGTTGAATGCTATTGTTTTACGGAAAGTCATAAAACCCTAAACAGAGAATAGACATTGTTAAGTTTCATTGGGCAGTAATATTGTAAACTTATTTTCTAAGACTGCAATAACTCGTCTTTAATAACAATTTCGGCAGTTATTTTCGATAATATCTTGAGTAATATCTGTTACAATGTGCTCGGAAGTATTGTTATTTCTATTGCTAATGTTCTTTGTCTTGAATTTGCGATAATTTCTTCAATAATAACGTTACCGCTGTGTTACAATGCTTATTTTCCTTTGTGCAAGTCTCGCTACTAATCTCCTTACTTCGTTCCACTTCCTTCATAATAAATAGTATTAAACAGTCATTAATCATGATCCAAGTTACAATAGGGAATAATCTTTTCACCCGGCGTCATTACGAAATGGTTCTAAAGTGGAAAGCTCTTGGGATCCAGGTTATTTTAAATTACTTACACTTTATTTTCTCGGAAGATGCATTTCTAAAGTATTTTTTTAAGTTGAATCATATCACCAAAAGAACAAAATATAATTATAATACAACTAAGGATTTCATAATAAAAGGTGCACTTCAATAAAACTTCCAACTTAAGCGGAACCTTGTGTTTCTTCAAGATGAAAAGCAATTCTTAACAACACCGAAAAACAATCAACGACGACAACTTAACATTTTTTTTAATTGACGTTTGACATCTGTCAAACGTTTAGGAACAGGAATTACGTCTAACAATGCTAAATAAAACAGAGTTTTGTGAGATCCAGAAAGTTACATTTTTAATCGATATATTTATTAGTTTAATCTTAATAATATCTAACAATAATAAGAAGGACCTAAACGCCAGTTAAAAGAGTTTACTGCTGGATAAAAGTTTTTCTAAGCATCTTCACAACGACCCGGAGATTGACGTAGAATTTTTAACCCGGAAAATAAGAAGGTTCAAATAAGACTTCAACGCAGTCGCGGATAAAAGCTAGTCGCACTGCTAGATCAAAACAGTAGTAAATCAAAATACAACTGTATTTTAAAATCAACTTAAATTCAACTTCTATGAACTTGAAACAATACTAGCAAGGATTTTGAGTTGATAGATACTGTTTTGATCTTAGCAGTAAAATGTAAAATATTTTTAATGTATCCTGTTATATTCTTGATTGCTAAGAAATTCTTTTTGACAACGACCATTATTTTTGTCATTTAGACTAAAACAATCAACATTATAGAGCACTAGGTAATATGATTGTGCTTTGACGAAGCGTTGGCCTAGTTTGTAGTGACCCTGCTTACGAAGCTAGCGTTCCTGGGTTCAAATCCTATAAGGGTAGATATTTGTGTGATGAACGCGAATATTTATTTGTTTCTGAGTCATGAATGTTTTCTGTGTATTTAAGTACCTATATATATTTCTTTATACCGCCATTGTCATCTGATATTTTTTTATTTTTTTATTTTATTTATTATTTATGTTGTCTAGTATCGATTTTGTATCATGAATCACTAAAAATACGTATGAAAATAGTTTTTACGCTTATTAATAAACGAAATTACCGTAAACAAAACGTGTAACATTGGTAAGTCATAAAGAACGATAAGAATTCTCTAATGTTTTCATAACATCCACGCGCACGCGCAACTCTGGCTGAGTCATCGTGCGCGCGATTGCAATTCATAATGTTTATTGTTATGGTATTACGGGATTGTTTTTAACATAGCGCACAGGTGGGCTTGGTGTCCTAGATGTTGATGAACTGGCTGCCGTTAGAAAAAGTGGGTGAAGAGAACGAGCGTATTTTTTGAGTAATCGCGTATTTCTGCTGCATACTGTACCTACACGGCGACGCAAAATCAGCTGGACTGTATGCTGCATACAGTCCAGCTGATTTTGCGTCGCCGTGTGAACCAAGGACTGTATGAAACTCAATGCAGAAGAAATTACGCGCATCATACACAACTCAAATAAATAAACAACAAGCTTTAAAAACCCGACTGAATTTTTGAATACTGTCGTCGATATATGGTAAAAACATTAAAACAAAATCCGGTTGAAAAATGTTTTTTTTTTTAATTTTATTATGCCTACCCCTCTGGGAAACAGGCGTGATATACATACATACATTAAGTAGGTATGTATGTATATTATGAACTTATGACACTCGCGCCATCCTGCATCAAGACGAATCTAATGAAGTATCATTTTTTTTAAATCGATTACACACACATAGGAATAGACATACATACATACCTACAGGTCATACACATAATCCTGCTTTTGGTCTTTTGCTTTTGGTAAAAATTACACTCGTTTGGCTTCGCCCTAAGAGTACGAAATCCATATGCGCATACGATATTTCTAAGACGGCATAGTACTTGTAGCTTAGGTTAGGTTGCTTTATAACAATCCTAGAAAGCTAACGCTTTCAGAAAAAAATGAATTTACAACTGTACTCTTGGACAAATTAAACGGCAATGAAACCTCAACCTTTTGATAGGTTACCCGAAATGATTCTCGTTACAGACCCGGGAACCTCTAATCTCATTTATTCCTGTCTGACGTTTGATAACGCCATTTGCAGAGATGAGAAATGACAGCAATTAGAGATAAGGGAAAAACCTGGCGTGGGAGTCGCCTAATGGGGTTTAATCATGAGGGTTCAGTTTAATGTGGAAAGTCCAATTGAAAACCAGACTGTACTAAAATTTCAGAGGACTATCTTACAGAAATTTTAATGAAGATTTAAAGTAAGCTTTGAGTGGGTACTTAGCAACGATTAACACAATTAGGGTGGATTTTACCAAACGAGAATAAATATTATTCTAAAATAAACCGCCAATTAATCGAGAGTAAGTCAGTTTTCGATAAGATCTTAGCCTAGTTGTGCAAAATGTGAATTATCAACAAGTTTTTGGAGTTGTTGGTGAGTCTGTGACTCTGCCTACCCCACTCTGGGAATGAAGGCGTGAGTTTATGACGATGAAATCAGTTTTCCATTTTATCAAATATAATTCTAAGAATATTGAACTTATTCGGGAGTAATTACTATACCTACCACCGTTTTACGTGTTTGTTTTATTCATTACATCATCGATAAGGTTAACTGGACAAGATCTCTTAAATTGATAAATTCGCCTTTGTACGAGTTTAATTTCTGTAATTTTAATATTTGCGTGTATATGTAATTGTATTAGTGAAATGAAGTATTGACATACATACATATAATATACCCGGGTTAATAAGAAAATACTTACTGCGACATAGCTGTTAGTATTGAATTCATTTTCATATTTCATTCAACCCATTTCCTATTTACCGCGAGCAGTTCCAAAGAAATCCCACACATGTTTAATTTTACCCAGTTATTCCAGTTTATTCGTTCAAATTCAAGTCTGGAATTCGCAGCATACTGAATCACTACCGTTTTCTGCAGAACGATACCGAACAATATCCTTTGAAAACCTATTTTGAAATAACCTGGAATTCGTGAGAATTCTGAATCATGCGACATTATTAAACGATGTGCATTGTAATTTAACTAAGTTTATTAGTTGTTATTAAATTAGATACAGTATTCAAGGTCGTTTATATACATCACATTGCGTTAGTTATTACAATAACAATGACTGGAGCGTTACCAAAACATACTGCTATGCGTACTCGTTCGAAAGCAGCTATGATGACGCGACGCGTTAATGCGCTCGGTTGTTTCACGCGATAAACGCTAAGTTAAACGCGTTCTGTTTGACGCATAACATTTTTACATTAGATATTTATCTACTGTGGTTACCTACCGCTGCGTTCACCGCGTAAAAATATTTGCTAATTAGATTATCTGATGAAAAATGATGTGCGTCAAACGCATAACGTTTAACGCAGCGTTTATAGCGAAAAACAACCGAGCGCTTTAGCCTAGTTGGCAGTATTTTGTCTACAAAGCTAGCGGCTCGGATTTTTCGCTACAGTTTTACGAAAGCGGGTGAGCCATACTTGTAGTTGAGTGAGACGCGTATAGACACGCACACTACGGCGACGCTAAGCGACGCCAGCTCGGAGACAACGTGCACGTGCATCTACACAGACAAGTATGGCAAATCCGCTTTCGTGAGATACTTGTAAAACAACTGGCAGGCTAGACAAAGTTGCTTAACGATAACGTAAACTATTTTAGAAAACTGACAAAACGCGAAACGACCGTCTGACAGCTTACGTCAATCTTATATGTAGATTTTGGATAAAGATAATGAACGCCGCATGCAACTTGTCTTTGGTCTGGGCAATTTGTGTTATGAGCGTGAGTAATGGTTTCCGAGTCTGATTTTTTTTCATCTTTTTGAGTGTGGATTTCTCTATACGTATAGGTACGTTTATCGTTAATCTAGTACCCATAGTATAAGCCTAGAGCTTGCTTTAGGACCTAGGTCAATTTTTGTGAGATTATCCTTGATATTTGCGTGATGTATTTCTTTAACAGAAGGTTGCGCTGTCTTAGTTGATTAGAAAGAGTCGATCTATCTCATCCTTGTCACTTTTCTTGTTAAATATTACTTTCATAAATTTAATAGCAACATTTTATTTTTGTGGGTAAAACAATCCAGCTACTTTACAAGTTAGGCGCGTTAGAAAATAAATCAAGAGTGATAACAAGCTGCGAAATTTACTCTGGCGAATTGATGTCGGTTTTTTTAATTAACAACGATTTATTATGGCTCGCGAATAAATTGCTATGGTTTGCGCCCTTGGGCGAGAAATGACAGAGTTGGAAATTTAAAAATGAGACACCATCGTTTGCTTCAGATGAAGCGAATTCAACGAGTTTTAATTTTAGCCTTTCAGTTGGCATTTTAAATTAATTAATGGTATTTGGGTAAAACACCCAAACGTTACAATCGTTACCAGTTATAGGCACCTAGTGATTGTAGAATTATCACCTCTATGACCTTGAAATTTCATTGTGCTAATAATTGGTAGATTCCAAAACTAGGGTAAAACCTTCTTGTTTTTATTTTTTTAACTTATTGTCAACGTCATGATAGCTCTTACTAACTTGTTAATAAAACAATACGATAGCATGCCAAAAGCCATAAGGTTTTTCCGAGTAGAAATAGACCCCAAGTTAAACTTTTATAACCAAGGTAAGGTCGACATTATAAGTCGCTGAATACTTTAGTACTTGTCACTTTAACGTCATATTTAAAATGCTGCACGAATCCGTCAAAGGCATTAAAGCGACATGGTACAAAAGTGCTACTTGTAAGGCCTACTGTAACTAGTGAAGATAGTTTGTATTGTGTCGTCAATAAACTGTACAGGGGCTTCTAAACGGGCCATATTTTCACTGCAATATGTGGCCGGCAACTATTGGTTTCCCTTTCTTACTCGTATGTTAGAGAAAGACACCAATAGTTGTCGGCCACATATTGCAGTGAAAATATGGCCCGTTTAGAAGCCCCTTACAACAGAGGCCCTAGCGGAGATGCTACTAATGTTTTTCTTTTGTATCACTCAAAATGTATGGGATGACATTCTCATAGCGAAATACCCCGTGGTCGACTGTCATCCCATCCCATAGAATAGAAAAAAAACGGTAGTAACGTTTGCATCTTGAATAGGGCAAGCTTAGGTAATAAAAAGCTAAATCTTCATTCAATTGTAGAAAATGAGTCCGGCCCTAATTCGAAACAACAGTCCACCACCGTTCTCGCTCCTGCTTTTAAGAAGATTAAAATCTGCATGACTGACGTGTTCTTTGTCCAAGACAACGCGCAAAAACTTCGCGCGAAGTTTTTGTGCGGTCAAGAATGGGGATCCCCGGCCATTGTCAGTGTTAACAAGAAACTGTACTTTATAGTCTCGGGAGTAAAGTTGTCGCTTTTAACTTGGGTAGTTAATAAAGTTTTTGATGGAGTTTTGATTAACGTTTTAATTAATTGGTGACGCTTATCGTTGTTGATTAACGGGTTTGATTGTGTTATTACATTAAAATATGACGTTGTTGGTGATATAAAAACAAAAATAGGTAGCAAAAATGATTATTGTATAGGTATATGTAAAAGGGCATAGTAAGTTGTTTATAAACTCATGTAGTTTACCTGTTTTCAACTTATTATTTCATGCACTAACTTTGTTTGACTTTATGAATGACGGGTGGACGCAGTTTGGATTTAACTTTTTTTTGTTTCCGTCATTAAGGTGGAAATAAATAATTAATATAATAACAATATATTAATACTAGTTTTATCAATATAACGATGCTTTTTGCAGCATCCATTCCAATCAAATGACAAGTAAATAATAACAGGCGTCAATTCAGGAGAAATAATTTCTACGTTGGCTTATATTAACTACATACTTAAAAACAAAAGCCCGCATTTCAATACGAGTAAAATACAGTCGACTGCATTTCCCGGCAAACAGATTTTGAACGTCACAAATAATTTCACATAAATCTTTCGTCTATAAACATTTCACGCTGCGATGTTCAACGATCGGATAACGTCACGTTGTAGGTCAGGCCTCGGCAAATATTATTCCAGTAGCCGTTTTAAAATTCAATATTATGACACAGCGAACATACACCGTATTTTCATATTTCATTCCAATCTTTTGTAAAAGTGCTGCATTAAATCTGTATTGAGAGATTGTAAATTAATGCGGGCATATTTTTTTAAATGTTTATTGTTTTGAATTATTTAGTTTCACGTCGACAAAAACCAATTAAAACGTAGATTTAGGAGTTTTATTTTGGGTCATATTAATTATTATTCCTTAGTTCTAGACAGTCAGGTTAAACAAAGGCTCTAATGTAGACAAAGAACTTTGACAAAACCTCAATTGGAGTATAAATATGAATTACAATATTACTAGGTAGGTAGGTTTACAGTTTAATCATAAATCTTTAAGAATAGGACCCTTCTGAGAGAAGTATAAAACAGAAAACTACTTTGTTAAACTGCAACAAATTAATCTGCGTTACAGACGTCGTTTCGGACGCTGCTTAGCGTCAATGACTTTTAATTGAAACTACAGGAAGGGTACCTTAAATTTAAACTGCCAGCCAGCGCAATTCACTTTGACAACATTATTGTTTGAACCATATTGTTTTTTAACAAGCAGCCAGTATGAACCCAGTCTTTGTAAATTGACAACACATTAAACAGGGCCCTTTTTCCACTTCTGTAAACGTCTTGCCTCGATATCGTATCCATATTAACGACGATATAACAGCTCTTATTTACTTGAAATTTCTCCTATCCAGACATAACGTCAACATGCTTACGATTTTGAAGCCAGATTAAATACAATGTGGAATAAAGGCCTCAACGTTGACAACTACATTGACGATCTCACCATCCAGCCAGTATCGCTAGTGAAGTGAAATGTAACCCGAGTGGAGTGCTCGATGTGAGGATGGCGGGCCGCTCGAGGTAGCGCCCGCATGGGGCAAACGGCGAGCATGTGTCGCCTCAACGGATCATGTCTCCACCACAAGAAAAGTAAGTAGTCATATAGGCAAAGCAAGTGTGTTTTTATAACATGGAGGGGGCCAATCGTTCAGACCAGACCCGAGTCTGAGAGCCATTGGCAATCCTAATGCTGCGAACGCTGTTGCTTGGTTGTAGCTTAATGGATAAGGGTGCGATCTGAGCATGTGTTTGCTCAAGGGATCATGTCTCTACCACAAGAAAAATACGTAGTCGATATAGGCAATACAAGTTAGTGAAGGATTTTTGATCTTGACTACAATATTTCGAATAACTGCTTGGTGATAGGCTAAATAATAAGTTGATAGCGATCTGAGAATGTGTCTCCTCAACGTATCGAGAGCAGTAAGTGGTACAGTTATAGTAGCAAGTTAAGTACCTAACTAATTAGTAGAAGAAACACGGTACTGTAGGCCTAGACAAGTGGCATTTTGTAAAGGTTAAGTACGACAGAAAATATTTGTGTAGGATTGACTTTAAGAACAATAAGAAAACTCTCTAAAATAGTAATGAGTAGAAGCGGTTTTCGCAAGGCAATATTTAATTCAGACTGTAATGTTACTGTATGTGATTAAGGTAAACAATGTTATGCAATAATAACAACAGGTGGACAAATTGAAGCATGTCCCTTATGACATTATATTTCATTACCTGTGAATGTTAGATTTGCGCATTCCCACACAATTCAACAATGCTCCGCCGGATATTTGAAATTGTTACCGGCCAGATGTCTGTTCCACTCGTGTATTTAAATAATTATTGATGAAATACATCTTTTTCAACGATTTCTCGTGTCCTCAATTTCAAAACTGGTGTAGTTCGAGTCGGGCTCGCGCACCGAGGGTTCCGCATTTAAGATAATATGGTTGGAAACCAAAAAAGAAAATACTTATTTTGTTAGGAACTATATTTTCTATGCAATTAATTTTGACTAGCCAAAATTATAATACAGTTTTTTTAATGGTAATTTTACCTAAACCATAAAATTTAAAGAGTTCATTTTATTTTTCATTTTTTTTAGTCAGGAATTTTTCACATTTTTGGTCCATAAACTTAGGAGAAGAAGAAGGTGGAATGGTCACATTTTGTACATTTTTGACTATAAATCAAAAAGTACGTCACGGATCATTATACAAAAATATTTTTAAAATGTGCAAACTGAGCCCTTTCCTATGACACTCCGTTTGCTGTAATCAAATCACTTTCATTTCTCAACCCTCCATATTGACCCCTTTTTAAATACTTAGAAAAATAATTTCATATTTTTTATACTAAAAACAGATGCGATCAAGCAAGTTATACAATTATGCCAAATTTCAAGCTAGCTCGAATCGTTTCGGAGAAAAACTGCTGTAACATACAGACAGACTGAGATTGAAGCCTTTTTTAGCATTTTGATACGGAACCTTAATAATGCCCCATATCGATTACAATCCGCTTACGTAACGTTAAGTAAATAGTCGAGTGGGAAGCTCGGTTTTCCCTGCAAGTTAAACAGACGGAAGGGGATAGCTTGTATCGGGTTACTTGGCCTCATCGATCCCCGGGTTTACGCGTAACTGTTTGTGCGTCACTATATCTTGGATTATAAACAAAATTATGTAAAGACCCAAAGAGATTTTAAAACAAACATAATTTGACCATTTTAACTTGCGACTGCTCCCAATATTAATTTGATTTTCAGGTTTTTCCAAAGTGAAAAAAAAAACTGTATTTTTCATTTGGCCGTCTCAATTACTCTTTCGAACATTTGATATGTCTCATGCCCTAGGCATACTTTAATCGGAGAAATACTGGAAAAGGGCCGAATTTTAAGTACCTGAAACCGACGTGCATGCATGACTCGATGTATGAATGTGGAAGAAGCGAAAGAGATTTGTGAGGATCGTAGCAGGTTGAAGGAAGTGGTCTCTGCCTACCTCTCTGGGAAGCAGGCCTAATTTAATGTATGTATGTATGAAATGTCTGTTAGTTGATTAGCTCAAGCGCAAGAACAGACTAGAAAGGTTACTTGAGATTGTAAACTTTTGGCGTTTTCAATTTAATGTGGTTACTAATAGAGTACAATACTTCGACTACTACATTGTAGTTAATGACATTACAGCATCATGGGCGGCGGTGATCATTTTCCGTCAAATGACCCGTGCCCTTACCATGACTTACAATTACCGTACTCGCTAGCGAGTCGAATGCTCTGTCCCTCGCACTCTATAAGAATACTGCGAGGGACATAGCATTCGACTCGCTAGCGGTATTTGAAACTCATGGTAAGGGTACCGCTGGTACGTTTATCTCGTCTACGACTAAAAAAACATCTAGTTGCGTTGGAGAGTTAGACCGAGGACCTGTCAAAGTATTAAAGTTTTCAAACTGTGACGTAAACCAATTACGGTGTCTCGCGACTTCTGCAATTTTCCCGGAGAAAGTATACTTTTGTACTTAGTTACATTATTCTGCAAGCTTTGTCCGCAACACGTACAAGTTGGTTATCGCTATGCTCTCGACAACTATCCTATTTTCCGGTATAAATAGTACCGGCCATATGGTATTTTTTATCTCCGGGGTATAAAATTTTTGGCCTAGTTGGTAGTGACTCTGGATTAACACATAGGCTACTTTCATGTCGGAAAATTTAAATCATTCCAAGTGTATAACGTTAATCTAAAACTACGCGGAAGAAGTCACGGGCAGAAGCTGGTGTTCTATAAAAATGTACCCTCTTTTTGACTCTATCTGCAAAAAAGGGGCGTTCCTCGGAATTCCTAATAAGTTTGTCCTAACGCTTAGTTTGTCCGAATTATTGAATGTCCTAAACTGGTTTCCAAGTGAGTCAGACAACGTTTTAACTTTTCCAAAAATACTAGCTAGAAGGTTAGCTTTAACAACACTAAAACTTTTCAAAATTCAGGTGGAAAAAGGCTCTAGGATAAATGACGATTAGGGAATCGAATATATAGCAAAGTAGTAAGGTTCAAAGGCAGTGAGGTTTCTTGTTGGACTATTCCACATCGTAACAGCGTTATGTAATTGGTGTATAAATTGCTCTCAGCGGTCGCCGGCACGGTCACAGTATTAAATAATCGCACTTGCTAACGGAAACTTCCATTCTATAGTAATGTTTTGTGACGTGTTCATTAAAATTCTTAGTTTTTGTAACCCCTGTATGTTAAGGCTTTTGACCTTTTAATAGCAGTGAACAAAACGAGGTTCAAGAGACGAGCATACGCTTTTCTTAAGGGGATTTGGAGCTAAAAATGTTCATACAAAATGCGGTAACACAAATGGGGACCGGTTTAAGAAAGAGCAACCCGCTTTAACCTAGTCCGATTTTTCCGATTTTTAAAACTAAGTTAAGTTGGAAAAAAAATAATGATGAAATAAAAATACGGACACGTACAAACCTAGGTTTTCATTATAACTACAATGTATAAAAAAATCGTGAAAATCGGACTTGACCCCCTAGGTGAGAAACAATATTACCGGAGCTAAATTTGTATGGATTTTTTTCGGCAGTTTTGCGATTTAAGCGTCGCTTCACGATCCTATCCTATTAAAGGCTGGCAACGCATCTGCGATTTCTCTTCTGGTGTAGCAGTGGTGACCACTTTAAATTACATCAGGTTACCAGCTCATTTGCCTTCTTTTAGGCTAAACAAAAACCGGACAAGGCGAGTCGGACTCGCCCACCGAGGGTTCCGCTCATGACACGGTTAACTCCATTCAAAATTTGCACCGCAACCGTTCCTTGCATAAAGACCCTGTTTTTTTGTGATTTAATTAAAAATGTACAGATTTACGATTTTTCCCTATACTTGTAGTAAAAGACGGTGCTACTTGCCAAATTTCATAGTTCTAGGCAGTGGGAAATACCCTACACATTTTGATTCCCTCGAGTGTGTCGAAATACACGTTCTTGGCGACATTAACGACCGTATCTTTTTTTTACGTAAATGTAGAAGTTTGATTTTTTCACAGCTTCAAGGGACTGTAGACCTACCTAGTATATGGTTTTAATTTCAACTCGATATCTTCACGCGTTCCCGAGATTAAGGGTCTTGACATACAGACAGACGGACAGACGGACAAAAAAGTGATCCTATAAGGGTTCCGTTTTTTCCCTTTTGAGGTACGGAACCCTAAAAAAGTAATACCATCCTTACTTTACTTTATTATAATCATGATAAAAGTACTTCATCGGCTAGATGTATGCCTTAATTAATGATCGCCACAACGATAAGGTACGATAGATAAAAGGTCTATAATTTAGAAGCGATCGATAAAATTCAAAAGCTGTTTAGTAAATTAGCAATATCAGGTTTCCTTTGTTCAAGCTAGTCCTTTATGGGAATTCTTTTATGGACCTACAAGTTAAGCTTCTCCAGGTGTAAAATGGCAACGTTTGCCGTCGCTTGCATAAAATACATCGCTATTGCCACTTTGTGGCAAAATTGTAAGTTGTAAATTTGTAAAATTTGCTCCTTTATCTTTTTAACCGACTTCAAAAAAAAGGAGGAGGTTCTCAATTCGTCGGAATATTTTTTTTTTTTTTTTTATTTATGTTCCCCGATTACTCGAAGACTACTGGACCGATTTGAATTTTTTTTTCGGTGTTCGAATGGGTATACTTTCTAGTTGGTCCCATTGTCAGCAAATCTGAATCTGATGAAGGGATCAGTGAGGAATTGAGGGAACTCCTCAATTATTGTATGCAAACATATAGCGATTTTAGTATTTTTAGTAACAAGTGTAGCATTTGCATTCAGAAAGTGTCACTTGGTGAAGCGGAACTGATGATGAAGACCACAGATGGCCACCGGAACTCCTCAACGGTACCGATTTCAAGGGTGGCGATAAGATATCTCGATTAAGATAGTTGAGCGACTACAACGAAGAACATTTAATTGTTTTAAAATGACTATGATTTTCCCGCGGCGTTGCTTGCGGCGAGCTTGAAATGTCTTAAAGTTTCATATATCAACTAAGAAGTGGGACTACATAAGCTTATTATGATCACTAAAAAGTGTAAAATAAAATAAATGTTTAAAAAAACAAAAAACCGCCTTCAAAAATGCAAAAAATAACTTCTACTAGGTACTAGGTACTTAGTAGTAGGTACCTATCCTATTAGGTTAGTCCAACTGAAGTCGGCGACCACAATATTTTCAACAAAAAGCCGACTTCAGTTGGACTAACCTAATAGGATAGGTACCTACTACTAAGTACCTAGTACCTAGTAGAAGTTATTTTTTGCATTTTTGAAGGCGGTTTTTTGTTTTTTTAAACATTTATTTTATTATTCCATAGTTTTAGTTTTTTTATAACTTGATTACAATGCATTTTTTTCTTAAGTTTAAGATGTTACTTTGTAAAGTTGTTGTATAATTGAGTAAGAATATTTTTTTTATGCAAAATGCACTTGAATTGAGTATAATTTCGAAACTCACAGATAATGGACTTGACGACATTGTTGAGGTTCCCTGGACTTTGAGTGGGTATCAATACTATTATAATATTAAGTTCTGAAGACTATTTCTGGGCATTTACTTTACTCTTACTTAAAACACGGTTATCACCTTAATGTTGTATTTTTTTTTCGTGTTTTGCTGCAATTTCACCAGTGATTAGTTTATCTCTAACCTCTCTTCAATGATCAAATTAGGAATGAAATTACGCATACCTACTTTTGTTATTCCTGCTTTAGTATCAAGATCATCTCTTCCTTAAGTTTGACGTCTTAATAACAAACTTTTGCGTCTATTATAAGTCAAAACATTCCTTGGTTTGAATTAGGATTGCTAAAAAGCCAAACATTTACCGCGTTTATCGTAATTTGTAAACTTTGTCTGGATTTCAGTTGTTCTAGTAAAGGCCTAAAGCAACTCGAGCTGAAATGATAAAAACACATCGCGAATCGTAACTTTTCTTGTAATGCCGCTGGCTATAGACTCAGAATTATATTTTATCAAAACGTCCCTCGATTTCTCTAAGTAATTTAGGAAAATACTCAGAAACGTTTTTATTTGCTACAGTAATTTCATTGTCATGGCGTTAGTACTTGTACTCAGAAATGGCTGTATTTAAACTCGATAGTCCATTTTAAAGTGGTTTGCAAATATGAATCGAGTTACATATTTGATCTTTCTGACGAGTTGCTAAGTACGGCTTACTCTACGAGTGCTATTATTATATCTGTCAAGATATAGAGTGATAATTGTGCTAAAAGGCTCTACAATCTAAAAATAAATAGTGTTTAGCAGTAGATCATACGATTTATGTTTGCGCAAATTCTATCGTGACCTCTTTTGCCATTTATCTAGTTGTTCGATCAATTTTTATTCGAAGCCCTATTATTTGAAGTGATAAATTGCTTTTTTGGTATACCTATCGTGTAGGTATTTGTCTTGTAACATATTATGTTACCTTTCTTTATTCTTTGAGTCTATACATTTTCTGGCAATGCCCTGACCCACTATAAGAGCATATTCTTCCTCTTCTGAAGTTCCTTGTATTTTTTCATTATTCCTTCCCTAAACATTTGTATCAAAAATGTCTTCCATAAACCGACATATTTATTCATTCTGCACACGCCTATTTGTGAAATATTCCTCTTTATTTGCTACGATACGTGGTGCACCTTACAAATGGCGGTTTGAATCGCCCGCTCCGTCATTGTCTCTTGCAAAACCAAAGTAACTTAGGAACATTACTTTTATTCCTTTTACGGTGAAACCATTTCGGCAATGCCCCAAGGGTAAATAGTCGTTATATTGTTTCTTTTGGATGATTAAACTTCGTTTTTTATTTGATTACTTTCATGCCACTTAACTAATTTTATCCTTAAATTTCGTTTTTAAGATAGTGGTTGTCTCACTTAAATATTTATCCATTCTCGTACACTTATTTACATAAATATTGCAAGCCACCGAGCTGGGACCGCTTGAGGAAAAACCAAACGGAATATTTAGAATTTGGTCGGGATCTACATAAAATTCGTTGGAGCGTTTTCTTGGAACTTATGGATTTACTTCAGGTAGTGTGCTCTAAATATATCCAATTGAGTAAGATCTGTTACCTACTTTACTGTTTGGGTATTTTTTTGTTAAGTGAATTTATTAATATTTCCTCGTAAATCTAACACTGTTATAGGTGTATCTATTTTTAGAAATATTCGCATACTTATGTGTATGTCACCATGTTTGGATACATGACAATTGTAGCAAACGTGCTATCTTAAGCAACTACTGCGACGTGTGAGCTTCAATTCCGTTTCAAAAACGTTTGGTGATCCAATATTCTATGTATCTCTTACAGTGTAAAGATATATAGCCATACGTGTCGACACATCCATCTTTGAGACGGAAAAGTAAACATAGGTATGGTAATAAATCTTCAGTAGATCTGAACAAGACCTAGATAGACGCTGTAGATACTCTGTCACGTCGTTAGATTGGAACACCGGCCAAGACAACACCTTTACAAGATGTTCTCGAGGAAAAAAATGTATTGTTTTTACACGGCAATCTTTCTTTTTCCTGGTTTTGCTATAATCTGTACTGTGGTAAGGAGTGTTCTAACTTTAAAAATCTATACTCTTTCGATTGATAAATTCAATTGAAGTAAAAAGGTTTAGGCAACCTTTGCCTCAATTGAAATAACTATAGACATCGCAAGACAGATGTCTCGTTGTATTGCGCGTCCTTTGTTGTATAATCCTTTTGAGATTATTCCGCCATTACGATGCTCGTCACAATATATGGTTCCTATCTTCTAATCCAGTTATTCAATATTATTACTACCACCTTTGCAGCTGCAGCTTTGTCGCTTCGTTTACGAGCTTCTTGAACTTGTAAAGAAAATTTCTGCTCGTACAAAGCCGAGCTTATTCTTAATAGTTGTTTTCATAATCATCTTCATTCTAATTTCTTCTAATTTCTAACTTATTTTGTGCATCCTTTTGCTGGTCAAAGGCTTTTTCTCCTCTCTTCTACTTTACCTCAAGGAAATACTCGGACAAGTCTCCCTCAAACGGCTTTAGATTTCTCTGCAATTTTAGTTTTATTTCTGCGATTTGTTTATCATTTAAATCGTGTTTAATGTTTTAACTAACTGATGTTTAATGAGGTTCCATGCTTGAAGCTTCAGATAATATAGTTTTCTGTAACTTGACGCGTTTTAAAATGGGCATCTCATGCAAGATCACTTTCTTAATACGGTCCTAAATCTACCATGATTCGTGACTCAAATATATGATCATTTTATTTACGATTTGGGTAATAAAATATATCACCTTCCTGGTTTTTTATGATAGATAGATCACATTTTATGTTCCTGAAATATGTGGGCAGATCTGTTTTAGAGCGTTGTAAAACGCGATCGATATTATTACGTTTATCGTTGTACATTTAGGTGAGACTTCTCTCTTCTTGTATTGATAGATCTTTAGCTTCTCATTTTTTAAATATAAATCTATGTTTCCATTAATGTTTTTTAATTACCTGCAAAGTCTTAACAAAAAAATGAAATTATACATACAACGAGATGAACAACATTAATCGACTTTTTATGTTTAAATTTTATGGCTTTCTTTTTAATTCTCTATTATTAATTGCCAGTATTTTAATATGCCTGTTTTTTTTCTTCATATTTTCGAAACAAAATTTATTTTAGCTATGCGTTTAATACTCAGTGTTATGGAATCAATTTATTGCGGTTGTATTTCCGGACCGCAACGACCGACTATAGGCGGCGGTGATCAGTTCACACTCACGACCCGGTAGCTCGTTTGGAACACTATTATAAAAACGTGTGGGGTCGTTTTATTGGTTTTGTCTTTAATTTACAAAAGCAAGCAAACTTTATAGACAATGTGGCAACCTTTACTGATAGTAAGTAAGCTCAGATGTTACTTAGTGAACAACTTGTGTCACTTTTATATGCAAGTAACGAGAATACTGCCAACTTTTGCTCTATTATAAAGTCGAAAGTCTTAATTAATACCAACAATAAAGAAGCTGCTTAGATGTTATCATGTAATAAACTGAAACAACGCACGTGACCAGTAAGTTTTGTTTATTTACTGTATTTTGTCCGACACTTATTTATTCTACTCCAAGGGTATCTGGAAGAGATCCCGTGGGATATGTCACCGTATCGCGACGTAGTCGTAAGATCAAATATACACCTACATTTACTATATTAATGAAAATTTATATATTGTTATTGTTTGTAAAATAAAGTTTAAATTCCTACACACATGTTTACAATTCATCCGCGTTTATTGATCTCATTCCAAACTAAATCACACTAATCATTAGCGTAGCCGTAAAAACTTTACAAATTTTCAAACATGCGCAAATATAATATAAGTAGGGTTGGTAGAGATTTAGTAAGGCTTCAATATAAATTCTAGTAGCATTTAGGTAGAATAAGGTTGAATGAACTTCAAATGACGTCAGCAAACTAAACTACAAGTGTCTGTTGGAGTGCATCGACTTCTATTCAACTGCATTATCTGTATGCCAAGTTTCAGGATGGCTGCTGGTTACAGTTGCACTTACTTTGTTCTTGAGTTGTTGATTAAAATAAGTTACTATTTTTAGTTGAAAAATTGGTGTAACATTTTTATTAAGATCTTTTGTTTCAATTTTAGGGACTGACTGATTTTAACGCGGTTCTTTAAAAAGTGTTTCGGCTTGATTTGCGGATCAAAGATTTAAATCATGTAGAGTATATCGCTTATAATTTTCTTTTATGACTACGTATAATCTGAATTGTCTTGATAAATCGTGTCTTTATCTGCGACATCTTTGATGAATTCTATTGAAATCTGATTCAAGAATCCGACTGTCATTCATACGTCAAATCACGTCATAATCGTCGATTTCTTTTGACGTTACTGAGCCAATAATCTCCCGCATTCATAATTATTACTGCATCGATATCATTTTATATAGCATGGAGGTATTTCAGTCCTAAAGTGTTGGCAACGCATTAGCAGTACTAATTTGAGATCGCATAGCTCTACTTACCATCAAGTAGCCTATGTCCTTTGTTTGCCCCATGTCGTTAGGTTGAGTGCAGTTTGAATGGGCCGGCTCGACCGGGGTAGTTCAAAGGACTTAATTGTTATGCCACAATGGAACCCTGTCATAATGACAGCGTCAAACCACATGAAAGAAATTACGCCAAAATTTATGATTAACGTTATAAGACAGGGTTCCATAGTGGCATAACAATTAAAGTCCTTGACTGTACCACCCTCTCACAGAATGCCGACTTGAAGTAGCAGTACCTTTGCTGCGTTTCGTCTGGTCAAGTGAGAGTGCCGGGAGCCCAATTTCCCCTCTCCCCCTTTACCCCTCCCTTCCTCTGGTTGGCAACGCACCGACAACTCTTCTTGAGTTGCTGGTGTTTATGGGCGGTGGTGATTCCTTCCCTTCAGGTAACCAACATGCTCGCTTGCTTCCCTACCTTATAAAAAAAAAAACAACAAAAAAGTAAGTGTAATTTGTAGATATAATTCCAGGAACAATAGACTATACAGTTTCGTTGTCAATATTGTCCTAGCCTTTTGTAATAGTGTAAGTATGACTAATGATCAAACTTTCACACAATCGGCGCCCACGCACCAGTCACTGTGTGCTGACTCACTCATTCGATATTCTATCGTGATACTAAAGAAGGCGGGTAAATGCATAGTAATAGTATAACCCTTTATTCATAAACGCGTAATAGCTGAAGTACGGTTATGGTTTGTCCCTGTCATTGTGACATTCAAATTTGATAGAAAGTGACAAATTATACTTTAGTTAAAAAGGCTTATTGTACGTTTATGAATAAGGGGGTGGTTACCCCAATTTTAAATTAATTGTATTTATTAATAGATTAATGCTTCGATAAGCTAGCCGCTTTTTTGGTATTATGGCAGTATTGCAATGTTTAATACTACGAGAGGTTTAAAGATTACACTCGAAGCGTCATTAACTTACTTGTTTTAGGAGGTTTTTTTGGATACGTTAAAATACATAAAACAAATCGTCGCTGATCTAACAAGACCGCTCAACTTAAAAATAACGGATTTTACATGAAAATTCCATTTAATAGAGCGCATTGCGCTTCAATCTACCAATCACATTCTAGCATAATTCTGGAGTTTTAACCAATCAGAGAACAGCATTAAAAAGTGGCTTGATTACTTGTGATTTAAACAATGAGGAGGAAGAATAGCATTATGGAAGTAGATGGCGCTGGCAGTTAATTTTTTAATACAATTTAAGGTATCAATGCTTGGTTTAATTAATTAATCTATATATATAAAAGGCAATGTCCCGGGTGACATATCAACGCCCAGCCCAAACCGCTAAAGATACAAATTTGAAATTTTGAGGGGAAGTTGATTTTGTAATGGAGGCGTCGTTTAAGAAGGGATTTTTCGAAATTCAACCCCTAAAGGTATGAAAGGGGGTTGCAAAGTTTGTATGGGAAAAAACATTTTTATGGTCCAATTTACTTGAAACTTGGTAGAAATGCTCTTCAATGCAAATAATGAGACACGTATTTCAGCGATTACTAAAATTCAACCCCTAGAGGGATGAAAGGGGGTTGCAAAGTTTGTATGGGAAAATATACTTTTATGGTCAAATTTACTTGAAACTCGGTAGAAATGCTCTGCAATGCAAATAATGACACACGTAATTCAGCTATTACTAAAATTTAACCCCTAGAGGAATGAAAGGGGGTTGCAAAGTGTGTATAGATAAAATATTTTTATGATCAAATTTACATGAAACTTGGTAGGAATACTCTTAAATACAAATAATGAGACACGTATTTCAGCGACTACTAAAATTCAACCCCTAGAGGGATGAAAGGGGGTTGCAAAGTTTGTAAGGGAAAAAATACTTTTATGGTCTAATTTACTTGAAAATTGATACAAATGCTCTTCAATGCAAATAATGAGACACGTATTTCAGCGATTACTAAAATTCAACCCCTAGAGGGATGAAAGGGGGTTGCAAAGTGTGTATAGATAAAATATTTTTATGATCAAATTTACTTAAAACTTGGTAAGAATACTCTTAAATGCAAATAATGAGACATGTATTTCACCGATTACTAAAATTCACCCCTAGAGGGATAAAAGGTGGTTGCAAAGTTTGTTTAGGAAAAAATATTTGGTATGCTCAAATTTACTTTAAACTTAGTAGAAGTACTCTTCAATGCAAATAACGAAACACGTATTTCATCGATTACTAAACTTCAACCCCTAGAGGGATAAAAGGGGGTTGCAAAGTTTGTTGAGGAAAAAATATTTGGTATGCTCAAAATTACTTGAAACTAGGTAGAAATACTCTTCATCGCAAATAATGAGACACGTATTTCAGCGATTACTAAAAGTCACCCCTCAGAGGGATGAAAGGGGTTGCATAATGTGTATAGATAAAATATTTTTATGATAAAATTTACTTGAAACTTGGTACAAATGCTCTTCAATGCAAATAATGAGACACGTATTTCAGCGTTTAGCGATTACTAAAATTCAACCCCTAGAGGGATAAAACGGAGTTGCAAAGTTTGTTTAGGAAAAAAAAATGGTATGCTTAAATTTACTTTAAACTTGGTAGAAATGCTTGCTCTGCAATGAAAATAATGAGTTACGTGATACCTAAAATTCAACCCCTTGGGGGATGAAAGGGGGGTTGCAAATTTTCTATAGGAGGGTGAATTGCAGAAAAAATGTACCTTTTAGTTTATCTACTGTCCCGTGAAAACGCGGTGGATTTAAAATTATATTATGGGAAGAAACGACAATGTAATAATTTTTCTTTAAGAATAAGGATTCTTAAAATTCAGATAAAATTATTTTTATTTTTATTCTTTTTTATTTATATAATAAATAATAAAAATAAACCTGTGATACGCGAGTACTTCATATATTATGTTCATGTCCCGATTCCGAGTGTGTTTTTATCTGCGAAATTTGTTACGATTTATATTAATTCTTGTAAAGCATAACTGTAAATTATTCAGTCCTTTTTAGTTAATCTTTAAGTTCCGTACAAATATATTCAATTTTATTGTAAATAGTTTTGAAATTTTAATATTAATGTACCTGTCCCAACTTACTGGACTTTCGTTACTCAGCTTTAGTTACGGAGCATTTAATCCCAATAAAATGTTTTATATCTTAGTAGAATTACTTTTTATCAATCTGGCAATACCTTGACATCTATTAAAACTGTTGAACACAGCGACACCCATTTTGTTGCCAACGAAGTGGCACGCGGATCGACAGCCTAGTGTATGAAATCTAAAAATCTCAGGGTGATAAACGGCGATTTTCTCAAGTAAAAGTTTCATTATCATACACCACTATTCATTACCTTAGTTTTACTCTGCTTCTTAAGAATTTACAAAGTCCTAAAACAATTTATTACACTTTTGAAGGGAAATAAATATGTATTTTAGGTTAAGATTTCTCATATTATCATTCTCGTTTCGTTATTTTTCGTTATGTAACGAAACTGAGAAAGAGTAAAGCCTAGTTCATACAATACAACTATAGGGAAAATGTTGGTGTGTAAGTTTGTTTAAGTCGAAAAGCCTGTCATGGTACGAACCTGTAATCCCTTATTATCTTAACTTATCTACCATAAAATAAAGTACTTGAATAATTTATTCATTCAAGCGTTAAACTTAAAATTACTTTGCAAAGGTCTTAAATTATTGCTGTCAGATTTCGATATACCTAGGTACAGTCGAAGTCATAAATATGCTTACACTTTAGTACCTTGTCTATTTAACGTCATGTTCAAATTGTCATATTATGAAACAGTCACAGCCAAAAGTGACAAGGTACTAAAGCGGTGTCACATACTACGCAGATGCGATAATATTTTATCTGCGTATTAAGACTTAATTATCTGAAAGTATCACACAAGTATTATTCGGAAAAGGGACTTTTCTTCCCTGCTGGGAGGGATCGAAGTGGCACTTTTCTGTTCAAGGACATTTTGTTGCCAAATTTGATATTTATGTTAAATTTGATGATTTCCTGTAGTAAACTTTGATAATTTCAGCACTTAAAAAGAGTGTAAATAATTAAATTTGTTTTCTCACTAAGATCTATTATTTTCCTCATAGGTGATGTGTGAAAACAGTATGTGTCACACGGTAGCAAAATTATTTCCACCTTGGGCGTTAACACTTGAATCCCTCACTACGCTCAGGATTTAATGTACGCCCTCGCCGTAAATATGTCATTTTGCTCCCTTGTCACACAATCTACTATTATTTTGTTGTAGGTTTATCTTTGTATAAAAGATTGTTGCTGTTTTCCATATTGTATACCTATATGATAGACTAGAGTATGCCCGCGACTTCGTACGCGTAGATTTAGTTTCCCGCTACTCCCCCCATTTCCTCCCGTTCGGGGTTGATGTTCGGAAAATCCTTTCTTAGTGCTCACTTACATCATGAAAAGAACCCCTGTACCAAATTTCAAGTTTTTAGGTTTTTTCAAGTTTCGGCTGTGCGTTGATATGATAAGTCAGTCAGGTTTGCCTTTTATATATATAGATAGTTAAGAATTTAGATACCAAAAGTAGTATTGCACCTTACTTGTTACCAAAACAAGTAAGGTGCAATACTGTGTCATTTAAAAGGAAAGAGGTCTTTATTTGTGCATCTTTATTTATTTATATCTGTTTATTTGTGCATCTTGTTTAATTTTCTAGCTACGCGGTATAATCCCAGGGGGCCTAATATGGCTGTGTTTATCGCGTGACAAAAAGTGGATAAAACGTCCGTCACTTTCCAACACGTACATATAAGTACGAGAGTGACGGATGCTTTATCCACATTTATATATATATATAGATACTATCTAACCCTTCTATTTTCTATACTTAACATAATTTTGACTTTGGCAGTCAGTTTTTATGAACTTAGTAAAAATAACAAACCTCATTAATTTGCTTGCAGTACCTACAGACAGTATTTTCCCATACAAACTTTGCAACCCCCTTTCATCCCTCTAGGGGTTGAATTTTAGTAATCGCTGAAATAAATGTCTCATTACTTGCATTGAAGAGCATTTCTACCAAGTTTCAAGTAAATTGGACCATATAAAAAAATTTTTCCCATACAAATTTGGCAACCCCCTTTCATCCCTCTAGGGGTTGAATTTTAGTAATCGCTGAAATATGTGTCTCATTATTTGCATTGCAGAGCATTTCTACCAAGTTTCAAGTAAATTGGACCATAAAATCATTTTTGCCCATAGAAACTTAGCCACCCCTTTTTTCCCTTTAGGGGTTGAATTTCGAAAAATCCCTTTTTAAAGGACGCCTACGTTATAAAATCAACTTTCCCTCAAAATTCCAAATCTTTATCTTAAGCGGTTTGGGCTGGGCGTTGATGAGTCAGTCAGTCAGGACATCCTCTTTTATATATATAGATAACGCAGTGAAGACCTTTTTTAGAGAAGAGGACAAAAGATTATAGATTTTTAAAGAAACAAAACAGTTGGCTGTGTTTAATAAAGACTGTTACATTCTAACCTCCTTATTTATAAACGTGGAATAAGCTTGGAATAGTTTATGCCATGCTTTGTCACTTTCTGTCAGATGCAAATGTCATAATTACAGATAAGGACAAAGCATGGCATAAACTATTCCAAGCTTATTCCACGTTTATAAGTAAGGGGGTAAGACTGTTTATTCAAATTCTTGAAACGATTAAGATACATTTATAAAAACTATTAGAAATTACTTAACAATTCAGTAGATCATGTGTTATTGTATTCACTGTGATTATGTAAACCAAAAATTATGAATAAATACTGCTGATTAAATTAAAACATTTCATTAAATAATTCTGTGAATGAAACCACAAGATATCACTAGTATTATTCCATGTGTCCGACGCTTTATGTTATCAGTTTCGTTACACCAATTATCAATTTCGTTAACTCTCAGTTTCGTTATGAAATTCAAAAGGTACATATTTTCTGCAATTCACCCAGGAACGAATACTTTTATGTTTTGATTTACTTGAAACTTGGTAGAAATGCTCGATTCAGCAAAAACTACCTCTTAGGTGGTAAAACGGGGGGTAGAAAATTGTATGGTATATTTTTGAAGTGAGAAACGTGGAAAATGTTGTAACGGCTACTGTAGTTATAAATTAAAAATATTGCATTCGGCGATTTTGGAAACACTTAGGGATAAATTGGCAGTAGAAGTTTTTAAGGGATAATGATAATTTTTGAAGGAAAAAATGTGGTAAGTAATGTATATTTATGGTACTGTTTTTATAAACAAAAATAAGTTAAGTCTTAAACTATCCCAAAATTAAGTCTAAAACTATCCCAAAGGTGGTTAAATGGGGGGTAGAAGTTTGGTAGAAATTTTTGAAGTGAGAAATGTGGAAATTGGTATTAAGATAACCTAATGTTTACCTTCCTATAAAAAACCTACCTACCTACAAATTAAAATTATGACTGAAGTTAGATACATGAAACTCGGTATCAACACCAATATAAATTAAATAATAACCATTTTTTAAAACAATCCCTGAACAGTGTGAAAAGCGGGTGAAAGTTAGAATAGGAGTTGTTTTTTTAGCCAGTTACATGAATTATAGCATCTAAAACATTGCAATCTTCAGTGTTTTTTAAACATTTGCACCATAAAGGAATAGTTTAGTTAAGAGCAAATCCATTATCAATAAAAAATAACTAAAGGGAAAAACTTGGGATCTAAGACTACTTCATTTAAAGTTTGTATCGAAATTATGTAATATTCAAATTACTATTAGTACATACAGAAAATATTCTGCTAAATAAATTAATTAATTAAGTGGGTTAAATGTTTGTATAGAAATATGGCAAATTTATTTAGAAACGTATTAAAAAAACGTAATCGTGAAAGAGAGGCAGTGAATTTATTTTGTATGTCAATTTTGTTGTTTTAAATGTTAGAGCCATGAAATTAAAGTTGTTTATGTGGACCGTTTACTTAAAATTCACGTCCTACACTTTTTTTTTAAAAGCCTTTGAAGGTGATGTAAACTATAACTGTACTTTTGACAGAAGTTCTGACTCTCCGCAGACGAAGTCGCGGGCGGAAAGCTAGTTAGAAATAAATTAAAAGGATAACGCTATTTCTTTAGATTTTTAACAAAATCGTCGTCAGAAATCAAGCTTATTGTTGGCCTCAAAAGTATCTGCTGTGGAGAATATTTATTGCAAAGATTTTAAGTCTAAAGCTAGGTTAAGCCTAGCAATAAAAATTGTTGTCTTACTCTAACTTTAAAGATAGAATAAGAGAGCAAAATTGTGTTTCTTGCTCTAGAACTGAAGTTAAAGTAAGACAGCAATAAACTTTCAGCAATATTTATGGTCAGTCTAATTCGTGCTTTATACTAACAATCTGAGGGCCGCATATTGGCCTAGAACACGGATTTTCAGTTTCAATTAAGATTTTATACATTTTCTATACAGAATAAAGGCGCCACACCGGATGCGTGCGCATAGACGTGACGTGCACGTTCGCTTTCCACTGCGGTGTATAGTATGAATCCTCATACGACGTGCCACTATACAACGCAGTGGAAAGCGAACGCGCACGTCCCGTCTACGCACACGCATCCGGTGTGGCTGGGCCTTTAAATAAAAGTGCAGTTTAACTGTGTCTTGAACTGCCAATCTTAAATCTAGAATTATCTTTTCCTTGCATGTGGCTCTAAACAGCATAGCAAAATTACTTTTAGTTTTAAATTTCACCAAACTTCTAAACTCCAGTGTTCGCGAGCAACTTGGCCAACTTGCTTTCAGTTAAAATTATCTCATTAGTGGTAGCCTAATGGATTTAGGAAGCGGTTCTCTCGGATAGTTCGATGGACCAGTCTAAGTTATCTCTAGGACAGTCTTGCCGCAAACCAATTTAAACTTCCTCGGGACAAATTACCGCAGTGTGCTCAACAATCACAAATAATGTTGCTTTGAATTGGGATTTCTGAGCTCAATTTTGGGGTTAAATGGCTGGTTATGTCCCGTGTTGATAAACTTAAACAGGGCTGGACGAAATATATTCTGTATTCGTTAATTTTCCTTATTAATGTTAAAAATGACAGTGTATATCTGTTTGACTTCGTTTTCTTTTTACGGTGTACCGCCTTAACCGATCGACGTAATTTTGTACAGATATAGTTAGCATGGAGTCGGAAATAGATTACTTTATGTCCCGAAAAATTTGACATTTCCTGCGGGAATACCAATAAGCATTTCTACGCGGATGGAGTCGCGGGCAAAATCTAGTAACGCACGACAGCTTAAGTTGCATACGTAACTACAAACTTGACTAGCAATCTTGAACAATAATACTTGTGCAAGCATGCTGCTGGAGCGATATTTTTGTGCATAATAGACGCTTAAGCATGCTTGCAGGAAGTGTCTCTGTCTACAAAGCTACTCCTGGCATCACAGGAACGAGAATTTCTCGAATTTTATATTAGGTTCGGGCTTCTATTTATACATGCCTATACTTACTTGCCTGGTATCCATGTTACAAGTCCAGAGCGTAGGTTGTGACTAATGATCGCACTTAGAGTCAACCAAAGACGACTTTAAGTCATTATTTAAAGACGATTTGACGGTTGAAAAAGAAACGCTTTAACTGTCTCTAAAATGACAGAGTACGGTGAATTAAAAAAAAAACATTACTCAGGTATGTATAAAAGTATCTAAATATCGCAAAGATATTGATAATTAATCCGGAAACAAAGATTTACGGTTACTACCTATCTTTCGATTGTGTAAGATTGTTCACTGATATTTTTTAAGTACCTATTTGTAAATTTACCTACACAAAATAGCAGTTATCCGGAAGTAGAGATTTACAATCTTTATCTTTATAATGGCTTGACTTTGCCAGTATATGTATTCTCGCCTTATCTAACGTAGATAGCAAAATTATAAGTGGTAATATCAGATGTCATCTACCGATATGGTCTTGATGTTCGATAGTGTAAGTGTTAGCTCAACAAAATATTTTAAAGAGGTTACGTGATATATTGTAATCGGAATAGATAGTGTTAATGGGCCTTAACAGGTCGCTTGTTCATCCACTCGTTTTTAGAAATTGTAAATTTTCATTCATGTTACTTTGTCTATTTCATTCATGGGTGAATGAACATGGGTCCACTGGTCCAGTTAAGAAAAATCAGTTTTGAGGGTGTACGCGAATATTGTAAAATTACAGAATTTATGCAATGTTTCGTTGTTCAAGTCACTTTATAATATTTTGATGATTCGGTTGTTAGTTTGTTATGCTTAAGACTTAAGCGGTCCCGGGATCGAAATATTTAAGAGCCAATATCGATGTGTATAAGCTTTATGTCATTAATTCCGCCATTTTTACTTTTTACAATGTGCAAAGTAAAAAAAATATGAAAATTTATACTAGAGTCTTGTCAGCTTTATATTCAGTTACTACCTACCTAACCTTCATACCGGTTATACCTAGAGCTCAGTTCGGGGCTGGGTCAATTTTGTAGGATTATCTCCTGACGTAAAAAGTGTTTTGAAACTAAAATGTCGCTTCTATACATTGTTTTATTTTTATTCTTTGCTGAAACTAACTTGGGTCCGTGTACCGGATTTTAGTCGGTAGAAACAATCCCGCAACGTACTCGCACGAGTAGGTTTTTGTGAGAACAAAGTAACTTCGTTATTCATCAACCCCTAATGCTGGATTTGCTGGGGATTAATGATTTTGTGTGTTTTTACTGACCCAGAAGGGTTTGCTGTATTTAAACGTGCGAAAAGAGTATATTAAATTTTCAACAATTCAACATGGGTGCGGTAGTTAATTTGTCCATGTTTCTTCGATTCAGTTCAAATATCACGTCATTTTTTTTGTTTTTTATTTTATTTTATTTATGTTTATTCCTAACTAGTGACCCGTCCTTGCTTCGCTTCGGGATATTTGAGTTTTCTGGAAAACCCGTCTATAATTTAGAATTTTTTATACATAAAAACCTTCCTGTTGAATCTTGAATCACTCTATCTATTGATGAAAATCGCAATAAAATCCGTTGCGTAGTATGAAAGATCTAAGCGTACATACAGAAAGACAGACATACAGAGGTGGTTCATTTTTTTTAGATGATCAAATGGAGTCTTAAACTGGTCTGGTCCTGTGGGAAAAAGACAGCGACAAACAATCTTGTATAGAGATATCAACCTTAAATACATGATGTAGAATGTGTCCTACGTAACAAACAATTAAAAAAATATTATCTAAACACACTTTTACGAGTACCTAATATTTTTTGTTGACTAATCAAATTAAATCGTTCATTAAAGACAAACAAATACTTGCGCTTTCACACAAATACCTGCCCTTAACGGGAAGCGTACTAACCTAACCAAATTGTTTCTAAGCATAACCATGCATTTATTACACTAAAAACATTCTACCAATCCTAATCATTCGTGCCTAATCATTGATTACTTCTAATTTTGCTTGCTCCAACTTATAAGTCTCCTAATACCCTCAAGGCTAGTGTTGCCAGACGTCCCGATATTCAGGCGTTTATCGACACGTCCCGACGCCATTTGTCCCGATTTCCAGCTCATCGTCAAAACATGGGAGTTCTCTTATTTCACCGAGACTATTTCATAGAACGTATCATTTCATCGATAGCTATTTTCTACTGAATCCCTAATGTGTTCTGGTCATCCTAAATATGAATTACGGTTAGGTTAGACTTGTGCCTATCACAAATCTATTCTTGCGCTTAGAAAAGCATGACATGTCGATGAAATAAAAATTCTGCGATCGTTCTATGAAATGTATAAACCGTAAAAAACGTACATACATTAGATACTTTTTTATAGCAACCGAAAGCCAAAAACGGTTCGCGCAGTTAGCATTGTAAGAGGGCTGTAATTAATACGATTTTTCAAATGTTGTATTTTTAGTACTCTTTCTATTTATAGCCCAAGTCCCGATTTTTATCTCAGTCCCGGTTTTTGAAAGTCTATCCCTGGCAACACTACTCAAGGCTCAGTTCGTTGGCCGAACAAGCCCGCAGAGATCGATCCACTGAATGTACGACTGATCGTAACACGATGTTTACGATTGCGATTTCGAGTGAATCGTGACGCGAACGTGCGGGCGTTAAACACGATCCTGCTGGTACGATTTACAAGTTTATTGGTACACGTCATCCGGGACCGGCATGTGATAGAACGAACTACTGTTAAAAATGTATAGTTTGGTCTGCATTGTGACTGTAATGCCGTAGACAGTGGTGGTAGGGTAGCGCAGGGTCTATCTGGATCACAGAACAGAAAAAACAGTAGAAGTGTCACGTGTGGCCTAGTTATGCGGAGTTTCGCATACCCTACCATACTTTTGCCGCGATCGCTTATTTCGATTTTTCGATATTTCGATATTTCTAAAATAGGAAATAAATCCAGAAGCATGTCTTATTGTGCTTTTTTGGAGTGTAAAAAAGATAGACGCCCCAAAAAAAAATCCACGGTGGCGTGTTGTTTTTATGATAGTTTGAGTATTGGCCACAACAGGTCTGATACTAAGCGAAGCTCATGCCACTTCGACTGTTTTTTCTATTCCGTGTATACGAACGAACTACTGTGAAAAAGTTTAGTTTGATCTGCATTGTGACTGAACTGTTATGCCGTAGACAGTGGTGGTAGGGTAGTGCAGGGTCCGTCCGGAACGCTACCACCACCTTATCCTTTAAATTACCGCCAAGCAGCAGCGTTCTCATTGTTGTGGGGTGAAGATAACCGAGGAAATACCAAGCATAGAGGCATCCCATCTTAGTCGTCAGGGTTGTCAACGCATTTGCGGTCTTAGAATTGTAGTCTTGAGAGGAAAATGTCTATAGGTCAAAAATCCCACTTACCATTAAGTGGCCTGTGCGCTTGTTTGCCTTATCCATGTTACAAAAAAAACCGGTGAGGTGACTTAAATAGAGGCATTAATGTTAGCTAGTTGGTAGTGACCCTGCCTACGAAGCTAACGGTTCCGGGTTCGATTCCCGGTAAGTCACTCTCGTACACATGGGTTATACACATGTCAAAAAGTGACGGATGTTTTATCCACATTTTGTCACGCGATAAACGCAGCCATACTAGGCCCCTGCGCCTCTATTCCCGACGGTAAAAACGATATCGTAGTTGACTTGTTATGTTATTGTTATGACGTTAGACGCCATTACTGTCAAGTGAAATAGCTATCAAAACGGTGACAATAAGATAACAGATCGAAAACGATATAGTTTTTAACGTGTTGAATAGAGGCCCTGATCTAGTTAAATCGTATTAAAATAGGTAGACAAAGTAGCAAACTGGCACTAGATAAGTTACTCAACGCTGAATGCTACCGTTGAAACTACTTCTGTTGCGGCTACCTTTCCAACTTTAATCGGAAGGCACCCGCAAGCATTTTAAACATTGTTGTTCCTTCAAACCACGTAGCTCCATTCCACTTGCATAAACTTAATTTTCTTGTGCATTTGCACAAATTAAATAGCTGCCGAGTTTCTGCAACACTAAGTTATGACTTTTGAGATTGCGCAAGGCGAGAATGAAAGATTTTAAAATGGAACGCGCCTTTGTTATTGAGGAAGACTTTTAAATAACTCAGTTGCTTTCAGAATACAAAGTCTTTTGTTGTTGTTTTCATAGTTTTTGAAGTTGGAGCTGTTAAAACGGTCATATATTTCATGTCGCCATGTCTATTCTTAGTTCTGTTCTTGCGAAACTACGTCGAATAAACAAAGAAAATATTGATATTATTATAATTATCCCCATGCTAATTATAACTAAGTAATATGCTTAAGTATTGTTTAAAAAATAGCCTAGATGCACTGAGGAAAAAGTTATGAGAGTATGAAATGGGCCTAAATGTGTCCGCGTTAATACACACTACGTGTCGGTCGGCTTTTTATCGAGCATGTCCGAATACATTTGCCGTGTGTCTAGATTAATATTATAACCTAGGTAACTTGACAAAGGTTGTCCAGTTTTTTTGTCAAAATAAAAAAAAACTTGTTCGAGGTATTACGTTTTTCTTTTGCCAAATCTCTCTAGCCGTTCTCAAGTGAAGTTCTTAGCAACGAACACCATTTCATTTTTTAACCCCCGACGCAAAAAAGAGGGGTGTTATAAGTTTGACGTGTAAGTGTGTGTGTGTGTCTGTCTGTGGCACCGTAGCTCTTAAACGGATAAACCGATTTGGATGCGGTTTTTTTCATTTGAAAGCAGGTTTTCTAGCGGTGGTTCTTAGACATTTTATATCGAATTTGAAGTATTGAACTTTGAAATGTCAATGTCGGGGGTTTTCCAACTTTTTGTTGGTTAGGTTATATTTACATAGATATATGTGAGAGTGTATGTAGTGGTTCTACGCGTCATCAACCTGTCTTTTTTTTGTATGATACAGATATAGTTTACACAGGGTACGTTTCATTCCTCAGCTATCTATACCATAGCTGGATTCGAACTCACGACCTTCGCAGTAGTCACGCCACTGCGTTAGACAGTTAATGGGTGACATACTAACCCACACAAATGACCCAGCTCATCTAACTGCTGGCATCATCGCTCATAACATAAATTTGTGTCAAGTCCGTGAGCTCTTTACGAGCTATCTGCTGGACTGTGGTAACTATAATATTAATATACAGAGTTTCCCAGAATTTGACGAGAATATTAACGAAAGACACTTCGTTACTGGTCCAGAAAATAGTTTAAACTTTCTAATATGTTCAGTAGCTTAGGAGTTATTAAGGCTTTATACTAGATACTGGTAAATAAATGAAAAGCAAGCTTTAAAAACCCTTTTGTTGTTTTCGATAAAATATTAATAAAGACCTTTCAAATGATACCCATATTGTAATAATTAGAAAACTTTTTTTATTTTGACTTACAGCTTTGCCACCATTCTATTAAAAACACAACGGTAACTGTATTGGACTGTTCGCTAATGAACTTCATAAGCAATATAGTTTTAACCACTAGAATAGAGGCCCGCATCTACCATAGAACTGTGTCACAGTGATGTTAAAAATCAAATCGTAAGAATTGCCAAACAGCATGTCACTACGATATAGTTACGAGTATAATAATGGTGACTCTATATTCAACCAAAACTCTAAAGACTCTAACATTCCGGAAACGTATAATATTGTAAACTTTAAAATCACAGCTACATTACGCATTATATTTCCCCTTCCATATCTTCGTTTAATCAAATTTTGATTAATGGGTAGCAAATTGCGCTTCCCTTTCATGCTTCCCTTTACATTTCTCTTTATTGTGAGTCATCCATTAATGAAGTAAAAGGTTTTTTGCGTAAAATGATGCGCTTTACTCTTGTCCATTATTGAATTTTAGTTGTTTCAGTATTAAGCAGATTTTAAAGATGACGTAAACGATTGTCATGAATTATCATAATATCTCCCAAAATAATTTTATCGGAAGGCCTTTTTTAACAAAAAAAGGTTTCTACATATACGTCAGTAAGCGTACCTATGTTTAGTTTCGTATTCTGACGTTTATTAAAATTATATAAGTACCTTTTTTATTACCGAAATTCATACGTTTCGGGAAACAACATTTGCGACATTCTTATATCGTCTGTAGTCAAATCGATGCATATCAAAAGATGGATATTGATTGATAATTGAACACCACAGACAACATTCGACTAGCAATTAAAATTGCAAATTAGATCCACCATTGATCCGAAGGATTATAAAACCGATGAGCCGCGAATAGATTGGATATGAATCATAGTAGTGTTTACCCTCGCATCACCGACATTTATTTCATAGAATGTTTTACTTCGAACTTTCAGTTCATCGACAGGCATTTACACATGCAGGATTATAATTTTTTGGTGGTCACGGGTCTAACCTAACCTAACCTACCTAACCCATGCTTAAGATAACCTAAAAACGATAAGGTTTTAGAAGAAAATTATCCTTCGATGAAATTAAATTCCATGAAATGATAAAAGTATCGGTGATTCTAGGGGATCCCGTCACAGTAGCTATTGTATTTTATACATTAGAACAAGATTTAGTACATTATGTCGGAAAAAGATTTGTAGATTTTCGTTTCGGCGCTGTTTGCTCGGTTTACGTTTTGTAAAAACGATAAATGTACGAGTTTGTTTGTATGTACATTTTTTTAATAAATCATATCAATATTAATATCAGGGGAAAATCTCACACAAATTGACCTACTGACTAACGCTGACCTATTTCTTAAACAAACTGGCATTACTTTCTCGAGGAAAGGGAAATTCTATGAAACGTACGTCAGCTGCGTTAACCTATCGCGGTTATTATTCATGATAGCTTAATAAACAATAAGAAATCGTTTTATTACCTTAAATATACTTCAACTGATTCAAAGGATTCCGATTGGTGTCATGTTTCGATAGCATTACAGTGTTATTTTGCTTAAGAATTGCTAAGCTGCTGTTGCTGATTGTATTGAATTAATTTCCCAACTGTGTCGATTGATCAATCGTGACACAGGTGATGGGGCTCGTTTAATCTGCGAGGCTCAGGTACCAGCGTCGATTAGTGGTGATCGGCTAAAGCGATCTATGTTGTATCGATTACTCTTCGAAATGTTTACTGGGTATTGATTCTCTCAATAGCAAAGGTGAGCGAATGCAGGAGTGAAGTCCAAGCGGCGAGTTTAAGTAGTCCCGTCAGAGCGAGCAAAACACATATTAGCGCGTGCATTCTCAATTAAGCAGCCTTATACGTTCGAGAAGCCATGCTGCCAAATTGAATACACGCGCTGAAATATGTTTTGTTCGCTTTGACGGGACTACTTAAACTCGCCACTTGGACTTCGCTCCTGCATTCGCTCACCTTGCTTATGAGAGAATCACTACCCTGCTTTGGTAAGGTCATTTTGCAGCGTGTAGATTGTGGTAGTAAGATCTCAAGCGCCAAAAAAAGTGACACTTCATTTTACTGCATTTTACTGCCCAAAACATTATGTAAAAGTTTAAGATTAGTAAACGCCTATCAAGTAAGTAGATTAACATGAACGACCTTGGTGCAACCAATGTTTATTTTCGGATTTGTGTTTTTTTTTATTATTTCAAAGGATGAAGGTTTACGAAAATTGTGGAACGTTAATTGAGTGCAACGTTTTTTTAAAAGGCTAAATATGTGTTTTTTTGACAATTGCACTCAAATAACTTAGCATTTTAATAAATTAAGGATAGAAATTTAATATCGCTTTACTCGCTGTAATTGAGTTTGGATTGGTAATGAAGGGTTGAAATCAAATTTTGGTTAATTAAGAGACGCTGGGACAGTCGCGACCTCGCAGCCCCAACAAAAACTTGGCCAATTTTATTAAAAAGCCTATGTGGTTGTCGTAAAGACCAAACAAAGGTATTTGCAAGCAACATGACACTTAAAAAAATGCTGTATTTTTTTGCTTTTGGTTTTATATTCGACATCAACTACTTCCATTTCAAAGTTCAATTTCACTTAGATACCTATTCCGTTTAGGAAATAAAACAAAATTGCGTTTGTACTGCAGAGCGAGACGACGGGAGCGTTCTTGAGATTCCTTTAAATCTATTTGTTCAGAATTAGCGCTTCGGTTTCGAATTCTTTTCTCTATTTCCCTTGTTAACGGTATTGAATTTAAACGATAATTCATAATAGTAACCTTATGACAGTCTTGTCGTTAAAATAGTTAATCCATCGCTATTAAAAATTAAACCTAGAATGATTAAGATAAAAATTGTTATAAACGTTAACTAAATAGACCTTTAATAACAAAGCACACTTTCGAAGCATAGTTTCTTACAAACTACCTTCGTTAAGCAAGGCACAGGGTAACGTGTGAGGATAAACGTTGTACGGTCTGCAAACTAAGTGGCCTGCTTATGGATCACTTTTGCTTGCGTGTTATAAAACAGTAAGGTTGATTAGATGAGGCTGTCGATTTGAAATGTCGACGTTAGCGACATTTTCTTTTGATGGCCAATGTCGAATTTTATAGACTACTTATGTGGCTGACTTTACGTTATAATATTTTATTTGCCCAAAATTAGGTTTCTCATTTATGTTCGGAGAACCGCCTTGAGGGTTTCTTTAATAACATGAGCTGACAACACAGAACAGAAAACGCAGTAGAAGTGTCAAGTGGGCGTGTAACTTGTGGCATAGTTATGCGGTGTTCCGCATAACCTACCATACATTTGCCGCGATCGCTTATTTCAATATTTCGATATTTCGATATTTCTAAAATAGGAAATAAATCCAGAAGCATGCCTTATTGTGCTATTTTGGAGTGTAAAAACGATAGCCGCACCAAAAACATTTTCCATGATGGCGTGTTGTTTTGTTTTTTTTAGGATAGTTTGAGTATTGGCGACAACAGGTCTGATACTAAGCGAAGCTCATGCCACTTCCACTGTTTTTTCTATTCCGTGGCTGACAACGTACCAAGTTGCTTCTTTGTGACAAATAAAATTAATGCTTCTGTAAGAAGATAAAACATTACAAGCGTCCTTTGAAGAAACAATTTATGAAGCCAAATAAGCTAAGGAAATCTTCTTGTCTGATTATTTTGGGTTTCAGTTTTAAGTTGTAAGTGGTTCTGACGGAATGCTATAGAACCGAGATTCATCAAAGTTTGAAGGCTGGTGTAACTGTAACGTCGGGTGGATTAGAATTACAATTCATAGACCTCTATTAGTAGGGGTTCTGTTTTAGACGATAAGAATAATGCCTTAAATTTGAGCGAACTTGTCCTACATATGTTGTGTTTCACAGCAAAGTTTAGAGTTGTTTGCATAACGGTAGCAGGGCCGCGACTGTAAGCATTTACATAACGCGAGGGCACCGCATCAAATTGCTCGAGAAGTCATTTCGTCCTTTGCGAGGCACATCTCAACACACAATGTTAAAGCTACATTTATGTGGAAATAGTGGCTTTGAGAAAGAACGGAGCCTTTGTGTGAAGTGTTCCTTAAGCGTGCGATGTTTGTAAAAAGCAATTACAGCGCGCAATCGTGCTTGGGATTCATTTTAAAGTGTAAGATTTGAGGAAACAATTTTATTGTTTCATTTGAGCATGTTTTAGACTAAGTTCTCATATCAAAAATCGAATTGGTTTTCTTTTTAGAATCAATTCAATCCCTAGATATAAATATCTGTCAGTTAAAGTTATCAATTTCCTTTTCTCTGACACAAAAAGAAACTATAGATAAAAAACTGTCAGATACAGTTAACTTGCTTAGTTTAGAGGAATTTTTATCCTAAAAAAAATGAGTGCGCGGTTCGGACTGACATTGTCAATTATTACCAAATGTTTGCTTAGTTTACTGGTTGCCATTTGAGAATATCGTAGTATCAATTATCAAGGCGACGAACTCTTTTTGCCTAGATACGAGTAACTTCTCCCATCGCAATGGCACGTTTCGGTAAAGTTAGACGTGTAACTCATTTTAAAATGTAAAAGAAAAACAACTTCAGCAAGAAATAATTTCCTCTGAGTTCAACCGCAAACGAATACCAGACCTTTAGTCAACTGGATCGTTAAGTACAGTTTCAGTAGCATGGTTCCCTAATTAGTCAGTTTCTTGTGGCATCTTGATTAGATTTTCAAGGTCACTGCTGACTGATTAACGACGACGCCCATACACCACATCCAATTCCGGTAGTTAATTGATCGCTCTTGGGTTGAGGCTATATATCTCAAACGCGGGAATTCCAGGGCGTCCCTCGGAATCCCTAACAACGTTTGTCCTAACACATTTCATAGCTAGGTTTTCTTATTCCTATACATAGCTTACTCATCATCAACAATTTTATCAAAATTCAGAATTTTAAAATTCAAAATATTTATTCAGTAAATAGGCCACATGAAGGCTCTTTTACACGTCGGTAACATGAGTGAATCTACCAGCGCTTCGGACAAGACCATCATTGCAGAGAAGAAACGCCGCAAGAAACTCCAGCATATCTACATACATACATACATTAAATCACGCCTGTTTCCCAGATGGGTAGGCTGAGACTACTTCTTTCCACCTGCTACGATCTTGACAAATCTCTTTCGATTCTTCCACATTCATACATCGAGTCATGCACGTACGTTGGTTTCGGGTACTTAAGATTCTGCCCTTTTCCAGTATTTAAATCTACAGTACAGTATTTTATCTATCTTTGACTAATCAGGGCCCGTATTATGGTTGCCTTTATTGCAGTTGATAAAGCATCCGTCACTCTCGCACCTACATACAGGTAAGACGGTGACACATGTTTTTTCCACGCATATCTATATCGATAAACGTGACCATAACAAGCCTGCAGGACGACGCTGTTTTTTTTGCCTTGATTGTTCTTAAGTTTTATTCTACTCAGAGGCTCTACTTTGAAATCCATAATTCGAACTTCTTCTATTGCTATCTCTTTTGCTCTCGACGCGTCACTAATTCGCAAGAAAGTGATGGGGCGATCCGAAGTTCGAATTACTGATTTCAAAGTAGAGCCCCAGAAGTCATTTTTTCATTACAATTAATGTAATTGGACTCTAAAATGGTAAATGTAGAGCAAAGTTCGGATTTTATATATCTATAGAAGTAATAATAAATACGTATATTTTCCAAATAATCTGAGCAGTCTTTTGTTGCTGAAATGAATCAATGACTGTATATCGTCAACATATTCCGTAAAAGCTGGAATTTGATTTGCGTTATGTAACGAACGATCATATAATAAAATCGTTTTCGATGGACTATCTGAATAGTCCCTCGCGTAAATAGAGTTTATAGCCATTCGTAAAACTGACTAGACACATTTATATTTAGAAATATAAAAGGAACAGTTTTCAACTTAAGCAGCAGTGTTATGAAGCAGCAGTGTTATGTTATGTGTTATTGGTGAATAAATAATATTTCTTCTTCTTCTTCAGTGTTCTTCGATCCTACGGACAGACAGACAATCAGATAATAGGCTTTTAACATTCTAACACCCATGTTTTTGCGTAGGGCGTTACAAAGAAACTAAAATTGTTAACTTGTAAGTCAATGTGTAATCTTGCGTTTGTACTTTTGAGTTAAATCTTTTACTTTTCCTTTTACGATTATCGATGTGTCCAAAGCAAAAGCAAAAAGACAGTATGCGCAAGTATTTACGTACTTTTATACTACCTTTTTCTTTTGCACGGTAGAAGGATGTGTACACCTTTAAGATCTCTGGAATTCTGCTTCTTGAATCGATTCCAAAACTAATTATCCTTGTTTTTGTTACTATATTCCCACTTTGGGAAGCCCTAGTTTCACTGTTGTAATATTTATCCTTATTGAGATTATCTTGACGATTGCACGAAATAACTTCATTTAGCACATAAAAAACACAGGTACAACTCTTTTAAGATTCCTTTGTTATGTTAAATACGATCTTTGTTACTGATGAAATGAAACTAGGAGTTCCCTTTGCTCTTAACAAATTCAAATATTAACTTTTACAAGATCAAACACGCTAGTTCGCCTTAAAAGCAAACACCTAACAAACTTATTTAAATTTTCATGTTAAACCAATAGTGCTTCATCAGAATATTTATCTGCTTTGATATTCGTTGTGTTCGGATAAAGTTTATCCATATTTATTTATGCAGTTCAATCAGATACGAAATTTATGCCACTATTAATATGGTGATCCGGTTATCTGAATATTTTGACGAACTATATTTCAGTCGGCAGTATTTATTGGGATCATTTTAATTAACGAACTGTTTTCAGTATAATTTCGATATCAATATTCTGCCCGGTAAACCACTGAGGCTGTAAATACGTAGAATAAAAATAGTGCATAACATGTAATGGTTTCTTGTATGAAATAAAACACTCAAGAAAATAAGAGCTAACCTAGCGAGAGTTTCTCTTAATTGACGTAAACTAAATAAAATAGTTATGACGTAAGTTATACTAACAGAAAGTTCTTTTGTGACTCAATTATCATCTTAGTTGATGTGTATAACGTCTGTAGGTACTTGTATACAGTGCCTGTCTTCCATACGAACATAAATTTTACCTGGCGATAGCTTTAATAAACAATATTAATTGCGCTTGGTAATTTAATGTAACTAATTTTTAGAGTTTTCTCGAGCAGCAATGTAATGCAAAGTTTTTTTGACACATCTGACACGCAAGGTAACACAAGGCACGCAGGTAAATGTTTACCTTATAGAGTGATATCAGTTGTTAACTTATTGCTGATACATTGCGTGCCGAATTAATTTTTATGAAAAAAAAAAATGATTACCTTTTTTAACAAAAGATATCCAATTATGTTCATTGGGTCTTATACTTTCAGCTCTTAAAATATATGTTCGTATGGAAGACACTTACTGTAGATTCAAGACTCTTTTCACAACAATTACAATTTTGTTTGTGTTACTGATCTTGATTCTTGGGTGAGGTGAAGCCAAACGAGCGTAATTTTTTGAGTTGTGAGTTTCTTAATTTCGGTCGTGTATTTTCTGCTACATTTGGTTCCATAAAAAACTCTTCTTTGATTTACATGGCGACGCAAAATCAGCTGGACTTTTGTACGCAGCGAAATTACGTGACCGAGATTCTAAATTCACAGATACGTCAAAAGTCAACGTCAAGTCATAGAGAACTTTATTTCTGACGTGTATAGCTTATCTTAACTATAGAGGCGCAGGCACTCTATTCCAATTTGCTTTAAAGCATGTCATTATCGTTTTGTTTATGACACGGCCGCCTTTAATTACTTCGAATTAATAAGAGTTACCATAACAATAATAATATGAGCGGCCCTGGAATAAATTACAAGTGGTGCTCAGATCATGTTTCCTTCAAATAGCCCACGGATCATCTTGCGGTACACTGTCGCCATTAAAACAATCTTGGGCCCCATCAACTATCTGCTATAGGCACGACGTGGGAGGTCAGCATAACTTTTTGTCGTGAGTGTCTTCCTCTAACTAGTCTATAAGATGAAAAATACACTTAGTGAAATTGAGTAGAATCTAATCTCCGTCCTGGATGTTGCCACTTTAGTTGAGCAATTAAGTGGCCTTAATTTGCATTTGGGAAATACATTTACGCATACCACCCAAGCACGGGGGAATCCGGGATGGTTATGTGGGACTTGCTAACCGAAAACGGCCGGAATACCCACTAAAAACCTAGTGGTAAACCCCTCTTTCAGGGAGATGACTCGCGATAACGAACAAACGCATTCGGCTGTGATACCAACTTCCCTACAATCTACTAGGGAGGTGCCTTGGTTGCAAGCATCCTAACACCCCCGTATTCACAAACAATACTTAAGGGATCCTTCACTGAGTAAACGCATTGCGTTCAATACAGCTTTGTGATTACAAGTGGTGTTCCGATCATGTTTCCTTCAAATAGCCCACGGATCATCTTGCGGTACACTGTCGCCATTAAAACAATCTTTGACCCCATCGACCATCTGCTTTACGTCGTGGGAGGTCAGCATAACTTTTTGTCGTGAGTGTCTTCCTCTAACTAGTCTATAAGATGAAAAATACACTTAGTGAAAAGTGAGAAGAATCTAATCTCCGTCCTGGATGTTGCCACTTTAGTTAAGCAATTAAGTGGCCTTAATTTACATTTGGGAAATACATTTACGCATACCACCCAAGCACGGGGGAATCCGGGATGGTTATGTGGGACTAGCTAACCGAAAACGGCCGGAATACCCACTAAAAACCTAGCGGTAAACCCCTCTTTCAGGGAGATGACTCGCGACAACGAACAAACGCATTCGGCTGTGATACCAACTTCCCTACAATCTACTAGGGAGGTGCCTTGGTTGTAAGCATCCTAACACCCGTATTCACAAACAATACTTAAGGGATCCTTCACTGAGTCAACGCATTGCGTTCAATACAGCTTTGTAATTGGTCCTATTTGACCGACCATATGGCCTTTGGCATGTTATTGTATTGTCTACGTATCGTAACGTATTATTTACTTGACAGTAATGGCGGCCGAGTTAAAAAACAATACCATAACACGCCAAAAGCAACATGGTTTTACCAAGTAGAATAGAGACCTTGTATGTTTATATGAGGACAGGTATATATGTAGTTCTTAAAGCCCTTGTAGAGACGAAACGAATGGTCCGATTTTGATAATAAAGGTGTCGTAAGATTCGTCATAGCGTCACAAATGTCAGTGTTTAATTTCAAAGAAAGGCCAAAATTGCGTATTTAAAAGTATAAAAGATAGATATTAACATACATAGATAACATATATTAGTATGTTACGTACGTACGTACGTTAGTATAGTAGTATATTATCTATGTAAGGAGGAGTAACACGTGTAGGAGGGTTTTTAAAGCTCGTTTTCTGTTAAAGTTGTCGATATACTTAACCACTCTCTCTTTTCCAAACGTTACGTATTTTGCACTTCAATTAAAGTAACGACGTTCGCACGTGGCTCGTGTCATTTTCAATTAGGCGAAAGCAAACATTCATCGGCTTGAGTTTAATTAACGACACGCGATCTGAATATCAGATGTATGTTATAACTAAAATGACTCAGACGTGGCAACTATAAGCAACACTTACGCCGTTTCGTTATTAGTTTTGAATATGAGACGTGAGTTCTGCAGAATCGAAAGGCTTTGTCAGTAATATGCTTACTTATGACGTTTCAGCTTAGTGCAATATTATTCGAATACGAGACACACATTCTGCGTAACCGAAAGGGTTTAAGATCAGTTACCATGCGTCTAGTTGTGACGTTTCAGTTTCGAGTGATGTTATGTGGGCTACATACCAATTAACTTTTCCTATCGTGACGTTTCGTTTGGACGAAGTGTTGGCGCGCGTGTATTTCTACTGGGAAATAATTGTTCTATTTTATGCAAACTGTCTGCTTTTGCGTTGGTATTTGGAAACACTGAAGACCGCGGACGCGAGTAGTACAAAACTGACCGCCGTGAAGATCCTTGGGGAAGGTCTGTCCAGCAGTGGATGTATTTCGGCTGATATAATGATGATTTTTGGAAAAGATGGAACACAGCACACTGTCACGATGGAAAGGTCATCTAAATTATATTTTTTTTATTGTTATTAAATCACATATTTTGTAAAAATTAATCGCCTATCAATTACAGTTCAAAATATACTAATGTATGGATAGTGTGGATAGCGTCTATACTCAGCCTAGAATCATTTAACGATACGCTTCATTTCCTCAATGAATGCTAACCCGGTACGAGTATATAATTGATTGATGACTGCTCGTTGTCGACGATGACGCGAATGACGATACGACAATGACGAATCAAAATGGATACCCGATGGGCTGCGAGAACACTAAACTCTAGTTGAATTAACTGCTTGTTCAAGTGGGGCTCAATAGACGGGGTGATAATGGTGACGGAACAGGTGTTGTGCCACTGCGTACACGTTGAAACCACGTTCGCAAATCGCAAGTGTGATAAGCACGTGTGTAAATAGTTGACTCACTACTGACATTGATACTTTAAAACTTTCTGAATGACAGATAACGCTTAACCTAAACAATAATCACAAAACGTGAAATTTAAAATATACTCTTGTACTGTCAAACGTAAGGAGTTTTCTGTATCACTAGATTTTTGAGACGTAGTTATAAAGTGGCAAATCCATTTTTTGACTGTAAGTATATATTAATGAGCTCAGGCGGCGGTTAAATGTTTCTAGTAATGTAATTATTTCAAATAAACACACCAACAATCAAGACCTAAAGGCCTAGCCAAGATAAATTATTATCGAAAATAATTCGATTTTATATCGGGTTGGTATAAGCCACAAGGTGGACCAACGATCTGGTAGGTAAAGGTCGTGGGAAACCGCTGGATGACAGTAGCAGAGGACCGATCGTTGTGGAAAACCTTGGGGAACGCCTTTGTCCAGCAGTGGACGTCTTGCGGCTGATGATGATGATGATGATGATGATGACATAAGCCGTCGACGCGATCTGTCATCAGCTTATGTCAATCTTATGTACACATTTTGTCGATTTTCGAAAATCGCTATCTTAGCGTTATGAACCTTCACAAAGCCCTCTAGCCTCGTAATGCCCAGTGTGCAATAGGATGGACATAATCATGGCAATTTAATTTGAACTGTGTCGCAATGGACATGAGGTATATTTTCCTATCTTTATAAACTGAAAATGGCATTATCTAACAAATGTAATTGAACTTTATTGCCTTGATGGTGGATTCAAAGTCCCACTCACAAAGACTCCGTTTGCATAGTAAGGTCGGTAGTACAAGGCTAGACAAGATGCATAACGCTAACGTTAGCGATTTTTCGAAAACGGACCATTTTAATGGACTTGATATTTTTATTGGATATAATCTTTTTACGAATTGGAAGAAAAACACTTATTTAGCTGACTGTACACGTTGGCACACACAACGTATTATAGACCAGCACCAGGCGATATTACTCGTAAAGGGACCATAAAAACAGCTGATTGGACGAGCAGTAATCGAGTTTCATTATTCCCCCCGTCACACCGTTAACGGTAATTCCCGCAATAATGCTGCGCCTGCGATTGATCGCTCACCTGGCCAATTATAATCGTCCCTCGTTTATTACTCCATTATATTAATGTAATTCACGGAGAATACGAAAATGGAACAAGTCCTAATGAAATATTCGATTCGAAACTTGGGGAGGCTATTCTCAAACACACAGGCAAACAGATACAGATACGGGTTTTGTGTGTAGCGGTAGCCAACACAATAATGATATACGATACGTAAAATCGTTAACGTAACATTATCGTCTCCAAGAAAATAATATGAAGGTTGAAGTCGGCGTCCCCGTATCTAGTTTTTAAATACACACACACACACGCACGCACGCACGCACGCACGCACGCACGCACGCACGCACGCACGCACGCACTATACACACACAATAGCTGTTGATTCCGTAAAATAGTACACGTTTTCAAATAATAAAAGTGATTTGTGAGTGACGTGAGCTACTGATGCGTAACGAAGTATTCGGGAAATTCTCATTTTTCCATTAGATAAAGGTTCGTAGAGAAATGATCGAATGTTTATACAGAATAGTAAATCACGCCTATGCTTAGAAAAACATTTACTTTGCGAATACACATTTAAATAGTGAATTTAACTGTTATTTCTGGGGTTAGGATAGGTATTGGTTGCAAAACGTGGTTCTAAAACCCATGGAGTCGCGATTTAACTTTGATTTTATTACTTATTCATTTCACTTTGATTACTTATTCGCATCACAGAATTACAGGATTTCTAGAATTCCAAAAAAATTGAGCCCCTCCTTTTTTTTTAATCTCTTGATATCAAACCGATACGATATGTCAGCTTTTAGGTACTTGACTGTGAACTGAATAGGTGTTACCGTGACATCTTTAACAATATTCTAATATGATTAAATAAAGACCGAGTACTATACTGTTAACATTTTTCTATACATAGTTAGTTATGTTATGATACCTTTCATTCACTATCATAGTCATGATTTCGATTCAATCAACCGCACTGGCTGACTGTTCAGTTTCTTAAGGCTGTTATTTTCAGCAGGGGTCTCCTCTTCGGTAGCGCTGGTAGATTTTTGATGTAAAAAGTGCCCGTGCGGCCTACTTACTGTATAAACATCTTTATCTGTGTATTTAGCTTTAAACATTGTACGAATAGCATTCACTGAACAATTCTTAAATTGATTAACGTGTCAGGTAGCTTTAACTGTGTTAGAATGTGTAGTAGTTCAGTAGGTTGAGGAGAACCGAGAACCCATATATAGTTTAAAATAGTTTAAAAAACTGACATAACTCTAATTTCCAAGGGGTTCAAAATCGCGACGTATTTCCAATGTAAGATGATTTGTTATTGAACAGCAAAAGGTGATACTATACGATGTTCATGCATTAACCAACGGAATGTGTCGTCTTTTTCTAATCCATTTACTGTAGGTGTTGGAACTTCTTTTCCGCTTGGTTGAAATTTGAAATACGGAGTTCTGTACAATACAAAGGATTCAATATGGTTAGAATTTTGTAATAATATAGAGCATCGTTTTATGGAATGTGTTTCAGCGAGAAAAAACATTTGAATGGGAAATTTTACGTCTTTCTTTTCATGTCAGGCCATTAAGTAGTTAGTTAGTTTTGTTGTCTTAGAAGTCAGTTGAAAGTGATGCATTTCAACCCTAGGGAAGAAAAGTAATTTCAGAAAAGAACTATGTCAATGGAGCTGTGCAGTAGCTGAAACCTATACAGTCTCTCTGTAGTAAGATTATTAAAAAAACTATTCATGTACTGAGCCATGCTGAAATTTTATACCGCCAATCTTTGAATAAAACTATATTATTTCACACTCGAAATATCGGCTCTCTCGCTTTCTACGAGCGCCAAAATGTCTCGTGTGAAATAGGTGCCATCTATCCCTTGGTTAACAATCTTCTATTATTGTATTGAACATTGTTTTATTATATAGCATGTATCAAAGTTTAGCAGTCGAGATTCGTGACGTTTGCCGTTGGACTTGCTGCAAATAACAAAGCCATTATAGCGCCCATGTTTTTTTTTTGTAATTTTGTTTTTTCTTTACATATTATAAAACAAAGTCGCTTTTTGCCGTCCTCTGTATGTACGCTTAGATCTTTCAAACTACGCAACGGAATTTAATGCGGTTTTCTTCAATAGATAAAGTAATTCAAGGCGTAGGTTTTTATATATAATAAATTCTGAATTATGTACGGGTGTTACTCTAAACGCACATTAAACCAAGCGAAGCGAGGGCGGGTCTCTATTTAGTACTAAAACCAAATTTATCATCGATTTACTCTTAGTAGTGAGTATGCTGCTGTACAGTTCTGTAGCAGTGCCAAATTGGCCGCGAAGGGTAGTTGCGAGTTGACCTTCCTCGCATTAAGAATAACTATATGTAATCATGGTTCCTCAAGTACCCACTCAGAGTAACTACCTTGTTAATTCTAGAGTACATGGAACATACCAGCTTTACGATGTTACATTAGTAGATAGGAACAGTAGAATTAGAGTTTTATTAGTTCTCGGTTGTCTCTTAAGTATAAATTAATATCTTTCAGCATATTAGTTACTAGCGACCCGCCCTCGCTTTGCTTCGGTACATAATCCAGAATTCATTGTACATAAAACCTTCCTCTTGAATCACTATTGAAAACCGCATTAAAATCCGTTGTGTAGTTTGAAAGATACGCGTACCTACATACAGAGGGACAGACGGTCAAATACTATAGTACTATTAATACTCGGTTTTTCTGTACAGTCTATTTCATTAATATTTGTACACTTTAGTACCTTGTCACTTTAATCGCTGGGACAACTGATGTATGGCAGTTTAAACATGACATTAAATAGAACCATTTTTTTTGATGTACTAATCTATATATATATAAAAGGCAAACCTGACTGACATATATCAACGCACAGCCGAAACTAGTGTACCTAGAAACTTGAAATTACTTTTTCCTTTCATGATGTAAGTGAGCACTAAGAAAGGATTTTCCGAAAATCGACCCCCAACGGGAAGAAATGGGGTGAGTAGCGGGAAACTAATTCTACGCGTACGAAGTCGCGGGCGTCCTCTAGTATTTGAATATGTAAGCAGAGTTAAAAATCAATGACTCGCTCAAACCCTTTCAAGCTCATTCTGAATCATTGTTACCACTGCTCCCAAAAATCGCTTCTAAAGTGATTTACTTATTCCTAAGTAGCATAACCTAAGGGTCGCTTATACTCCTCGGCAAAAAACATTTTTGCAAGAGCAAAAAAGTTTTCCTCCCCTAAAAGGGAATGATTGTCGTTTATTATCCCGGTTTAACATATTTTAGAACCTTCTTGTTGTTATTTAAATGTATGGTAATGAAACCTTATGTCTTAATTTCCATATGGCCACCATTTTGTTTTATTTAGGTTATATTAAACTCCCTTAAATTCTTTATCATGTGGGATAAGATTTCAAGTTCTGTTTTATTAGTACAAAAACCCGTGCTAGTTTTTGAGGATTTGCTGCAGAGATAGCCTGGAGGTGGAGCTATGTATTTTCTATTAAACTTCAAACAAATAAGCTTTAAAAAAACGACGCCTCATTTGCCTGCGAAGTTAGCGGGTCCTGGGTTCGATCTCCGGTAAAGGCATGGTTTTGTGATGAGCGCTTGTTTTTATTTTTGATTCTTGAATGTTGTCTATGAATTAAAGTGTTTGTATCTTTGTTTATAAGTAGTATAGTACTCGTAGTGTATTGTTAAATAATAACAACAGTTGTTAATAATGTATGAAATTATATTAAGCTTCCAATTGAAATTTGATATGCTTTGTTCACAACATTAAAGTTGAGGGAAAAAAACAGTTTTGTCAACCCTTTAGACAAATGTAGCCACTAAAAAAGCTTTATTTACCTCATAAAATTAATGTGATAAAATTATATGGTTGAAGTATTCTTAAACAGCACTATAACAAGCCTAGAGTTTACTTTGGGAGTAGGTCAATTGTGTGGGATTGTCACCTTATATTAAAAAATCGAATACCGTCTCTGGAACTTTCATTTCTTTTCTGGCTTATTTTTATTTTAGCTCTGAACACAGACTTACTCATTTCTGTTATAAATAGAAGGCTGATAACCGGCGAGGCTAGTCTAGACTGAGGTTGTTAGTAGGGTTGCCAACCGTACCGGTAGTTAGCCTTTGCGATATTGTGCTATTTGCTGATGATACATCATTGATCTTCAAGGTAGACCGAAAATCCGTTGATTATAGTAGGTTAAACGCGACGCTAGGTAAAGTACTTAATTGGTTTACTAGTAACAATTTGCTACTTAATGCTAAGAAAACTAAATGTGTTAGGTTCGCTTTGCCTAATGTTAGACCGGTAGAATCTAGTATTTTTCTAAATGATGAGTGTTTGGAAATGGTGGATAAGGCACTTTTCTTAGGAATAACTATAGACAAAAACTTGCAATGGAGTCCCCATTTAGCAGTACTAGCAGGTAAATTAAGTTCGGCAGCTTATGCTGTTAGGAAAATTAGACAACTTACCAATGTTGAGACAGCTCGCTTAGTTTATTATAGTTATTTTCATAGTGTTATGTCGTACGGTATTCTTGTTTGGGGAAAAGCTGCTGACATACAAACTATTTTCGTGTTACAAAAAAGAGCCATTCGTTCTATATATAACCTAAACTCCCGTGATTCCTTAAGATTATTATTTAAAGAAATTAATATTTTGACAGTAGCATCACAATTTATTTATGAGAATATTATTTATGTCATTAAAAATCAAGACTCTTTTATTAAGAATTGTGACATACATAATTTGAATACAAGAAATAAGAATAAAATTGCTATTAAAAAATTTCGTGTCCGTAAGGTATATAAATCATTTGTAGGTCAATGCATTCATTTCTATAATAAATTACCTGACGAAGTTTTAAAGTTACCATTTCCAGTACTTAAAAATTACTTGAAAAAGTCGTTGATGTCTAAAGCTTACTATAGGGTCGAAGACTATCTAACAGATAAAAATGCTTGGCCTAAATTAAACACCTAAATATCTTAATAATAACCTAATCATACCAATATATAAACATTGTGTATTGTCTAGGGGACACGGTTTCTGTAGGGGAATGTATCGAAACTAATTATGTGTTGTTTTGCACCGTCATAGGTAAGTATAATTTTTAATTTTTATTTATTTCTTATATTTACTATTTATGAGTTCTTGTAGAAATTTTGAGTTTTGACACATTTTCCTGCTCAACTACGCATGATATATATAGACGTATTTTTGTTACATTCATTGTTTTATATAATACTAGGTTAAGTTTTATTTTTCGTTGTATAATATCATATCATAAGAAATGTTTAAAAAACGACTGACTGTTGAGTTTCTTGCGGCGTTTCTTCTCAGCAGTGGTCTCTTGCGAAGCGCTGGTAGATTATTGACGTGTAAAAGTGCCCGTGCGGCCTACTTACTGAATAAACATCTTTTATCTTTTATCTTTTATCTTTTACTATAATGTATAGTATTGTACAGTTGAAGAAATAGTACGCAAAAATACTATATTTCGGTCAGTCCTTAAACATATGCGGTTTGCGTTGGAGAAATAGGCTTTTTTCAGCTCGGATAGTTGCCCCAATATCAGGCAGAATAATAGTAAGTAGTAAATATTGTGCATTAGAATTAATGAATAAATTTACACACTTTTTAAAAGTTTTTCTTCAAAGTACTATATTTTCTTTCTGTGTACTATATTTTTTATACCTAGGGCTGGAAAATACTATATTTTCCCAAGAAAAAGTTGGCAACCCTAATTGTTAGATATATCAACTTAAGCCACAATCCCTACTACACATCTGATGCATTAGATGCCAAGACCTCCACATGAACTTCATTACCTTTGTTATTATGCGACCCTGGTACTGAATAGGGCTTGAATAAGTTTTTTATTGTACTATAATCGGATGACAATATATCATGAGTAAAGCACTTCTAAATAATCGATCGCCTATTAAAGAACCCATTCAAAAGACAAATGTATTTTTTTCAAATTTGTGCGGTAAAAATTGCGGTTTTTTAGAACAAAGGCTAAGAAACTGTTTCAAATATTCACAAGAAACATTGCAAGCTGAAACTTTTGCAAGATTTTTAAACTTTCTACGCTGTAAAAGTAATGGCTGGTTTGAAGTACAGGGTGGTTTTTTCGGTGGAATGTCCATTTTATTTACTGTTAAATTACTTTTTTTTGGTGGTTACAATTTAATGATCAGCCATATTAAAAAGTATCAAAGGAATTATATTTTTAAAGATGTTTGTTTAGAGGGCAAGAGACTAATATAATGCTTCTTTTAGAATAAATAGACTGGGCTTCTATTATATTTTAATATTAACGATGTACGAACTACATTAAAGTTGATCTTTAATGATAAAACCCCATATATAATGGTGATTTTTTTTCAGTGCTGTAACCCTTAAACGGCCCAACCGGTTTTCATAAAACCTAGTTAAAAACAATACCGAAGAAATCAGGAGTCTTTAAAAAAACTGCAACCAAATCAGTCCATCCATTTCGGAGCTACACACAGGCAGACAGATACACATACACAAACGTACACATTTAAAACTTATAAAACTTTTTGTAAGGGTTTAAAAACATAGTGGATTAGAGGTAGAACCCTTTTGGCTTTTTAAAGCCTCTTCTAATTTGCAATATTTGGAGTTAGTTTGGTTAATAATAGACCAGAATGTTCTCTTATATTGTGGTACCATCGTACCGGTAAACGAATACTTGGATCGCTGTTTATTCTTAAAAAAAACACAGCACAGCTAGCTAGGCGTAACAACATCGCTTAAGTTACTGCGGTGTTTAGGGTGAATATTATTTCGTAACAGGAAAAACATTATAAAGTATCAAAACACTTAGGTATTCACATCGCGCTCACAGAAACGAATAAGGGGTGTTTCGTTCATTGCGAATGAGTTATGATTTATTGTTACGATGGTTATGAAATTGTTAGTCCAGTGTAGTCTCACTGACGCAGCGTTCTTCTCATTGACTACGAATACTTTTAGAATAAGTTTAATGTAATTAGCCGTGAATCATTTAAAGTGCCTTTCTGTCATTCTATGTAATCTATGTCAATGTCATTTGACGATGCGTTTAGCGTCATCGGTAGTAACCCTGCCTACGAAGCTAGCGGTCTCGGGTTCGATTCCCGGTATGGGAAATTATTTGTGTTATGAACGCGAGTAATTGTTTCTGAGTTTTGGATGTTTTTCATGTATTAAAGTATTTAATTTCTTTATATAAGTGTGTTTCTCGTTGTCTAGTACCCATAGTACCAGCCAAGTACATAGTTAGATTGTCCTTTATCATTTATTTATGTATTAAGTAACTTTGTGTGCTAAGATTTTTTATAGCTGACTTTTCATTTCATTTATGTACACATAGAAGTCATAAAGTTCTCTAGAATTAAACACGCTGTATTACTTTGGTCTCTGCGGTTTTCTTGAATGAAAAGTCACACCGATCTCACTCTTACTACCTTTGGAAAACTAACGCCGTTTCTGCGTTGTTACTTCAAAAAATAGTACTTAGAAACTAACAAACTGTAGCATTATTACTATTATTAGTCCCGACGTATTAAGTTACATTCAAATCCTTTTATTCAAGTGGCTAACCACTTGATTACAAATTTTTCACCCATAACCTTATCAACTTATTCCGATTCATTGAGCGTTCTCTCCAAACAAAGAACCAGAAGGTTGTAGGTAAACAATCAACAGGTGATCGTGGCTCGCCTCAAAGGTCGAACACCCTGTATAGGCTTACTGCGCCTTTAAGCAACTAATGTTGACATACGGGCTGATTATTGATTCATGCATTGATCGGTTGCATAAACATAATATAATACAATCGCTCCTTCGCATTGTTTGCTTAAGTTCTGCTGGGATTAACCATGCTTGCAAACTTGTGTACACTAATTAAATTGTACCCTACATATACGGTTGTGCAGTAAATACTCTTCTTATTATACGAGACACAATTTAAGTTAATCTTTCGGTAAGTATTAGGTTTCATTCAAGATAAGCATGTACCTTGAATGAAACCTTACTACTTTGCTTATATTTATATCTTATACCGGCTTCAATAGATCCGGATTCGGTCATGTAAAACACTCAGGCGCACGTGTCTCGTTGACGAGGGTGCGGAAACTTCAGCCTCTCACTACCGTCATAACTCGTTGATCTAAACACATAATATGTAAAGTACATTATGTACATAAAAGCTGTAGACATCGCGAAGAATTGCGGGGATGAAAATACTCCAGATATGAATCGGACAGTTCCTGATTTCGTGTCCAGCAAATACAAGCCTCTGTTCGCGACACCGTCCGCGTAAAATTTGTGGTTTTTCCATCCCACGGGAACAGTGATGTTTATCGGGATAAAAAGCAGTCTACTTATGTGTTATTCTAGATAATCTATCTTTGTGCCAAATGTCATCCATCGATTCTCGCGTGTTTGAGGAACAAACATTCCAACTTTCGTAAAAGTAGGTAATAAGATTTATTTAATTCGAAATTATAAGTGCCTACCTAGTTTAAAATCAGTATAATCAAATATTTAGCATGACCACCAGTTTAACGATACAGTTTGACAGGCTTTAGCCACGCTACTACGAGCATCTTTTACAAACAGCCTGTATCTACGAGTAGATACACCATGCCAAATAACCATACCTAATATTAAAAGTGCCTTATTTCTTCAGACCCGATTTGGCGTACTTGGCAATTTGTCACCACCCAGACTGTATTTTCTTTAACCTACGTTTTTTTTTACTAGGGTAAAAGGTCAATCAAACATAACTTTGCCAATCTCATCTATTAACTTTCGATAGTATTGTATATTTTAGTTATTTACCGAATATAATCAAACCAGCTTTCGATAAGCTCAAGGGATCGGCTTAGAGCTTTTTTGATCTGGGTATGACAGGCCAAAGCTTGCGCCTTTCGATCTTATTATATTGATTTACTTGACATTGGTTGAGGTCTTGAGGTGATTTTGAAGACGCAACTGTAACGAGATGAAGTATTATTGGTATTACTAACCCATGGGTGGCCAAGCCAGGAGTTTGTCCATGTTTTTAAAACTAAATCCTAGAATGATAAGTATGCAATGATGCAACCTAGGTGACATAAAATAACGGTTTTTAAGGTTTAGTGTTCAAACTTCTCTTTTATACATGGCTAGTGTTTTTAACTTTGAACTGACTTCAAACAAATCAGAATCAGTCGGAAAATTTTCTTTGTTTGCGGATTTTACAAAGGAGGACAAACCGTGTCGCTTTAAAGACTCTTTACATAGCGATACTTCCTTTTTAAAGATGATAATTTAAAACGACCTCCTTGACTTGAATTCATAGACAATAATTTCATGTAATAATTGACTGTGTCAAAGTTGACACATTCATGACATGTCCATGACTAATTATTACGTTATTATGTAGGCGCCATTAAATAAATAAATAATAAAATGAAAAACCATGAAAAACAACAATGTGTTCCCGGTAGTCAACGATTAAATCGTTAAGATTTTCTGTGCTTCGTTTGGTTACATTTCTTTATTAACTTTCTTTTATTCAAAATACATTTGCAAAGTTTTCTTTTCGGCTAATAAAAGGCCTGTTAAAAGTGTTAATTAGTGTTTGTTACATAGTGGTTCTACTGTTGCTATTTATGTCTTCAAATCTATTTTCATGTTGTTATTGGTGGGACACAAGAGTACCAGGTAAATACGAAGCTTATTTACTTTTTCGATCGAATGAAATGAGATTTTTGGATGGAATGACCTTAATGGACATTTTGTATGTTTGTATGTGTGTATGTTTGCTCGACAATAAATTTAGTATGGTTGATCCGATCTTTATGAATTTTTATAGAAGAGTAGTGGCGAATATAGTTTTGAAGTTCAAACATGGATAGGGTATCTCAAAGGGTTACGGAGTTAGAGGGAAAATCGTGATTGAAATTTTAAATGACGTTGAAAGCAAATTAGTTGTGGTTTTCTTTATCAAAAGTTCGAAATGAAAATCAAAATCTACCAAATTAACACAAATACACACACTTCGTCCTAATTCCGTTTTTGACTGGCCCCACTGCCGTTTTGTGTTGGTTACATGGCATTGATATAGAGACTATTGTGTTTCCGCTTCGCTTGCAAGTTGCTTCTGTGTGCTTGCTGCTTTGAACCTTAAATACATTTTATTTTCTTGTTTAAATCCAGTGTTTTTAAGAATCCAAACCATTTAATAGGAAAGGAAATCCCTGTTTTCTCTAGCCTTAGTTAATTAATGGACTTCCCATGGATGGAATACACACACTAGACACTTTGCCTGTAGGTACAATATGAAGGAAAACCTTTCCTGCAGGAAGTCCATGCATATAAATGGTGATTTTATCCTCTTGAGAAACAATGTGTATCTCATCGACGATATCACACACATGTCTCATTAACCCGGCCTTATTACAACGTAGTTTGCGTGTCTGGACCTTGGCAATCGACGCTCTACTGTGCCAAGGTCATGTACCGTCGCTTAAGCCTTACGTACGTATACGCGTACGAATGTAGCACTTTAAGAACGGTAAGGGCCCGTCGTTATGGGGATCATTATATCAAGTTTACGGCCATGTAGAGACGGTAGGACTTTGCGACCAGGTGGTCCAGATCGCTACTACTATCTTACCCTTAAACCTACCCTACATGGATGTGATCTGTCGTGGGGGTAAGATAACCATAAAATCATTAGCATACAGACATACCATCTTTGTCCTCAAGATGGGCAGTTTCAAAATGCAGATGTCTATGAGCCTCAAAATCCATTAATCATCAGGATGCCCTGCAGCTCGATTACCTTCTCCTTGCCAAAAATAAAATCAGGAGCCGGCTTTGAGGGGCTTTTTGAAGCAGCAACTCTAGCAAGTCCCCTTTTTATGGCTTGGAGAACGCAAACGACCACAGGTGGTGATGGTAAGTGGACTCAGAAGCCCATGAATTTCTGCAATCACAAGATGGCAATTTTACGACAGCAACAGGGTTTCTCACGTCCCTGAGATTGAAGTTCTCTTTCAAGTAGAAGTTCTAGCAGTTCCCCTAGACAGAAGTTCCCTTTCAAGCAGTAGTTCTAGCAGTTCCCTAAGACTAAAGCTGGTCTCTATTGTTGCAGGTCTACAGCTGCGCAGCATAGAGGAGCCGGCAGGTGGCGCGGGGGGCATGCCCGCGACCACCTGCTACGACGCTGAGTGCGCGCGTACTGAGGCCTGGCTTGACGAGAACCAGGAGTTCGTCCATGATTACTTCTTGAGGTTTGTCTTCAACTTCTTATCCTACTCCTACTACAATATTATAAATGCCAAAGTTTGTGTGTTTGTTACTCCTTTACGCTACAACGGCTGGAAGGATGTGGATGAATTTTGGAATGGAGATAGCTTATACCCTGGATCAACACATAGGTTACTTTTCACGGAAAAAATAGAAGTTCCCGAAGGAATAACGATAATCGAAATCTACGCGGACGAAGTCGCGGGCAGAAGCTATTGGTGTACTTGAACAGTGCACTAGGAGACGCCAGCGATCTAGTACGCGTGAATAAGTTTCCCGTTACTTCTCCTATTTTTTCCTGCTAGGGTTTGATTTTCGAAAAATCATTAGTATCATTACTTAATAGTGTACTCGTAGGGTACCTTACCCAAGGAATTATTCCCTCCAAAATTCATATCCAAAGTTGCAGTGTATTTAGGCTGCGCGTTATCTTCTAGTCATGAAAAAGTTATATATGTATAAATAGATTGCTTCTGCATATCCGTTTTTAGAGTGCACTAACAAAAATAAACTTGTTCGAAACTTTTTCTAAAGTCGACCCCCAACGGGAAGAATTATAGAAGTATTGGAAAACTAATTATACGCGTACGAAGCCGCAAGCGTACTCAAGTTCTAGACAGAATTATTTAGTTATTATTTTTATTAATACGATGAGGATAACAATGACGGTGCAAATCCCTTAATGGAGAACGGATGATTGGGTATAACGAAAAAAATATGTCTATTTACTATTCGATCCAAACCAAACAACGTCTATCGGTATCGGCTGCCAAACGAGATCCGCTGTCTAAAACCGCTCCAGAATAATCTATATTCTTCTTCTCTTGTTAGAATCACACGGTATTGATGTAATTATTTGCCTTCAATTTTAAAAATGTAGCAATTTTAAAGGTACCGATGTCAATCAAGGTAACCATTATGTCCGACTGTCCGTCTGTCCACGGTCTTTCAATTACGTCGACAATTTGTAAACCTGTATCTCCCATACATGTATAGCAAAGTGTTGAGATAGTATTATAGGGGGTACGTATCAGAACGCCTAAAATTAATAAGCCTAATGTATCATAATCCCTAAAAGTTCATAATACTTAATGGTTGTTTTTTCTGAAACCGTAAACTTTTCAGGATTGTTACAAAACAAACCTAACCTAACCTAATGAGTTCTATACAATGGCGTTTTAAAAAATCCTGAAATGTTTACAGTTTTAGAAAAAATAGCCATTAGGTATTATGAACTTTTAGGGATTGTGATACATTAGGCTTATTAATTTTAGGCGTTCTGATACGTACCCGTTCTTATCAATTTAACGATTTGGGGAAACATTTAGGAAATATTGAACTCGAAAAGAGAAAAAAATTCGCTGGAGTTACGTGTCCCATACCCCTATAGCCAAAACTAAGTAACACAGAGATAGTATAGAGATACCGGGGGCTAAAGTGTTAATACTTGCTAAAAATAACGTAAGCAGCAAATTACTTTAAATAAAAAATTTGTTCATACGTGTTGTTTCTTTTGAGATAGTTTGCGTTTGTAGTAATGGCTTCGAAAAGAAACCCTACACTGAGCATGATCCGACATTTTAAAGTAAATTTTCACCCGTATCAGATACCGAAAAAAATAACGCCACCGATAAACGACACGTTATTAAATGCAGATTAAACGTTATTTAAAACGTTATCCGGAGCCTGACAAGCTGTATCGGATCCCGGATTAAGTCATTAATTAGCAAAATATATTTTGGCAAATGCCGAGTCATTGTTACCGGCTGCTATACCTACATAATATGACTAACGTTATGCCATTTATGCTATTATATTCATAAACTGCTGATAGGTTACCTTAATGACATGGAATGCGCTCACGTGGAGTTGATGGCGCGTCATTTTGATCAATTAATTGATTAATGATAGCTCATTTGTGTCACGATCTATAGGGATGTTGACTGGCAGGTCAGATCGGCTTTTTTGGGGAGGGGCAAATTAATAGCAAGTATGGAAATGTGTATAAAGTGGCATGTACAGTACAGTCCTTTCTTTTTGACCCAACTTATTATGAAATGAAATAAATTCTATACTTCAAATGACAACTTCTTCAATGTTTTTCCCATAAAAGATATTGTAACAAGCTGACCCACTTAAAATATTTAATTCATACTTAAACGTGATTGATATACGAGTACACTTTGGTGGTAATATTATTAATGTAGTCTCTCGCAGTCCGTCAAAAGCACTTTGATTTCAGGGACGAAATACGATTAAATTCTGTTGAAATTTTCACCAAGAAAAATATTTTTGTGGGCTCAAATACGGCCAAGAAAATTCTTCATATATTTTTATGTCGTTACGCGAGGTTTAGCGTCTTGTGTGGCGGGGGCTTGATGGCTTCGGTCCTTGACCGGTAAGCTCATGTTTCGTTGTTCATTTTCTTTTATTACGTTTTCCACACGCTTTAAAGTTGAAATATAACAAATATTTTCATATCGTGTGTACCAGACATGTCGTGGTGCAGTTTAAAGATATTGCTCCCCGAAATAGCAAAGAACCTAGCAATGTACAGTGGTCTCTAGAGTTATGATATAGATCGATCGATCGAAGATTAACCGATAACAATGTAATGTTTAGATAATGTCAATAACATATTTTATTAATATAATCTTTGAATGAAAAAAAAGACATAATACGAGTATTAAACCTAGATTATTATTAACTATCAAAAGGAAGTTTAAGTAGATAACTTTCCTTGCCTAAGTAGGTTGACTGTGGACCACCCACATAGGAATCGCTGAGCTGTTTCGAAAGTAGTTCCCTATAGTTTCATAGCATTTATAAAAACCTCGACACAATATATACGATAATGGTGCAAACTTCCAAGGCGCTAACGATCAATGGAAGGCCTTGAATAGATCTTGCCGCGGGACCTAATTTACAATTTCCATCTTTTTCACTTGAAACTTTTTAACACTTTAGCAGGCTTCATTAGCTCCTATAGAGGCGGAGGCGTGTCCCAACTTGTTACCGTGAATATTTAACTTGAGTGCCGTGCTTGTACCAGGCATTGAGTTTGCAACTCCGCACTCGTTAACTCCTAAGTTCGCCAACTTGATTTGCCAGTTTGTACAGTTTTCGGGCAACTTCGTAATCTTTCGTTGTGATCTTACGTACAAGTTTATTTTAAGCTCGTTCCGGTAAATTACTAGACATTTTAAGGATATTAAAAGCGTCTCAGGGGTCTCTTCTCGTTTATACAAGTGTTTACAAGTTTGTTGGTTATTTTTAAAGAACAAAGGATACATATTGCACAAAGACGTACGAAAATAAATCTAACATCCACCCACTAGTTGTCGATTCTCTACGCAATTGCTTTGAATCGTTCAGAAACTAATTGGTACTAGTGGGGATATCTACGATGAAGACAACCTGGCAAAGGACTACTTAACAATCACATTCTTCGAGTAAACAGAATTACGGAATGTCACATCGTGGTAAACCAACTATAACCGTCTGATTGCTTAGAATTGTCTTGATCCACGCAATGACAAGAAAATTACAGAGATAATTTTCTTGTTCAATAATTTATTCCGTTAAAATCTGATTCAGTCTGGACTTCTCTGTAAAAGGGCGGTGTGAACTGCATGTTTATAACTTTGTGATTGTCATTTATGTGGCTACCTATTTGCTTTGATCAGTGGAACGTTTCTACAGCTTGTTTAGGATCTACGGTCTCGTTCTGACAGGTAGTCTTCATCTATCATGCAAAGAACACATCACAACAATAATCTAGAGTTTATCTATATATATAAAAGGCAAAACTGACTGACTTATATATCAACGCACGGCCGAAACTACTGTACATAGAAACTTGAAATTTGGTACAGGAGTTCCTTTCATGATGTAAGTGAGCATTAAGAAAGGATTTTCCGAAAATCGACCCTCAACGGGGAGAAATCTGGGGGAGTAGCGCGAAACTAATTCTACGCGTACGAAGTCGCGGGCGTCCTCTAGTCTTTCATAATATTTGTGTGAAAACGTTCATATTTTAGCAATGAAATACTATTTTTGTGAGAGTTTGATAGTGAAACCTAGCTTCAACTTCAACTGTGACGCGAGGAATACACTTGATGTTTTTTGAATTCGAAACGCGCGCCTATTCAAACTCGGGCTGCGATAGCGGTTTGAGCGAGCTTTCAAAGTTGAGGAGAACTGTTTGTTTTTTGCGGCCGTGACCGCCGTTGGGTTTTGAAAGCATCTCTGGAATGTTCTATTTGTGTGTTATGAAAGGGGATGTGTTGAATGTTTTCTATTTTCGGCAGGAAGGCGACCCGGCAAGTTGTGGACGCATGGTTGGTGTCGCATGCCACTCCGCCGAGCGCGGAGCTGGCATCTCCTTCGCGTGCCGGCTCCGGAGCCACAACACCCGTCAGGTAAGTTGAAATGATATATAAACATACACCGGATTGACAGGGGCAAAAATTTACCAGTGCTAGTGATTCATTAAATGTCGACTAAGTGTCGACATCGATAAAAAGCAATTTTTAATCATCATTATCATAAGTAATGCCCAAGTTTGAATTATTTTTAATTATGTGCAAACCTCTTTTATTTATACTTATCGCAAATGTAAACAACCGGTAGTCACTTTTGAAGACCATTGAAATTAAATTGAATAACAAATTCATTCAGTAGGTACAACAATATTCTTTACCATTCCGACGAATTGAGAACCTTCTTGTTTTTTTAGTCGGTTAAAAATGCCTCGAAAGAAAAAATATCGTTTATCTTCATGGAATGCTGATCATTCACATATAAAAGGTAAAGGTATGACTTACTTTTGCAAGACATGTAATGTAAGAGATGTCACGAAAAAAGTTGTCGATAAACTTGGTCGATATTTAATGAATCACTAGCACTGGTACATTTTTGCCCCCGTCAATCCGGTGTATGTATATTTATAAATCAACCTTTTTCTTAACGTCGAAATACTTACCTCTACTAACATTGTTTCTGTGAACACTGAAATTCCTACTTTATTCGGTCAATATGAACGCTACGTGTGTTCGGAAAATGCCATTTTAATTCAGTTTTAGAGATATTATGGCCTGCTTATTTTGTCCGGATGATTTTGCAAATGTCAAAGTTTAATAGTATAATGCACTTTAGAATTCAGGCATTGTAGATTTTGGCAAAGGTCAATCGGAAACGTGATCCGACTGATCATTCCCAAAATGCAGTTTGCAGAATAGTTGAAAACGAATTTTAAACGTTAATTTACATGTAGCATAGTAGGGTAGAAGGACCGGTTTTGGCCATCTTTACACCGTTTTTGGCCACATTATATTTTAACTAATATGTAAATAATTATGAAATTACACAACTATTTTTATATTTAATCTTTATACTAACTCCAGTCTTGCCTATTTATGAGTATTATTTTTAATTTTACAGTATTTTTGATACTCATTTCGACCTAAAGTGGCCAACAAAGGCTATTTCTAACCTATTTCCTTATTAACAAATGAAACACTAACGACTAGTTGTACATAGAACATATTTTTCGTTTTAAAAAAGCATAATAATGAAAAGTTACGAGACTATTCGTTGAGATATAAATGGCGGACCGTAATAAGCCGAGTTAAGCCTCGCCATCGGATTCAACTCACGACTAGGAGAAAACTCCTACATTGAATCCCTGAGGATTACTCCATACTTGGGGCGTACCTAATCTTACCTGGTAACAACCTTCACAAGGCTGTCTAAATGGCTGATGATTTCTGCAATTGATTGAAGTGAATAGTTAGTATATCGTTTCGATAACTTTACGCGAAAGGGGAACAAATGAATGGGCTGCATGTTTTAAATGCTAGGATTGACTTGTTATACCAAAATTGTCATCATCATCTTCCTGTCCTTGTCCCACTGTTAACTCCGTACTCACACCTTTAATACACATGTCATGCTTCACACAATCCATCCAACCCTTTTTCGGCCTACCCGTATGTCCATCTACATTCATACTCATCACGCTTATATTTATGTTTTCTTCGTCCCTCCTGATTACATGTTTATACCAAGCCAATCTATTACTTCCCAACTTTTCTGTTATTGGTGATACTTTCAAGCTTCATTCCCAATACACCAGATACACCAAAATTGGATTTCTTGCAATTGAATTCCATGTCGGTGAACTAAAAAATGGTTGATATAACTAAACCTGAGACACGTTTGACAATATTTCAGTCAAAGATTATTTCAGCAGGCTAGTCATTTCAATATTTTCAACACAACAACTTAGTTTAAGAAGATGTAGAAATTTATCATCTTCAAATAATTTTAGAACGTAGCGGGATTCAAACTGCATTAGACATTTTGCATCAATCTTTCAGCATCGGATTGATTTTATGCAAGAACTCTACCCCCTTCCTCCCTCTTACCCCTCTATTCTATTCAAACATCGTAAATTTATCTCATACTCGATTTGGCAACCCCTCGTCCTTTAGTTCCATCAATCATTGTTCTAGGTCGTTAATATAATGTTGTATGAGTGCTCTATGTAAGTAATGACTGACAAGAAATTTGGTTACTTTGTCATTTTACAGTAATTGAAAGAACTTTTGCTCGGAGTTTTGCGTTTCTTTCATCTCTGGTTTTTTCCCGCATGACGTTTTTTCCTTTAGGTATTTAAATCTATTTTCAAAATGTCTTTTAAAACATTGCCTGATTTTATAGTTACTATTAAAATAGTTTAAGTAAAAATAAATATTTCTGTGCGAAACAAAACCAAATATTGACAAAGTATTCAACAATTGAACAGTCACGAATGCTTAATTATTTTCTAATATTTGCTATGTGGCCTATATGGCACAAATGCGAAAAAATATTTTAACAATATACACAAACGAAGAAACGGGGGATGAGTTTAGCTGATAGACGAACTATTCTATTGGAAGTTCGATAGATTATTTAAAAAAGGGTAATATTTGAAAGCGGATCAAAAAAAAACCTTGAACCTTAAAAATACTGAACTGCACTGCAAAAAACTAAATGATCATCAAAAGCGTAGTTTGGTGTGCGTTTAGTTTTTTTGCTGTGCAATTTAGTATTTATTCGTGGTGCGGTTTTTATTTTTTGCTGTGCAATTCAATATCTGTCTTTGAAAAATATACCTACCAAATATTTTTTAGGGGTAACTTTTTGACAATCGCCGTATTTGGATTTGGCCTAAAGCTAGACTAATGGTTCTAGAAATATCAGTTGTTTCTGTTATTTCGTTTAATTTCAATATCGATATTTCTATTAGCTTATTGTTAATTAAATAATTAATTTTAATCTAGTCATTTGTGTTCCTGGGTTCTTTTTTCATTGAAAATTTCAAAATTACATGGTTTATTAAGTACTTATTCTTTTTCTTTTCGTTGTTTGAAGTAATCCATTCGAAAATTGAATTGCAGCATAGCTTTGAATGTTTATAGTGTAGATAAATTCGAACCGTCCACAAAAACCATTTGGACTCTTTCCCAGATTGTCTGCATGGTAAACAGACACCACGGCCAAATTCTCTTATCACCTTATCAGATATTAAATTATTCCTGGCCAGTATCCAGGACACCTAATTGCTAATTAACTTTGAGAGTGTATCACTTTTTGACACTAGAGTTGGCTCTGGTATGTGTTAAAATAATAGTTTTAACTCGTTATTTTGTGTAAAGATATTTAAGTTATTCGGTATTCCTAGTTTATGGTTCCACGTGTTTGGCAAAATACTGGTAGTTAATAGTTAATATTATTTTACTAATAGAATATTCCCAACTTCATTTTTCACAAGAGAATAGAAGCTTTCCACCTTAATTCTCAGGTTTTGCAATGCATTCGAAGTCAGCAGTGTTGCAGTGCTAAGATTGTCATCTTTAACTCTGAACACTGCAAATGTCTATGGGTCTCAGATCCCGCTTACCATCAGGTGGCTTGTTTGCTCGTTTGTTTTCTCTATTTTTTATTTATTATTCTAAGGCAAGGAGAGGCCACACTAGCACTCAGACCACCTGACGGTAAGTGAGTTCGCTCATTTCCACAATACCAATACCAATTTTATCAGTTTCTCAAAAAAACAGATTCAAAATATTGGGTGAAGACAATAAACAAATACCCTAATGTGAATATTTAGTTTTGGGATTCCGATATACTAAGAATCTTCTCTTCAATCTTTTAAAATTCTGGTATTTCGGAAATGACCGAGCGAGTTGAGGCCCATAGAAGTTTGAATTCTCAAGGATACAATCTCAAGACTGCAATGACCCCAACAAAAATAAAACAAAATAAAACCCCTCTGTTTACTTCGCGGGTTACACCATATTCTGTTGTTATTCCGCACACTCCGCCAAAGAAACGGTGCCAACATCTCAAATCAAGCACCCATTTCTTCGGCAGGAAGATATCTGCCCACGAGTTCGAGCGGGGCGGGCTGTTGAAGCCGCTGGTGACGACCGTGGACGGCACACCGACCTTCCTCGGGGACCAACCTGCGCACGCGGCGCCTGCGCGGCCGCAGCGCCGCTCGCGCCACGAGCTGAGGCAATTGGATGAAAAGGAGCTTATATTTGAGCTGGTGAGTGTTTCAGACTTAAAACTCACAGTAACCCAGTTAAATTAGGTATAGCATAGCAAGAAGAGTTTTACTTGGTGACAGGTGGTTGTCACATACACAGTGTATATACCTAACCTACTACACACATCAAAGTTGTCTCATCATCATTCAACTTAAGAGCTAGGCTCTTGTCAGTGGAGTAATTGCCAGTTTTCTCTGTTCTCTGCCAGCTTTTTCCCCTTCTGTCTTATTTGGCTGAAGTAAGTAAGCCTAGGTCTTCATCTTCCTCCTTTTCCCTTAACTTTGCCCTCCAAAATGCCCTCCAAATAAAACTGTCACGCCGTAATAGGTGTCCCATCATCTTAGACATCAGACTTTGTAAATCAGTTAAATTAGGTATAACATAGCAAGAAAAGTAAATTGTTTTGTTTTACTTGGTGACAGGTGGTTGACACATACACAGTGTGTACCTGTACTATACACCAATTGTTTTGTAATGTCACTGTAACACCGTTCTACCATAAAAGGGCCAGGGTTCAATTAACCTGATAGCACATACATAGACTCAACTGTTAAACCCATTACCTTTCTTGTAGCTTCGCGCATTCGGTTGAAAATAGTTGTCGTTTGTTGATTATCCGTAACCCGAGTTCCAATTTAATTTCATGGCTCCGGTCACCTATAAGTAACCACTATTGAATTAAGATTTCCCTTGTTCCCTTTCAATTTCTCCACTCAAAATGGCAGCCCGAGGACCTATAATTTGTCTGCTTCATTCAGTAATTTAATACAACACCACGACTACTCAGAATAATTGACACCTTATTCAATCAGCGACAGTTGATAAGGAATAAAATCGTTAAAGAATAGGAAGGAATAAATTTGGTCGCGTTTATGTGCATTAAATGTAGATAAAGCAACCGTCAGTCACTCTCGCACAATACTTACTGCTCCAAAAGTGACAGATGTTTTATCCACGCTTATCGACATCGATAAACAAGACCATAATAAAACGGGTACACCAGTACACCTGCTGAGAATCATGTCATCATTCACTCAGCGACAGCTGATAAGAAATAGGATCCGTGGCTGCTTGTGTAAAATCAGGCCCCTACAGCCCCCGTATTTTGGTAGGTTTTTTTTTATCCCGGTATACGAAATTCATGAAATATGGATAAAGCTAACGTCACTCTGTCACTTACATACCTACTGGGCTCTATTCCCAACGGTAAAAACCATACTTATTTGACCTGTTACGGTATTGTTTTAAGGTCAGCCGCCATTACTGTCAACTAAATAAAAGCTATCAAAACGTTGACAGTACGATAACAGATCAAAAACGATATGGTTTTTAGCGCCAAGAATACCGACCCAGGACTCTATTCTACTCAGCAAAATCATATTGCTTGTGACATGTAATCGTATTGTTTTTGACTCGGCCGCCATTACTGTTAAGTAAACAAGAGCTATCATAGCGTTGACAATACGATAACAACGTCAAAGGCAATATGGTACCCTGTGGAATAGAGACCCTGGTCAGCAAGTGACAGATGTTATATCCACGCTTATCCACATCGATAAACTACATCAGAATGGGCCCGCAGGGTCCGGGTCGGTGATAAAACGGCAGCATCAGCGTATCAGCTGAGAATCATTTTACTTCTCATTCATTCGGTGACAGATGATAAGGAACAAGATCCGAGACTGCGTGTGTACAATTAGCACCTACAGCCCCCGTATTTTGGTAGCCTTTCCATTTCTTTCTTCTGTTTTTATCGCGGTAGATAACATTCATGAGATATGGATAAAGCTACCGTCACTCTGTCACTTTCATACCTACTGGGGTCTATTCTACTCGGTAAAATCGTATTGCTTTTGATATTTATAATCGTATTGTTTTTAACTCGGCTGTCATTAATGTCAAGTAAATAGGAGCAATCATAGCGTTGGCAATAGGATTACACGTCAAAGGAAATTATGGTACCCTGTGGAATAGAGGCTATGATGGTTTATTGCCTAACGCACCCGCAATCGCAAACGTTTTCATTTTGATGGTTCGGAGGAGAGTCTGCATACAAAATGAAAACAATAGGGATGCGTCCTGAGTAACATAATAATAATTCTAATTAGTCCGTCAGTTAGATTATCAAAAAATATTGAGCATGTATTTTTTTGCGCGTCAAAGTTTGGGGGTGGGGGCTCGTGACGTCACAACGTGGTAAAAAACCACGCGGAACTTCAACGCACTCATGTCATCGTAATTTTTTGTTTGATTGACAAAAAAATTAATATGTGTTCAATATTTTTGGTCCACTTTGAAGCCGATTGCGATTGCGAGTGCGTTAGACAACAAGCCCTCAGGTCAGAAAGTGACAGATGTTATATCCACGCTTATCCACATCGGTAAACATGACCATAATATGCCCGCAGGGTCCGGGTCGGCGATAAAACGGCGTCCCGCCTGATAATTAAACGTAAACAACACCGTAACAATGTTTGAGCGGATAGCCCACCGTTTAAAACTTCCCGAGATACTTGACCGGATTTAATTACGCGTCGGTCCTTAACCTGTCTGGACGGCGATTTATAATTCGCTGGATGCGCTGTTTTTTAAAGGAAGCTTTAAAAAACCATGCATGTTTAATGTTTAAATTCTCCATTTTTACATAAGAAAATAACCCTCGCAACGCGAAAACAACACTTCATCAAAATCAGGCCATCCGTTTAGCCTTTTGGATATAACAATGAACCATACGAACTGCCCTTCTGAATATAAAGGATGCATGCGTAATTTGATAGTCAAAGCAAATTGAACCCTGTGTGTTAAGAAATAAGGTCACTAATACATTCGTGATTCTATGAGACATACGCCCTTTTTTTTAGTGAGGTACGTGTCGGCAGTAGGGTAAAAACCATCGCCGCAGTCATCACAGATGATTAGATTTCCAGCTTAGACATGACTTTACTACTCAGTAAAACACTATCAACTCAAAATCCTTGCTAGTTTTGTTTCAAGTTTATAGAAGTTGTATTGAAGTTGATTTTAAAATACAGTTGTATTTTGAGTTACTACTGTTTTGATCCAGCAATGCGATATGGTTTTGCCCAGTGGAATAGAGGCCCAGGCAGCGTCGCGTTTCGCTTGCATCGAGCATGCGTTGCGCAATATTTCAAGCTTTAAAGATCTGTCATTATATTAGCTTCATAGTGTACCTACTATAGGTTTGTGGGTATCTGCGGCTAGCACAACTTCTTTTACTCTTATGCGTTTGTCTCTTTTGTTAAATACTACGTCGGGGAGGTAGACCTGAGCGACACACATGAGAATTTATTTTATGGCCGCTCTACACGATGGCCCATCATGGGCGAGCGTAAGAGACGCATTTTCACCTTAGAGCGAGTAACATATTCTTGTGTTTCACTCTTACGCATTACTCTGTCCCTACGTTGACCCATGATGGGCCATCGTGGAGTGGGGCCTTTAAAATTCGCGTTAACTTCGATCGTTACTATATTAATACTAACGTATCTTAAGTTCGTTTAACGTCTCGAAGTATAGCATATCCAAGAAAATTTATTCGTTGTGTAAGTAGTAGGTGCCTCGAGTTTTTAATATGTACTTGTGAATTAACATCGTTAGCAAGCTTCTTCACTTCCTTTCAGCTTGTGGTAATTACAAAATTCAATTTACTTTCTTTCGAAAGGAAAGGATAAACAAGACTACGATTAAATATGAGAGCGATAGGCGTATTAGCTAGACTAGTTGGACTGACAGGCCAAGAGGGACGTAACTATCTGTTAGAATGAGGAAGTCACATACGTCGAGACGCATTTTTTTATTTCATTTCTTTTGGTTGGTTCCATTGTCAACACGTCAGGATCTGATGATGGCACACCTATAGCAATTTGGGTATTTTTCATAGTAACTCGTGCATTGGCTCTTTAAGATGGAACTGATCATGAAGACCACAGATGGCCACGGGAACTACTCAACGGCACCTATTTCGAGGGTGGCTATAGGATATCTCGATTAAGATAGTTGAGCGAATATGTCGAAACACATCGAAATGGTATAAATATTATGCACTGTGACTTTCCCGCGGAGTTGCTTGTTGCGCGTTTCTATAATATCCTATATATAGTCTCTTATTAATTGAGAAGTGGGTCTCCATAATAGCCTAATAATATTATGATCACTAAAAAGTATTTTTTTAACTCAAAAAATAACTTCATTTAAATTGGTAATAAGTCAGTCAAAATTAAGTCAGCGTCCCACAATATATTTAACCACAAACCGACTTCAGTTGGACTGACCTATTACCATTTTAAATGAAGTTATTTTTAACGTTTTTGAACTCGGTTTTTCGTTATTTTTAAACATTGTTTATTGTTTTGCATGATGAATTGTAAATAAGCAATGTTTTCTGTCGACATTCGCGGTCACGCCGGTCAACAACTGTCAAAGTTATAATCAAAACATGTTCCAGAGAGCGGAGATGTCGAAAGTAGTTATGAACAACTCCCTGATGTTGCCAGATTGTGTGGCTTACCCTCGAGTTGAATGAACTGTGGCTTAGCTCTCTATTATTTACGTAAATAAACATTATCAAGAGATAATCTTAAACAAAAGGGCCTAGTACCAAACTACTGAGTTCGAACCCTTGCGTTCGCCATGTACCAATGAGTGTTTCTAACTTATATATTTTATAACTTAACGGCAGCGCACCTGCAATTCCTCTTGGGTTGTGGGTGTTTATGGGTTTTCAGATTTTTCCCCTATATTTGTAGTATGAGACGGTATTACTTGCCAAATTTTATAGTTCTAGGTCAACGGAAAATACCCTATAAATTTTGATTCCCTTCAGAGTCTCGAAATATACGTTTTTAGCGGCATAAACGGCCGTATCTTTTTTTTACGTTAACTTAGAAGTTTGGTTTTTTCACAGTTTCAAGGGACTGTACGATACGTGTCGATACCTCCACGCGTTCCCAAGATAAAGGGTCTTGACATACAGACAGACGGACAGACGGACAACAAAGTGATCCTATAAGGGTTCCGTTTTTTCCTTTTGAGGTACGGACCCCTAAAAAAGCAAAGGGTTTCTTTGGGGGGGCTGGGTTCTAGCTTGAATAGTTTTCAGCGGCATTTTTTTCTTCTTCAATCTTATTTAACTGATTAATATAAGGCTTGTGTTTACACGTGCCATGACGAGTTCCCGTTCAAAGAACCGTTACATTTGAATTGTTATTCTGATGCCTGAAACGTAATCGCTTCGGGGTAGAGTCGAATGACTGCTAAAACGATGTTTGTTGATGTCATGCGATAGGTTAAGACGAACGTACATGTTTCTCTAAACGTGCCCGCACACATGTGCATGTAAGTTGTGTTTACTTTTAGTTGTGTTTTTAAACAAACTCTCAACATTTAATTGATAAATATTAAACTTTTTGATTTTAGAATCTATTTTGAAACTTAAAGGAGAGAACAGAATATAATGATATTAATGATTAGAGATAATATTTAGATAGTTTAAGTGGCGGGGTGCGCTTTAGTTGTTTAAAAACGCAAGGTCTAATATGTCATCATGTGGATTATTTCAAATAATTATCTTATTTAAAAATCCTTGTGAACGCATTTTTCAGGTAAGAATAATAATCGGCATGAGATGACATGTTTTTTTTTCTCCCGAAATAGATTCTCCGTATAGATTGAGGAGCTTTATTGTCGTTGGCCATTTACTATATACGTATATAGACTGTATGACAAATATTTCGCTTACTTACGCATGTTAAATCCCACTATAATGTATAAGTACTATTATGTTTCCGCACGAATCTGTATGCACTTAAAAAAAAAGTAACAGCTACATACATATGTATACGGTGTCAAGTATGGAAAATGAATTAAAGGTTGCCGTCTTTGTGTGTGTTGGTAAAGCTAACCAATGATTCAAAACAAAATTAACACACACACCATGCTTGTATGCTTTAATGTCAGTTGCGATAGTCATTTATTTGTACACATATGCTAATACAAGGCCAACACAAATCAGCTATAATCTATATTGTGTCAATTACCTATAGGAAACGAGAAGCTTGGCGCCAAACGTGATAATAAGTTAAGTAGGCCGTCCACGTTTGTTGTGGCGGCAACACAGACGCAAACGGCATGGCACACACGCGCGATGTGTGATAATTTAAAACATAAACGATGCGTACACGCCGGTGCGCGCGCACCGGCCGATAGCGACGTACTCTTGCTTTCTCAATGGCCAAGGGCCTATACATTGTTACTGTACTTACTGTTGTGGAAACATTTTAGGACGTTTTAGCACCGTCTGATCCGAATTAAAGAATTAACAACGAATTTTTAGACTTGTTGGTGATACTGTAGCTCTGCCTACCCCACTCTGGGAATGAAAGCGTGAGTGTATACGTATGTAAGATCTGAATTTGTCTCTGCTTTTGCAAAAATAGTTATAGAAAAAATATAGGGGGTTGTTTAGAGTGAAATTGGTAACATGATTCAATTTACGCTCCAATTCTGTTGCTAAAAATGGTGGTCGCCATTTGAGAATATTTACCTAAGTTTCACATATTACCACGCAAGACAGATTTTTACCAAGTGTCTCCAATTAATGAATCTAGTCTGGTTTGGGTCAGTTCCTACAATAACAGCTTCGTAACAAGAAACGACCTTATACGTTTGTTTTTCTTGACAATGCGTCTATGTTAAGTTATTCACGGTTTACATTCAAGTTATGTGTTTGCATTTACATAAATTACCCGCGAGTGTATGGTCAGGGACAGGCTTTGTACTGTTGACCCACAATTCAGTTCTGATTAATGTTATAACATGTCCTAAAGCTGGCAAACTAACCGTCTTATTTGAGAAATTTATTTTTAACTTGGTGACTTTAGTAAATGCCAATTACGAAGCTAACTTCAAACAATTTTTCATCAAAAAACATTGCGTTTTTGTTCATGTCTTTAATCAATCTTTTTTTTCCTAGTTTACAAAAAATAGACATCCAAATTAGTGTTGGCATGGTAGCACTTTGTGCAGGGTCCGTCCGGATACCACCATCTAACCAAGCAGCAGTAATCGTATGACTCACTAAAGTTACTGACAGACGTGCTCATTACTAGCACGAAAGCATGCTTTTGCAATTGCTCAATAAAAGCATGCTTTTGTGCCATTGCATGGTGCGACACACGTGCTACTAATGAGCACTTGCTCAATAAAAGCATGCTATCGTGCTAGTAATGAGCACGTCTGTCAGTACCTTTAGAGGCATTTCAATCTTAGTCCTCAGGGTTGTAAACGCATTTGCAGGTCTAATGAGTCATTAATGTATTTTTAAGGAGTTGGAGAGTTGAAGCGCATTGCAGATAACGGAACAGATGACTCGGTTCGAGAGATGCTCGTAGTATCTGTCCAGCTTTTGTTTATGAGCTGTATCTGTCGAATATTCGAGACAAGTGAAGCAGATATTCAGCTGTAATCTGAATAAGTTTTGAGAAACTGTTTGATGTGAATAGCACCAGACTGATCGTGGTGATAGTTGTAGAAAGTTTGACTGGTTTTGGTTGACATGATGATAATGATTATGAGTATTATGACATATGTCATCTAATTTAAGTTTTTCCGCTGTTTAGGGTTTCTGGTTCCAAAAGGGAGTGGTTATTTTTCGTTGATGCACTGCAAAAGATGTTCCAAAGCTTATGGAAAACTGAAGGACGTCGGACGGTGATGCTTTTTAGGGAGTAACTAGACTAGCTATAGGTAGTGTTTGTTCACTGAGATTTCTTAAATAACCTCGTAAATCTTTGTAAAATTTTAATGGAGATTAGGAGTTTGGCATTGAAAGTGTTTATGAGTATGCTGTCATAGGCCGTTGTTCACAATTAATTTAAGTACGTTTTTTATGATCGCCTTCCAGTTAAAACGGGAACAGACTCGGTGTTTACAAGAATTGAGAAGATTTATTTTCTTTGCTATATTCGTCCATATCTAGCTTGTTTTTTACGCCCTAACATAAAGTATTATAACTGGAACGTGTATCTGTGTGTGTCTGTTTGAAGCATTGTAGCTCTTGAACGGATGAACCGATTTGGACGCGGTTTCTTTTAAAAGAAAGTTAATTTAATTTGGTTTGTTTTTAGCTGGGATTTATAAAAGTCATAAACGGAGGTTTTAATCCCCCACAAAAAGAGGGGTGTTTTAAGTTTAAAGGTGCTTTTCCATCGGTGATTCGAGGTGAGACAAGGCGAGACGAGAAATGAAATTTGTATTCAAAAATATCAATTCCTTCCTCGCATCTTCGGTGGAACTGCTTGTTTTAATTATAATTCTCGTCTCACCTCGACTCACCTCGCCTCGCCTCACCTCGCCGGTGGAAAAGCACTTTCATACGTGTGTTGTGTGTCTGTGTGTCTATTTGTCAGTGGCATCGTAGTTCCGAAATGGATGCTCCGATTTGGACGCGGTTTTTTTCCTAAAGAAGTTTAATCGGGGTTCTTGGCTATTGTTCATAATCATCGGTTGACATGTTTAAGAGTAACCGGCTCTGAAAGTAAAGGTCGCCATTATACCTGAGATTTTATCCATTTATAGTAGTTCTCTTGTTTGGTAGTGTACCAAAGCTTGAAGCCAATGTTGTTGGCTCTATGATTACATCTCTTTGTCGCTGCTCGCTCACCCCGCCGATTGACAGACTGAATAAACACAGGGCCAACGGCCCTATTCTGATTCTGACTGAGGTACAATCTACAATGAAGATGCCACATATGCTGCCACGCTTACACAAGAATGAAAAGGGATAACTTTATGTGCTTCCGCGCGAAGAACGTAAGATGGAGATATTTTGCGCGCGCCTTGATCGCAGATTGCATTTTCACGTTTAACAGTCTCAAGGAAATATGACCAAATTTAATATATCCCAAGAACAGACACATAAGCGTTATGGTTATTGAGATTCAGATTGCGGAATACTACCGACGTAGAATAGAGGGCCTGGTTTTGAGTGAGATTGTTTGTTACGCTTTCACGCCTGAACCGTTGAACCAATTTTGATAAAATTTGTTTCGGAAATAGCGTAAGCCCCGGGGAAGAACATAGGATATTAAAATTGGATAGTTCCAGGGCAAACTTAGTTTGTAAAGATAATAATGTTGCTATCCTGCTGAAGTTCTAACTTCGTTGCGATCAGAATCGGCGCGCGCGCGTATGTCGACCGTGAATATTCATAGCGCTCATTGATGACTGTTGTCGGATGGATGCGTCTATCTACAAGCTCCGCATCTACATAAACTCTTGAATCAATGGTATCTCTTATCCGATGTGTATCTTAGGTATACCACTCATGGTCCGCCCGGATCGCTTTCACCATGTTATCTTTAACCTACCGCCAGCTTCAGTAACTATTTATTTGAACTAGTATAATATTTGCGACGACACGTTAGTCTAGGTGGTAGTGACCCTGACTATGGAGCTAGTGGTCGCGGGTTCAAATCCCGGTAAGGGCTGGTATTTGTGTGATGAGCTCTAGTATTTGCTAATGAGTCTCAGATGTATTGTATGTATTTAAGTATGTATTTGTAAGTTTATCGTTTTCTAGTACCCATAGTACAAGCCTAGAGCTTAAGTTTAGGACTAGGTCAATCTATCTGCCGCACTCAGAGACGTCAATTAAATTTAACGCTTGTTTAGTGACGTGTTGTCTTATTCTATTGCTGTATTGCTTATTCTATAGCAAAGAAAAGCAGCAACTTTAATCAGGCATTAAATATAATTGACTCTGAGTGTGGCAGTACGTGGTACTGTCCTCTGATATTTATTTATGTATTAATTTGTATTGCCTGCGGAGTCTCTATTTTACTATATTTTTTTCAAAACCTTTTTTTACCGTTATAACCGCACTATCAATTTAATAAGAGCTATCATATCGTAGCGAAAATACTTTCAATATCGTTTAGTCAATGTGGAATAGTGGCCCTGAATAAAAATCAAAGAAACGGAAAAGCCGAGACTCACTTCCCGAATCAATTTGTGTCTGAGTTGTGAAAGAAAATAGACAAAAAAAACATTTGTTTATCAACGTACAATTCATTCACTACAGCTTCGCTTGTAGCTCTGATACAGTGGTTCACAACATTTTTCCTGCTCAGGCATCTTATAATTTTCGTTTCATAATATAAATAATTTACAATATGAAACAGGAAACAAAATTTAGCACATGCGATAGGTTACCCTGCGCAAGATGTGAATTAGCTTTGCCGGTCTTTTATGGTTTCCATAACCACCAAGAAGTATCTTTATCACCCAACAGACATAGCAATAAATCGTCTATCATTGTCAAGGCCATTCATTACTCATAATTAATCTTTTTTCGCATGACAGCTTTAATTATGTTTCTCGTAAGCAAAGAAATAAATTGCCTTCCTTTACGAGTTGTGGCTATTAATAGCGGCGTGACGACAAGCGTCGTTAATCGGCATTTAGAAAAAAGGGGTTGTATGAATTGAAATGTGTATCTGAATGTCACAACGGAACTCCCAAATGGAGAGATCCGGTTTTTTTTTAATGCTAGTTTATTCAGGGTTATTGCTTCAAGCTCTGAAAGTAGTGATCTTAATTGGGTAACAAGTTTTCATTTATTATCCTTAACGAGCCAGAGGTCACCAAAAAACAGTAAACTCGTATATAGCTGACATCGATGTAAAACAGATTTTGCCCACCAGCCGAACGTTGCGAACCCCTGCCCTAATGGTTCTTTGAATGAAGTTTACTCTGCCCCAATATTTACCCTTAGGGTTAGAGCAGACCCGTATTTTCTCACGTTCGAGTCATTCATTGCCAGTCTGCATTTTACCTTTACTTTGCCTTCGTAGTGTTGAATGGGCACATTTTATGTATGATTAGGAAAATGCACACGAGCCCACAGGCCACCAGCACCCTATTTCACCATAGCGACAATGACACATGACAGGTGACATTTAAGTTTACATGGCGCAGCTTATATGAAACCCAGTGATGTATCAGTATTAGCGTTTTGACTTCGCAGTGTATACCTATATGTCACCTGTCACATGTCATTGTCAACATGATGAAATAGAGGGCTGATGGTAAGTGGGATCGAGACCCATAGATATATGAATTCTCAAGACTACAATCTTAAAACTCCAAAGGCGTTGCCGACCCCTCTATGGTAGTCTTCTCCCCAAAATCGGAATACAACAATGCGAATACTACTGCTTGGCGGTAGGTAAAAGGATAGGATGGTTTACCATCATTTTCTAAAAAACGTTTCATACACTCATCGTCACAAACACAGAACAGAAAAAAACAGTAGAAGTGTCAAGTGTGCGTGTAACGTGTGGGATAGTTATGCGGAGTTCCGCATAACCTACCATACATTTGCCGCGATCGCTTATTTCAATATTTCGATATTTCGATACTTCTAAAATAGGAAATAAATCCAGAAGCATGCCTTATTGTGCTATTTAGGAGTGTAAAAACGATAGCCACACCAAAGACATTTTCCATGGTGGCGTGTTTTTTATATGATAGTTTGAGTATTGGCGACAACAGGTCTGATACTAAGCGAAGCTCATGCCACTTCCACTGTTTTTTTCTATTCCGTGGTCACAAACATATAATTGAGTAAAAAGGTTTTTTTCGAAACTGTAAATATTTCAGGATTTTTATAAAACTAACCTAATCTGTAGGGTTCTACAAGATGGTCCTGAAATAAATCCTGAAATATTTAAAGTTTGGAAAAAAAGCGTTGTACAAAATAATAATGTTTGTGAAATAAATCAGCTTGTGAAATATTGATTAGCAAGACAAGTGATTGGATACCGGATAGGGGATAGTGGTTGCGAACCTAATTTTTTCATACTACATACATTTTTAAACAGAAAAAAAAATCCGACAGTTAAATTTACCTATTAGTTCCCTTTTCATTGTTATATCAAAGAGAAGGACAGTGGAGACGATCCCAGAGGGAATGGTGATATGTGTGTCGATTTTGTATGTTTGTTTCCCAATAAACAAATAAATGTTTGCTACGCGCATGGAGTTTAGAATTTAACACGACTTCTTATGAGCGAAATAAATCTCTATAAATTGTCTAAGTACGGACAGTCGGTTGAACCTGTCCAAACGGAATGACATTGATTCATTTCAAATTGAAAGTGAGGAATTTATCAAATGAATGAGGGTAATTTGCTGCGGCTACTAATTGACGAGAGCTGAGAAGATATTATTGAGTTGCGAACTTGTTAGTTATCTATTTTATTAGTTGCTAACACAGATATTTTTATTTGCACAATTCGCGCAATTAAAAACGAAGGGGATGTGTTTTTTTGAGGATTGGTTTGGTTGGTAGCCCATAAGGGGATTCTGGTATTTGGGAATAGGTATGGGTTTAAATGTATCACTTTGCATGATTTAGATTCAGAAAAGAAAAACATTTGGATTAAGTACAGCCGTACTGTGTCAATCAAGACTTGATTGGTAGGAATATTCACGGTGTAAGTTATTTAACGTAATAATATGCCCTCTCTCGTACAAAGGAAAAATTAGGTGTATTTAACCCTTACTAACCCTTCTTCTGATAATTTAACCTACCGCCCAGCAGCAGCGTTGGCATAAGGCAACCGGGCAATAACTAGCATAGACGGCATCGGCGGTTGGCATCCCATTTGCGGCCTTAGGATAGCAGTAGTTTTGAGAATCCAAATGGTTCTCATCACCACATATATTTCCTTGTATTTGTCCTAATCGAAAACATTACCCGGGACCGCTGGCATCGTAAGGTGACTTCTAAATAGGCTTACCGCGTCCACCCTATCTAAGACCCCCGAACCCAAATCTTTCTGATTATAAACCCTTCAAAACTCCATTTATCAGTATGCGTCCAACTCCTGAGGATTATTGGTCTGGTCACGTTCCCCGGTGGATAATTAATCATTTCGCTTATCAACGCGGACGTGGATAGATGGCCCGGGCGAAACAAATGCTCCCGGATTAGGTGCAGCCGTCCTGTCCCGTGTCAATCGGGACTGGATTGGTAGAAATAACGGTTGAAGTTATTTAACATGTCGTATGAAGGGCAGTTGAGCTTAGCAAATCCTTAATAATATCAGTCTTTCGGAAAGGATGAAAGAAGATTGACGAAAGCGATATACGAAGCGAAAGCGAGTGGAAGGGTCGGAAGGGGCTAGACGTACTTTTTCGAATCAAATCGGAGAAATACTGGAAAAAGGCCGAATCTTAAGTACCAGAAACCGACGTGCATGCATGACTCGATGTTTGAATGTGGAAGAAGCGAAAGAGATTGTTCACTTTGGTCAGGACCGTAGCAGGTGGAAAGAAGTGGTCTCTGCCAACACCTCTGGGAAACAGGCGTGATTTAATAATTATGTATGTATACTGTTCCTTCCTTCCTCCTTCCTACTTATACTTTAACCTATCACCAAGCAGCTGTTCGCATTTTTGTGCTCCCGTGTAGGTATAAAACAACCAGGGAAATTACTAGCATAGACGCATATAATAGTCCTCAGGGTTGGCAGCACATTTGTGACTTAAGTGTGGTGTCAGATATCACTTACCATCGGGTGGCATGACATGTGTGCTCGGTTACTGTCTTTATGCCTATAATATAAAACAAAGTTTTAAAACCTAACTGCATAATTTGAATGCTGGAAAATTCAACGCTTGTCAAGGATATAGCGCTATACGACTTTCGTGCTCGGAATCGTGAGCTAGTAAGAACTAAATGACAAATTCAACATAGATAAAGTTACAGATAAAAATAAGATGTTGTTGACTTAGCTCCTACATAACCTATCTGAGTGTTAATGCCCTCTGGAATTTCTCTAGCCCGTAAAAAAATTGCGTCTCCAAAAACATCCTGTACCCGTGTCTCAGCTAGGGGATTAAATTCGGGCCGAGTTTGATTTCCGAACTAATTTCCGCGCGTAAATATGTTGGCGGACGGCTAGGAGCTTATGCTAAAAGCTATCCCAGTTTTAGACGATTGATTAAACATAGGTAAAAGTACTAGTAGTAGGATTATATGGTTAACTAGAGGAGGCCCGCGCACTCGAAAAAGTTAGAGCCCTTTTAACCCCAAATTGAATTGAATTTCCCAAAACCCCTTCTTAATGTACCCCTAGGATACCCAAGGAATGGTCCCTCCAAAATTCAAGTCCCTAGGTCCCGCGGTTTCAGCTGTCAATCGATTGAATCAATCATCAATCAAATCAAATAAATAGATCATGTGAAACAGAATTTGTGCGCCGCGATGAATTAATTATGATTCACTAAATATTAGCAAACCGTATCATTTTGATATTATAATTTCCTTCCGGGAAATGATAATTTTTATGGTTTTCTCATTTGTATACATATTTGAAAAGAACTATTTAATATCATTATTTAATTCTATGAAAACAGCCAACAAAATGTAGTAGCGGTATTCGTAATAAATTGCGCGCTCGTTTCCGTAGAAAATAAACAGAATTTCAGTTCAGTAGAATAGTGTACGACTACCGCAGCGGACTACTTACCGTGCTCTAACTAAAATCCTCTAAAGTGACCTTACACAGGTTTTCATTTTTCTAAATAGCGTATTTCATTTTATTTTTCTATATTTTTTGGTTTCGAAGATACTTGTACTATCATCAAACATGTCTCAATGCATGATTTTCATACATTTTCAATTCTGTTCTTTGCTCTGAACTCGACACTTTGATTTGTAGCTTAGTGGAGTTTTAGCTAGAGCACGGCAGCCTCAACCGTCTTTATTTTACTCTACCGTAAACTTTTTCTTTTTATTCGTCTAGTAACAACAAACTGCGAACGGTTTTGAATTTTTCTCATATAAATTATTCATAGAATCCCGCAGACCTCCGTATCGTGCTGGCACGCCCATCCCGGGACTAAACACCTAAACAAACTAACAAACCAAATTACTGCTTGGTCAAACCCTCCGCTTTTACTAAGTTAATAGTCTGTTGACTCCCGCCACTTAGCTCGGCTTTGCTTTAATTCATTATATAACTTTATCTTTAAAACTTCCCGATGAAATTGGGTCTCCTTCTTTAGGAGGTGGTAACTCAACCATCAAATTTAGCTTAGAATTAGCGTGGTTTAATTAGCTCTCATTTAAAAAAACCTCGTCGATATCTACTCATCCATTTGGAAGCCAAGACGCGGAATAGGCGCGTCAAACGCATAAAATTGCTCTGGTTAGCGTTCCAAAATAAATGGTAAAAAAAAGAATTTTTGTTTCGTCGATCGACGTGTGTTCTTTTTATATTTGAAAATATGCGTTGAAATTGATTAACAATATTGGATAATTTCCGGAATAAAATGATAATTTCAAAATGTCTAGCTACCACTAAGACCAAGTCCAGACGGAGCGTATTGCGCGCGTGAGCACTCGCGCGTAGACACTCGCGCGTTCCAGAGGTACTAGAGCTACATACATCGCGTCCAGATGCTTGGCTTTGTTTGGAAACGCGCGAGTGTCTACGCGCGAGTGCTCACGCGCGCAAGTCGCTCCGTCTGGACCTGGTCTTAGTGGTAGCTAGACATTGTGAAATTATCATTTTATTCCGGAAATTATCCAATATTGTTAATCAATTTCAACGCATATTTTCAAATATAAAAAGAACACAATGTATTACAACTATTTAATACTGTGAAAACAGCCAAAGTAACTTTGCAATGAAGCCAGTATTTACTTCATTGCGTGGCGAAAGTAATTTCTTGAGAACAAAATACGAATTTATGTTGCGTTTCTGGGTAAAATCCACAGAGTTTCAGTTCACTAGAATAGTCTACGGGTGAGGACCAAAAAGTTGGACGATAGTTAAGCGTATTTAACCATACAAACAACGAAGGCGAAAAAAGTTCCGTTGTTCGACAAAACCTTACAATTGTATGGCTAATTTTCGTGTCACAACGGAAAAGTTTCATAGAAAATTTAATCGAGTGAGTTAGATGCCCGTGAAGTTTACAATAGCGGCCTTTACGTAAAGTTCGGACCGCGGGAAACGCCACGGTCACGCGCCGTTCCAATCTTCTTTACGAACCGTACCTGTAAATGCAACTGCAATAGAAAAATAGTAAAAAATGTACGGTTCGGAACGAAGATTGGAACGGCGCGTGGCGTTTCCCGCGGTCCGAACTTTACGTGTAAAGGCCGCTAATGAACACGACAGCTTTATCAATTCTAACGAAGTGTTGAATTTGAGAATCGAGAACAATAGGGATTTTCACGATCACATTGCGTTCCGGAGTAGCCTCTGTGGCTGAATACACAGTTCCTAAAATAGCTATTTCCGAACACCTTGGTATCGTGCGATAACTGAATTCTCTGAATGCAATGTATTTCAGGAACTTGAAGAGAATTATGTGTACATGAATTACCGAGAGCGTGGAATTGCATATGTAGTGTTTGTACCGTTCGCATGAAAAGGAAAACCATTGAAGTTTTTTTCTTAATTTAATGAGATTTTTCCCTAAACAAATGGAATAAGTATGTCCTTTTTTTGCTTTTAGTCGCTATCATTTATTTAAATTTTCATCTTTATGGTTGGAAATTGCTTATGGGACAGATGAAAATGATATGTAGTTCTTCTGATGACTTCTTGATTAAAAATCATCTATTGCCGACGGACAAAAGGTACTAACTTTTTCTTACTCGAAGGGGAATTTTTTCGTTGCTTTGAATTTGTTACTTTGACTCTCAGTTATAATTTTATAAATAGTCGAGAGAGAAACACCTGTAGCTTTTTCAACTAATTGGGCAGTGCGGCTAGCACAAGTTGCCCGCGACTTGTTTGTCGCTCGGATCTCCCTTCCTATCTAGTCAGTGACGGTAGAGACGCACTGAGCGACAAGCGAGAAAATACAACTTGTGCTACCCGTGCTGATGTATAAGGAGAATTTAAATTTCTCATTAGTTCGAGTCCAAAATATTTATGACAGTTAAAATTATTTGTTTACTTTTACTCTCAATCGGACTAAAATTACTGCTACTTTCTGCCATAATTTTTGCTAACTGTGTAACTTACAGTCGTACCTGCCCAGTCAAAATAATTCTGAGAATTGCGAGAACACAATAAAATAACACGTATATTTTAATGCATTGTAAAATGTATTTAGAATTTGACACCGACATTGTTTTTGTACTTACTTATTTAATAAATATCAAAATAACAAAACTCTTTTTATGCTGATGGTATGGGAAGTAAAGGAAATTTAAATGTAGAATGCCTGTAAACACATATTACCACTACATATGCAATTCCCACGCTCTCGGTAAATCATCTATACTTAATACTAGTTTCTGCCCACGACTTTGTCCGCGTCGATGCTCCCACGGAAACTGTGACTTTCGGGATAAAGCTAGTAATTCAGGATATTAATTACTATTCTAAATCCGTCCAGCCGCGTTTCAACGTGAATGAGGAACAAATACACTCGTCACACACAAACTTTAGCATTTATAATATACCTACCTGTGGTACAGTCACGAACCGGGATTCTTGAGCCACTTGCCATTGTTCGTAATTTAGCCGTGTAATCAAAAACCGATGTCACCTACTGGCTGACAGCTATTCGATTTGCATTACACGGCCAAATTAGAAAATTGGTTAAGTGGCTCAACAATCCCGGTTCGCGACTGTACCTATCCATATGACTAGATCTTGCGTGCAACTATCCGCGCAGAAGCTTTTCAATATTTCCTTGGAAAAAAAACGATTTTCCATGATAAAAAGTAATAAGTGCTAATTTGCTTAAACACAAAGGGCTGGTCGCACTTCGATAAATCAGGATCATGAAGATGAGTCCTCAGTCGGATCGATTAGAATAGGTAGGCTCTAGTGTAAATGGGTAAAAGTCTACTTATCTCGAAATAAGACAGGGTAAAAATCATGTAGGTATATAGCGTTCTAGACTTGTATCCTTTTTCACTTGAACCTCGGAAAACATATAACCTTTTTTTCTACAGCTACAGAGATAAGTAGTCCCTGGATTTCAAGTAAGACTACTTATCGACTAGTCCTGAGAACAATTTAAAACAAGTCTAATGAAAAGGAAGCTTTAAAAAGCAGACTGCATTTCTGTTGTTGTTGTCATTATGTAAAAAAAAATTACCTCTCATTACTTTGATTAAAAATTGATAGTCTATGTCACTCCCACAATCAAGGCAAATCTAAACTCCATCAAGCCGTTTAGGCTGCAGAGCGTATCAAAGAAATAGGCATACATATAAGTACATACGCGCGAGAAACGTGACACTCTGACAGGAAACCCTGCTTTAAGCTTTTTAAGCTCTTCGATGAAATTGAAAACTGAGTTGTATTAGAGAATTATCTAGCAACTCTCTAATCGAAAGAATCTCTTAAACTCGCTTTCGTTTAAAAAACTGCGACCAAATCAACTCTTATCGGGAATCGAACTGGTCGAATATGACAAAACAATAAAGTCGTGTTATGATACAGATCGAAAGAGTCATTGATAGTGATCATTTATATGTACAACACATACACTTTTAAATTAAATAAAAACCGAAAAAAACCCTTCTTTATTATTTTGTCATATTCGACCAGTTCGAATACCGACGAATTTTCAAAAATCCTTAAATGCAGTATTTCATGATATCAAAAATAAAACTTAGTCTCCTTTGCGTAGAATTGGCCATTTCCAATATTTAAGGTAGCTGCCGTTTATGTGGATTTGGTTTTTCCACCCTGTATACACATTTATAAATGTTATAATACCGCTCTTTTTGTCTGGGGTTACATTACGCAAAACGACACAAACGACAATGTTCCTGTCGCTAAGCATCAATAAGGGACCCATTTTGTAGATACCAAGGCAAGCCACGGCGCTGATTTTCATTAAGTAACTTTCTTATGGGAAACCGCTCAAGATCGGATAGAGTGGAATAGGGGGAGAGAGGCCTTTGCCCAGCAGTGGGACATTATGGGCTCATAATAAATAATAATAATAAAACTTTCTTAGATGTACTTATATTGGAGTATTTTCGTATATTCTCACACGAAGCTGAGGTCGCCGTCGACAGATAGACGAGACGTTGACTAAGCGATGTTGTTAGCGATGAGTTATTGTTTGCTCTGTAACTTCCATTTCTTTGCAAAAAAAATCGACAAAACGACGCGATGGAAAAACCATTCGCTTTATAACTAAGATTTGGCGAAAAAGAACTGGTTATATACCGTCTAGCGACTAGAACTTACAAAAATGGCTGATATTTAATGATACCTATTTACAAGTTTTTATTTTTTACTCTCAGTCCATTTGTAAACGAGATCACAAAAATATTTTACCTATTTTACCTACGTATCAATAGTTAGATTAAAAAATCGGTTCCCGGGGCTGAAGGATATCCTTATGTAAAACAGGTTTTAAACTTCAATCTTATTATCTCATTACCTGAGTCTTCTTCTTCTCTTTGTCTTCTCTGATCTTTGTGTTGCGATTTTCTATAGTCAGCGGTGACCACTTCCCATTAAGTTAATCCTATGGATTACTTGCTTCTAGCATTAAATCAATCCCAGTCCTTGTGGGGAGTCCATAGATGGCGGTGATCACTTCGCGTCAGGTGATCAGCTGGCTCGCTTGCTCTTAGCATTAAACCGATCCCTAGCTTTGTGTTGAGAGTGTCCATAGGCGGCGGTGACCACTTCCCAATGGCCCCCCATTTCACCATCCTGACAATGGTAGGTGCCACGTGACAATTCAGCATACATTACCAATGTTAACAAGTTTTCACATCACTGGTATTCATATAAGCTGCGCTATGTATACTCTGAAATATCATCTGTGAAAAAAGAGGCTGGTGATCCGGCTGGTTCGTTTGCCTGTATCATAAAAGAAGAAAAAACTCGGTATAAAGAAATAATAATAATAATAAAGCCATTTATTTCACATTCCTTATTACATTTCAAATGTTAGTGAGTTGTAAGTAGGTTTCCTTAAATTATTGTTAGTATTATGTATTTTATTGTTAATCTTTTTTTTATTGAAATATGGACCCCTCTTTGAGTAAAGGCCTCCTCCAACCTCTTCCAAGACTCCCTGTCCTTTCCTGTCACCTGTATGATGTCATCAGCCCACCGTCTTGTTGGTCTACCCACATTCCTTTTTCCTTTCGGTCCCTTCCATCATAAGGAAATAGGCACACTTATTATCACAGAACAGATAAAACAGTAGAAGTGTCAAGTGGGCGTGTAACGTGTGGCATAGTTATGCGGAGTTCCGCATAACCTACCATACTTTTGCCGCGATCGCTTATTTGATTTATGATATCTCGGTATTTCGATATTTCTAAAATAGGAAATAAATCCAGAAGCATTCCTTATTGTGCTATTTTGGAGTGTAAACACGATAGGCCACACCAAATACATTTTCCATGGTGGCGTGTTGTTTTTATGATAGTTTGAGTATTGGCGACAACAGGTCTGATACTAAGCGAAGCTCATGCCACTTCCACTGTTTTTTCTATTCCGTGTTTATTATCTACTTTAAAAACTTGTTTGACAGACTTTGTGATCGTATTAGAATAACACAGCCAGCCTCGTCTAAATAATGTTATGCATCAGTCAATGCGATCTTGCACGTGGGGCGCGTTTCACACCCGTCCGGACGGGGACGGAGCGCCCGCCGCGCTGGCCGGAATAATGATCGCGTGGTGTTGCCATACGACACATCCATACTACGTAAAATACAGCGTTGGACGGTTTATCTCAAACTGGTACAGTCAACAGGAAAAGAAACTGATGAAAAAGGGTCTCAAAATAGTATATACGATAAATTAAGTCAGATGTCTCTGATTATTGTAGTTTAGCATAAGTAACATAACTCGTAATGTGTCATAAGTAAGTGACATGTTATTCAAACAGTTAAAGTCATTACTGAGTGTTTCAAATTAAACTGATTCTCTAAAATAGCAATAGTCAGTAATACGACCAAACTATCATTCGAGGGTTGAGCGGTCAAACCCGATAAATCGAAATAATTGTTTTTTCAAATTTCAACTGTCTTGATGTATTCAATAATGTTCTTTTTGAATGTAAGAGATCATTATTAATTCTCTCTCTCATTTCCGTCAAGGGTTGAAATAAGTTCCTATAACATCTATTTATACTATGCTATTACCTCGTTTTTTTTTGCAGCATTTTAAATAAAGCCTTTTAACTGCCGTGATTACCCTAGTTTTCAGTTGGAGATTTGAAATTTTGACTTTCTATTGTTTGACACTTTTCACTAACGTAAAAATTCAATTTCATCATTCTTTATTGAAATTTCCTGTAAAGAGACAGTTATGACATCTTTTATCATTCTTTCTTTTGACTTATTAAATATTCAGTTGAAAATGACACTTTGGTATAATCTGTTATAACAGAAATAAATATCTGGCGCATCATGCCAGAACATGTTTCGAAATGTTGATTTTGATCACTTATTTTTGACGTTGACTGTACAGTTGTTTCAGGCTATTATTTTAAGCTGCTTCTCGTGTCAAAGGTTTCTCCTGCCACTATATAATTATTCGCACTTATAAAGCCGTAGTACTGAGGGTCTATTCAAGATAATTACGCAAACTTACAGAAACGTTAGCAGCGTTTGCATCTTGGCTAGGTCTACTGATCGCCCTGTCCATTGCATCACGTGAGATCTTTCCCCAGAAAAAATCCAATTTTCAAGACGTGTATGATGATGAATTGATGATGATGATGATGATGATGATGATTACGACCTTGTTAATTTCAAGGTTGAGAGCAAATATATGGTAAAACGCAAGCTAGTGGAAGACACACCAATGAGCATGGCCCAGTGTCATTTCGGGAAAGTACAAAAGCTTACTTAATAATCACATTCTTTAAATGCCTTGTTCTTCCCCAGGTGAAAGACATTTGCAACGAGCTCGAGGTGCGAGTGCTGTGCCACAAGATCCTGCAGAATGTCTCCATATTGCTGGACGCGGACCGAGGGTCTCTGTTTCTCGTCCAGGGCGACAAGGCCGCTTCCCCGCCTCCTCAGAATGGCAGGTAATGGATCTTTTTCACCCTAGACTCGTATCTATCTGTGTGTGTATTTGTATTTCCTAAACGGATGGAACAACTTGAACGAGGTTTATTTTAATAGGCAGATAGGTTAACGGAGTTGGTTTTTAAGTTTCCAAAGTGGTCTAGTAATCAATTTCTTTGACTGTACACAACGTATGACTAAGAATAAAAAAACAATGGAGAAAAAGCTATTTTAAAAAATAAATCTTTGCCATAAACGTATTTATTCAGAAACTACAAGCTTCTAGTGGCAGAAGAAGTAATTGGAAACAAATATTTATTAAACACTTTCCCGAATCATTATTCGCTTATGTTAATATTTGTGCATTTCGGGAGATGATTAAATATTTTAATTAAAATGTAATGGGGGCTGGATGCGTTGTCAGCTTACCCGCTTTTTACCGGTCGAGTGAATGACTAGAAAAAGATCACGGAATAGAAAAAACAGTGGAAGTGGCATGAGCTTCGCTTTGTATCAGACCTGTTGTCGCCAATACTCAAACTATCATAAAAACAACACGCCACCATGGAAAATGTTTTTGGTGCGGCTATCGTTTTTACACTCCAAAATAGCACAATAAGGCATGCTTCTGGATTTATTTCCTATTTTAGATATGTCTAAATAATGGAAATAGCAATCGCGGCAAAAGTATGGTAGGTTATGCGGAACTCCGCATAACTATGCCACACGTTACACGCCCACTTGGCACTTCTACTGTTTTTTCTGTTCTGTGCACTTGATCGACCGATCGACCGAATTTTCAAGAATATATTACCTCTGGACTTGCAGTATTCCTAGACACGTTGGATGCGATTTCATTTCCAATGTCGCCTCGTTGTCGGACTGAGTTTATGATGTCTTGACGGGCTTTACTATTTCTACCGTCTCACTTTATTTATACCGCTGTCTTTATTGAGTCATCCGACCAGAATTATAAACTGGGATATTGGAAGCGTACATTTTAGTTGTTGGTCAACTGTGTTTTGTTTTTAAAAGTGGCTCTGACTGCCGCACTCAGGGACGTCAAATAAATTTAATGCCTGTTTAGTGACGTGTTGTCTTATTCTATTGCTGTATAGCAAAGTGACAGCAGCAACTTTAATCAAGCATTAAATTTAATTGACGTCTCTGAGTGCGGCAGTATGTATGTATCTTACAGACTCGAATAAATGAAATGCTACTATATTAAGAAGCGCGACAGTCCTATCAATCTGCAATAACATGTGTCCTACGTCTAAATAGTAATGTAGCAATTTGATTGAGAAAAATTACAGAGGGCTATCGGTAACTTTATGTGTGTGAAAAAGACAGCTATCATTCCCTCGGTTTTCGTTTTCGACAAAAAAGAGATGACTATAACGTGTGCATGTGTGTGTCTGTATCTATGTCTGCTTGTGGCATCGTAGCTTCGAAATGGATGGACCGATTTGGATGCGTTTTTTTTTAAAAGAAAGCTTGTTTAATCGGGATGGTTCTTAACTAGGTTTCATGAAAATCGGTAGTGCCGTTTAAGAGATATTAGCTCTGAAAGATTTTATCTATGTAATAAGTATAAGAATTATATCATAGTCGTGATTACATCGAGAGTGACCAACGACTGCCCAAAAAAAGGAGTGTTATGTTTTCAGGGTTCACGATGTATGTATGTATGTACGATTCTTTATTCCACCATAACTTCCAAACGCCTGAGCCGATTTAGATGTGTGTGGTATCGTTAGAAACCTTTCACCATCCCAGGTGACATAGGATACTTAAACTGTTAAAATTGAAATAACAACAAAGGAAATGTCAATTATTAACATAGTTATGTAGGTATATCGACGACAATATTTAGTTACTAGCTTTTGCCCGCGACTCCGTCCGCGTAGAAGTCGTTTATCGCTGCTCCCTCGGGATCTGTCTGATTTTCCGGGATAAAAAGTAGCCTATGTCCTTCCCCGGGACTCAAGCTATCTCCATACCAAATTTCATCCAAATCGGTTCAGCGGTTTAAGCGTGAAGAGGTAACAGACAGACAGACAGACAGACAGACAAACAGACAGACACACTTTCACATTTATAATATTAGTATGGATTACTAAGGGCCTGTTTCACAATCGTCAAGTAAAGCATATCTGACACATAAATTTAGCCCTTTCCTTTTCTTACACTTGAACATAGACAAGGAGAGAGCTAACTTTAACCGGCACAGAAATTTACTTGTCGATTGTGAAACAAGCCCTAATTCTATTACTATTTACTCAGTGATAACGCATGTTTTTTTTATCTTATTTGATATAAATAAGGTACTTATGTCAATCGTAACTTCAAACATATAACGAGGCGTAGACATTTTGTTCACTGTATGTATTTTTTTATACATATCACATCACATTCAAAATTAATTCCAATACAAAAGTATTAAAGCTCGATTTACAATGCTCCGCTTTTATGTGAATTGGTTTTGAGTAGGTGTGAAGTGTGATCATTGCCAATCTCCTAACAATGTATTTTCAACGTTAGTTTTTTCAGTTGTGTTCAAATTTAGTTTTCTCAGTTGTGTGTAACCTATTTATAATAGTGGTAAGACATAATATTAAATTTAAACCAGTGTAAGCATGAATTCATTGAGTATATTTGATTCATTGCTTTTCTTTTGGGAACTTTAATGTTTTTTTGTCAAGAAAAACAATTTATTTTCGACGTTAATTTAGTTTTCTCATTTGTCTGTAACCTATTTATAAAAGTAGTGACACATTATATTAAAACCAGCGTAAGCATGAATTCATTGTGTATATTTGATTCATTGCTTTTATTTGGGAACAATAATGTTTTTGTCGAGAAAAACATACTTATTAGCAGACCAGCGGACCTAGCATGGTTGCGATTGTCACGTGACAAAATGTGGATAAAGCTACCGTCACTCTCGTACTTATAAACGTGTCGGAAAGTGGCGGATGTTTTATCCACATTTTATCACGCGATAAAGGCAGCCATATTCGGCCCCCTGCTTCATTCTACTTGATAAAACCTAATAGCTTTTGACATGTCATTGTTATCATATTGTCAACGTTCCTGTAGCTCTTATTTAGATGCTTGACAGTAATGGCAGCCGAGTTAAGAACAATACGATGACTAAAGCAATATGGGTTTACCGAGTAGAATACAGCCGTAATAAAATGTATGTAAAAATATACCCACTTTAGGTCCAAAGTCAATCTGAAATTCTACAACAATAAGGTTGAGTTTCCTTAAAGTTACAATTGACTTGACATCTCTAATGACATCAACGACTTGAAGCATATTTTTCTTGAAATGGGTCACAAATTGACGTTCGTGACCACGGAATAGAAAAAACAGTGGAAGTGGCATGAGCTTCGCTTAGTATCAGACCTGGTTGTCGCCAATACTCAAACTATCATAAAAACAACACGCCGCCATGGAAAATGTTTTCGGTGCGGCTATCATTTTTACACTCCAAAATAGCACAATAAGGCATGCTTCTGGATTTATTTCCTATATTAGAAATATCGAAATATTGAAATAAGCGATCGCGGCAAATGTATGGTAGGTTATGCGGAGCTCCGCATAACTATGCCACACGTTACACGCCCACTTGACACTTCTACTGTTTCTTCTGTTCTGTGTTCGTGACCGTATGTTTTGATTTTGTTGGAAATAAAATGTTAGAGCCAGAATGGATTCGGAATTTAAAACAAAAGACAGAGGTTATTATTTTAGCCTGGCTATTGTATAGTATAACAAGTAGTCCTTTATTTGCTTAGGACGACGATTTGAGTAGACTCGGCACTGGAATATTTTGTTAGAATGGGAGCACACTGCAAGGTTATAGTGTTGAAATATTATATAACATTATAATAAGGTCACTCTTTTTTATTAATATAAGAGTAATGCGTCTTGCCTGACTAAAGATAATAAATATGATTTAGGAAGATAGACGACCCATAGTAGCTTTTTTAGTTTTAGTCGCGGCTACTTTTGTAACTTTATACGCCATGGTTACAAGAAGAACGCCGTAAAAATAAAGAAAGTTATCAGCTATGCTAAAAGATATGCATTAAAAATCAAGTTTTGGGGAATTTCAAAAAAATAGCACACCTTTGACTTTTTCTTCAGATTTGGGAAAAAAAATGCACGTTGGTCGGGATCATCATTCTGAACAAGAAAAAATAGTACTCCCGATATGTCCCCAAAAATATGTATGGAATTGTCCGTTTTGTTACCAAAATCTAATACAATTTTTTTTCCCAAATCTGAAGAAAAAGTCAAAGGTGTGCTATTTTTTTGAAACTCCCCTTTTATAAGATTACTAGCTGTTGCGTGTTGCCCGCTCCGTCTGCGTTATGTTTCGCTACTAACGGCAAAAAGTGCCAAATGTCCGTTCTCGGCGTTCAAGCTATCTCCACACCAAATTTTATCGAGATCCGTTAAGCGTTTTAGCCATGAAAACGAAACAAACAGCCAAAGTTACTTTGACATTTATAATACAAGGTGACACATAAGTTGTGATATAACTTATCACCAGGGTGTTCTACCCACAAATATGAACAACTTTCACTATGGGACCAACTCTGAAATCACGAAAAAAAAGTCCTCAGTATTCAGTACAAAGTAGTCCTGTGTTGGGTTTGAGATAAAATAATTTTAAATCAGCTCCCGGTCTATGTAGGTTAGGAGAGTAACTACGGCACAACCCTTCAGTTTATTCATCGCAAACATTTCCTCGCGTCACCGTAAAACATACCTTCCAAATGTGCCTAAAAGCATCAAATGACACGCATCTTCGTCTCCAAATATTATACGCCCCTTTCAACCTAAAAGGAAACATAATACATCTTACAAGCCATAGTAGATCCAACTCTATTGGGTTACGAATAAGACTGAATTGCAGTAGGAGTTATATAGTTTTTGCGCCTATTTTTTTTCAAGGACGGAGCATATATTCTGTTTGTCAGATGTCATTGCTGTGTCTCGTATGAACACTCAGAGGTATTAAAAATGAATGGGATGGGACGTCGTCTGTGCATAGTGAAAACACTGAATGCTATGTGACAGTAAAGTAATAAGCGGAATCAGTGATGTGCTTGAATTTAACCCTTCTTTGCATGGTGATGGTGTTTATTAATAAAACGAAGTATTGCTCAAAACTGTATTTATTTGCAATTTATAGAATAAAACATTTTTTAATAGAAAGTAGGTGTGCTCGCTTGGAGAATTTGGTATTCAACAATAACAATAAAGGTAGACATTCATGTCATGACTCTTGTTCAATTATGTATTGAACAGATGGAAATTTCCATCATAACATAATACCAACTTTTTGGAAATATTTTGTATTAATTTTTTTACGCTAATTCAAGATCATGTTATTATTTCATTTTTATGTTATTAAGGGTTAAAAGCAGTCAGAAATGAACAGTGGTTTGACTCAGTTTCTTCGCTGATTTACCGAGTAGCATGTATTGAGACGAGGTGACTGGTAAATTGGTATAGAAAGAAGCCTACTACTAACCTTATAGATAGACTATTGGTGCTCTGAAAATAAGTGTTTTTAATGGGGTGCCATCTATTTGGCATAATTTTTAATATCCGAAACGTATTAGATATAATAAGTGTCGCATAATTTATTTGCGCCGAATCATAGACTTGCCGAAATTTTATTTGGCATAAATCTTTATTATCCGAATGGTTGTTTACCCGAATAGTGTGTTAGCATAATATTGTCATGGTAGAATTTCATTATGCATAATATTGTTTAGCATATTTGTAATTTAGCAGAATTTTGATAGCCCAAAATCCTGTACGAATTTATGTCCGAAACATTTTTTTTGTTAATTCGGCGAAATAAGCTTATGCGAAAACTGACTTTCTGCAAAACTAATTTATGAGTAAGTAATGTTCTGCCAAGTTACTATTCGGAATTCGGAAAATATACGTAAAACCAATTGGATATGCGTGATAGAATTCAGTGACATAAAATTATGCGAGAATAGTTTCTGCACAAATACAATTCAATTTAAACAAATTATGCAATATTTAAATATGACTTTAAAAATAAAAGAACCTTTTTAATGATATCTATCTGAGTTTTTTAAAGTCGTGATTAATAGCAAAGAATCATGTGGCACCTACAGTTACCGCCCTCTCGCCTCGTCAATGTTGCGTAAAGTGCAAGTTAAAATGTTAATACAATTTTAAACTTGGTCGTAACCTGCCAAAGAATTACGCGAGTTTTTCCAGTGAGCTCAAGTTAAAGTCTCGAAGCTACACTTTCCTCAAGCGCTTCGTAAAAGAAAATGCTCAAGACGGAAAAATCTTGGATGAATTTAACGATACCATCTCGAGTGCACAAAGTTCAAAAGTCGAGGATGTGCGGTTGTCTCATACTTTATACATGTGCATGGCTCTTGTATTATATACTACCCTTTCTAACGCGACTTAGTTTATCGTTGTGCCCTTAACTATCACAGTTTTGAAGACAATGTATCCTTATGAGCTAATACAGAACATGAACACAGAATTTGTGCAGATGTTTATGCATAATTAAATAAATATCAGGGAACAATGTCACACCAATTGACCTAGTCTCAAACTAAGCTCTAGGCTTGTACTATGGGAACTACTTAGACAACGATATTAATACTTTCATAGATAAATATATACTTGAATACATAGAAAACATCCATGACTCAGCAACAAATATTCGCGCTCATCACACAAATATCTGCCTTTACCAGGATTTGAACCCAGGACCGCTAGCTTCGTAGGCAGGGTCATTACAACTAGGCCAGCGCGTCAATAATTGAACGGCAATCACCTATATGTGCTTTTATGACGCGTTGGCCTAGTTGGTAGTTACCCTGCCTACGAAGCGAGCGGTCCCGGGTTCGATTCCCGGTATAATGGGTGCGCCAAAGTTCATATAAAATTGCAACTCCGATTATTGGAACTCCGAAATTTTTTCTCATACCATTTTACATCATAATGATCACTCCTCAAACCCTTCATAAAAAATGTTTATACTAATGATCGGAACTCATACTCATCTGAACTTGTAACGCCAATATTCATGGAACCGTACACTTTTCAGAATTTCTTAAATATCTTACGCGTAGATAAAATTAGGTTATACTCGAAACTCGAATTCAAGACCAAAATCCTAACCTCAACGGGCGCACATTCGCTGTGATTACTGCATTTTGGTTTAAGTGTAGGTATTTTTATCAATAAAACTTACCCTAATATTACTGGTTACACGAGTTCTAATTCATGTTTTTATGAAATAATGTTATAATAACTAAATAATCAAGATGGGAACTGTCAGATTTTGGTCTTGAATTCGAGTTTCGAGTATAGGTTAGGTTAGATTTATAACAATCCTCAAAAAGTAAGAGTTTGTTAAAAAAATTCATTATGAGTTGCGATAGGTATGAGCAAAATTTTTCGAAGAAATGAAGTATGAGGAAATTTTTTCGAAGAAATGATGAGTATAGACACAAATCGTTATTTGTATAAAAAACCTAAAGACCTATTTTATATGAGCCAATATGGACCCCGGTATAATAATTTGTGTGATGAGCACGAGTATTTGTTTCTGAGTCTTAGATGTTTTCTTCTCTATGTATTTTATATCGTTGTCAAGTAATCGTAGAGCTTAGTTTGGCACTTCGTCAATTTGTTTGAGATTGTCCTTTGATATTTATTTATTTATCTACACTAATAATGTGGTAAAAGAGGTATAATTGTGTTTCTGCTGAAACGATAAAAAATCACTCACTGAGAGCTACAGTATACCTGCCCAAAAAAAAGTGTTTTTTTTTAAATAAAATATCAAATTGAGGAGGTCGGGTCACTAGTTAATGCAATTTTTTACACGTTTAGTACCAATTTCAAAATTCAAAAATTCAAATTCAAAATTCAAATTATTTATTCAGTAAATTGGCCACATGAGGGCTCTTTTACACGTCGGTAATATGTAGTGAATCTACTAGCGCTTCGGACAAGACCATCATTGCGGAGAAGAAGCGCCGCAAGAAACTCCAGCAGAAGGTCATTTTTTCCAATCATAAAATACAATAATACTCAAAAGTAACATTACAAGGTAATAAAGTAAAAAATAATTATTTAAAAAAAAAACTATCACCAAACGTTACACGTTAATCGATGTTAAATAAATGACTGTTAGTTCATACATTTTAACAGCTGTTAACGATCTAATCGTGTGTTAAGTTATTGGTCAAATTCGACATATTATTAGTAATGATGATCTTGTAGGTACACTAACATTTCGAAGATGTAATTTTTGATGGATTGCTTTTAAACATTTCAACTCCGATCCCAACTCCCCCAGCTGAGTGCTAAGTAATTATTTTTCTACAATTTCACTACTTTGTTATTTACGAGTCTAGGTAATTGCTTTTCTCTAGACATGCGTCCACTTTTTGCAGTTGTAGGAGATCCCTTTAAGATAAATGTTTGCAACAATGTAATGAGAAAAACAAGAGCGAGGAACATGCTTGTGATGTAGTTTTACCTGTTGGGAAACACATGTTGCGATCTATAAAAGTTTAACAAAGCATAAGTAATTGATATAGCATTAAACTGTTGAATGCATCACAGCGTACAGACAAGTACAAGGATAATAATGATGATGATAATTATGTGTAATGTTTAGTATAAAAATAAACAGTCTAATTTTCATTTTACATAACACAAATTGCATAATTTCGATCTCTATAATTAACCAACGATATAATAATCATGACATGATGCATAAAACGAAATGCATAATTTCTAAAACTATAAGTTCATAAATTAAAAAGTAAATATTTCTAACGACTTTCATTAAGTACTATTAATGTGGTCACAGTTCTAACCTAAACTAGTTAGAAGAAATTGACTAAAAATGCATAATAACAAGAAAATGATACGTATACTAAATGAGAGTTATGTTATTCAAGCCTATGCCTGATGAAATTATACAATTGGTTTTTATGCTAAACGTTCATTATGCTATTCGTGGTTAGTTAAATGAAATTATACAAAATGTTTTTAGACTGATTGAAATGCACCCTTTATACTTGTGTACCTTATGCTATTGAATTGTACTCGACTGCATACTGAATTCGTACATCTCTTTTATTTCAACTTTTGCAGGATGCAACTTTTATTTGGCTTAATTAGACAATGGTTTTTGCGGAGTATCTCATGGGAGGAGATCATGACTCAACCTACGTCGTCCGCCGTTCTTCCCTCTGTCTGTCCGTTCGTCTGACCTACCTTTTAAGGGTCGTATCGTATGAACCAAATTAGGGAACCGGTTGAAATTGGAATGGTTTTTATAGTATTCTTTATCATTTAATAAGTGGTTATATTGTGTGATGGTACGACAGATGATTTTCTTAAAATGGTTTAGACGGCCCTTCAAGATGGAGTGCAGTAGCTAGCAGTGATCTTTACAAGTTAAGCTACTGGCACGAAGTGGGTCGTGAGAATTTTGGAAGTAGCAAGTTGGGAAACGAGTCAGGACTTGCCGCGAGTTCCGCTTTGTTTGCAGTTTATTAAAAATAAAATACATTTATATAAAATATCGAAACCGAGATATTAAAGATTTCAATTTTAACTGTTTGGAACTAAAAGTACGCCCTCCGATGCACTTAAGAGTATTTCATTAGGGTCCATATTGGCTGATATAAAATTGGTCTTTAGATTTTTTATACAAATAACGATTTGTGTCTATACTCATCATTTCTTCGAAAAATTTTGCTCATACTTCATTTCTTCGAAAAATTTTGCTCATACTTATCGCAACTCATAATGATTTTTTTTAAGAAACTGTTACTTTTTGAGGATTGTTATAAATCTAACCTAACCTAACCTAATTTTTTCTACACGTAAGATATTTAAGAAATTCTGAAAAGTGTACGGTTCCATGAATATTGGCGTTATAAGTTCAGATGAGTATGAGTTCCGATCATTAGTATAAACATTTGTTATGAAGAGTATGAGGAGTGATCATTATGATGTAAAATGTTACGAGAAAAAATTTCGGAGTTCCAATAATCGGAGTTGCAATTTTATATGAACTTTGGCGCACCCATTTCATTATTTAACAAACTATATTTATTTAAAATAGATCTATCATAATATACAACTTATTACTAACATAATAACTAACAACAAAAGAACGATCACCTAAAAAAATATGACTAACAAATAACAACACTTTTATCCAAACCCCTTTATATTCTGTAATGAAATTTGCGGTTTTGGCTGTAAGACTCAACGGCAAGCAGCAGATGTTCTAAAATTGCTTTTAAATTATTCATTTTCAAGGAACTCAGTGTAAAAAGTCACAGCTGCGGTTAGGTCTGTTTATGTAAATAGTAGCATATAATGGCGAGGAAGTATATTTTTTAAATTTATATCTTACACAATTATACAATATTTACAATTATACAATTATTCATGATTTTTTTCATAGCTTAAAAATAACCAAGATAATAAGCCAACAAAGATTTGTTCCTATCCGTTTCTAGCAAAACAGAATTTAACAAGGAGTTTATATGGCCGACCTGTTACATGATGCCACAGTGCGTATCGGATCTCTCTGTCTAACCGCTGTCTAATTAGCAGATTAAAATGCTTGTATCATACGAATTTCTTGGCTAATTTTAATTTCAATTTCAATTTGTTGAAATTTAAATTGATTGAACAGAAGCTAGTTATTCATATTTACTGCTTTAAAAAGTAAATGAATTGCGTTTGAAACCTGTCCTGTAGACGGACAAGTTTTTTCGACGGGAATTTTTATTTTAATTAGATTCCTCAGCTTTGTCCCCGTTGCTGTCGGAATCCGTGCGGATTCCGGAGCCGCGCGATTTGAGATTCCGTGAAGTATGTCATGGCTTTGAAACCCTTTGTAACCCCCGATGCAAAAAGAGGGGTGTTGTAAATATGACGTCCGTGCCTGTCTGTGGCGTGGTAGTTTCCAAACGGATGAACTTGCTTATAAAATGCTGGTTTTTATCCAAACAACTAGATCCACTTTGTTAGCATTTTTCTGATAGCTATGTTAGTATATATAATATACAGGGTGGTACTCGATAAACTGTACATATTGAAAGGGATGAAATTTTAGGTTAATTTATCGGTAAATCAATTTAAAAAAAAACCACTGGTTTTTTTTACAGATTTTTAAACTTTTTAGTAAAGTTTAGGTAGTACACTTACTTGTGACGGTGTTACTTTTGATCTAACAACCCAAAAAAGATAAAACAAAATGCATAGTATTGACATTAGTTAGGTTTCTAATAAGTAAGATTAGTAAGATCGCAGGAACGCGGCGGATGCGAAAAGCACAAGACCGGTCTGAGTGGAGAGCCTTGGGGGAGGCCTATGTCCAGCAGTGGACGTCTTTCGGCTGACATGATGATGTCGATGATGATAATAGAAAGCAATAATTTTTACTTCATAAAACACGTATAGCTTAAAATGTGCCGTATTCCTTTGTTACAATTTGTGCGGTTTTGATGAAACTAGTTGCTCGTACAGCCTTTGAACGAGATGCTTAATTGTTTTTCATTGTTTAATTAATTACGTTCAGATTAATAAAGACAAATCGACGGTAACGAACGGTTTGAAGGACGTTAATATAATTTAGTAATTAAATACATTTTAATAAAGAGGAACAATATTCCTAATTAAATTTAGGAAGTAAACAAGTGCTTCCTTCGTTAATATTTAATCGAGTTTTCGTTTCTTTAAAAATCATTGGGACGCGACAGCAAAGCAAAACAAAAGAAAAGAGAACTGGTTTTTTTTCGTTCCGGTAGTGCTTTTAACCAGAATGTACCTAGTTTCTAAGATATCTTATGCAGATTCGATTCTTTTTCATTTTGTAAAGAAGTTACACATAAGGTGAGGCGGGGGCTATTGAAACTTTTCATACTATTTTAAAAGTAGAACACGTTTTAGTATGAATAGTTACAATAGCCCCGCCTCACGTTACTACAAATTTTTCGGTGAACATGACGCTAGCAGTTGGTTTAACAGGGCGGCTATCACAAGTTACCCGCGACTTGTTTGTCCCTTGCCTATCCCTGTCCTTTGTTTGGTAGTCTGTAACGAAAGAGACGCACTGAACTACTATTAAAAGACAAAACTAGCCTAGCTGTACAAGTCAATTATCACTGCTATTATCACCTAAACGCACGATTTTTGTAACAAAACATGGCACACAATACATTCTGAAGCCTCATTCAAAAGCAATCAACTATATCCTCAGAAATAACACCGTTTACCAAACGGCAACTTTATAACAACGCTGTGGTTATGACGAAGGCTCGAATCATGACAATACCCAACAATAACTGACAATAAGTCCTTAAACTGTAAGCGTGGAGCAAACGCCAAGCCGGGGGAAGAGCTGGGTTATTATTCGACGTTATAGAATTCGCCGTTGATCAAGAAAATAGACCACAAATTCATATATTCTCACTGCTAAATCAAAACCGTAGTAACTCAGAATACAACTGTACCTATTTTAAAATCCACTTTAATACAACTTCTATGAACTTGAAACAAAACTAGCAAGAATTTTGAGTTGATACTGTTTTGATCTAGCAGTGCGAATATCCGTACGGATCGCTACCACACTCTTATCCATTAGGGGCCCCATATACGGAACGGTCGAGTTCAGACTGAAATCGAGCGATGGATTGTACGTGTGTGGCAATATCGCATCAAAATTTCAATAGAAATATGCATCGTAACGATATCGTTTCGGATCGATCGTAACGACGGATCGCTCCGTATATGGCGGGCTTTAACCCACCGCCAAGCAACAGTGTTCACATTGTTGTTGCTATAAGATAACCGGTGAAATGACTAGCATAGAGGCATTCCATGTACCTCAGGGTTGACAACGCTTTTGAAGTCTTAGGATTGCATTCTTGAGATTTTTGTAATCTTGAGAATTCGAATGTCTATGGGTCTCAGATCCCACTTACCTGAGTGCTTGTGTGTTTTCTCCTTGCCATAAAAAATAACAGAGCAAGATAAATGGGTGAATCAACTTTTCTTTGTAGCTCGTTGCCATGGTGACGTCTCCTGGGTCACTTGTTAAAACTATGATTTCAAAGGATATAAGTCCACTAAAAATCAGTTTTATTGGCAATTACAAACCCATTCTTTTACGGCTTTTCTCCTGATTGTGCTATAGTATTGTAACATTTTTTCTAAGAAACTCTATCACTGTTGTGCCCTGGCTTACGGGACAGAATAACAACAACACAAAGTTGATCCACCCAAATACGAACTTAACCGAAGAAATACGACGTCACTTAATGCTGACCGTACAAATCGAAAGCTAAATATCGTTGAAAGCACAGTGCTGCTATAACTGGCAATCTAGAAGCCTCTTGGTGTAAAAAACGAAGTTAGATCAAGATTCAGCCGTTGTCTGCTAAAAATTGCTTTGAAAAGTCGCTCGTTTACTTTCATCCGTAGAAAATGTCGATTAGATCGGTAAAGAATAGCAGCGCAAACAAGTATCACCCTCGAAACGATGTCACGCAGCGAACTTGGCCGCTTTTATTAAAAAACCTTTATTGCGCAACTTCAGGGTTTTCGTGTTGGCGGGTTTTCTTATTTTCATGTCGGTGCGCAAGTTTTTACACGTCACTCTTGTCTTGATGGCGACATGGTTTGCTTTTTTGATGACATTTAATATGTTTGTGGGTTTGAAGCGGTTTGGTTGTGGAAAACGTGACGTCGTTTACTAAAACTTAAGCATTATGATATGACTCATGGCATGGCCATGGGCAAGACTTGAATCTATATCTATATAACCAACTCTTAAGCTTCAGTATTTTTTTCTCTAGACAGTCAAAAGTATAATTCCTTGAAAAGATAATACTCTATTTTCTCATTGATGTTAGTTTACTATTTTAGCTAGTTAAATTTTCGCAAAATTCGTTCATTAAATTAAATTATATGAAATTAATATTCGGAATCTGAAATGTCAAGTGTGAAGAGACTTCTATTTGAATTAACGTTTGAATGGGTCTTTTATCATGCTAAATAAGCATTGTATAACGAAAACAATTTGCATCGTGAAAATTATATAAGCCCCTATCTCGGCTTTAATTTTGACATAGACATTGAGTTAGAAGCTTAGATTCAGCAGCATAAACATTGCGTACAATATAATAACATTGGCAGGAATAATATTCTCAATGTCGAACTTTTCGAAATTTTAAGTAGAAAACCACAAAGTTGTGAACCTCTTTGTAAGAGACATATAACCAAATCGTCCTCGTAACCGTACCAGTCCTCTTCTATCGGCTTTTGTCGTCAATTTGGCCAAATTCCGGCGATAACCGTAAAACCTTGGTCGATTCTACCTTCACGAATCGAACGGCGTATTTTTTGAATCTGCTTCTTAGAGAAGAGCGGTTATTCGTTTGAAGTATGGTAGAAAGTATAGTTTCTACAGCCAAGTGTGACTTCGTCAGAACTTAAGTTCGATGATAGTTTTGTGATACAGAAGACCTAACGGTAGCTAGATAGCAATGTAAATATCCATAGTTTTAACGAACACCAAACTTATGTATTACCCGGTTTTAACAGAGCCAAATCAGGAAGAAAAATTATATCACAGCTTTATATTACCTACGCGTTTCTTGGCCTGCCCTCGGAAATTGTATTTGATATCATATACTTCTTGATATAAAACGCGGAAAGATTTGGTTTCTTCGGATCAAAAAAATACTCATTTTGTATGTAACTAAATGCAAATTTTAAAACCAGAAGCAATATCTTCATTCATAAATGTTAGAAACAATCATAATACCCGTATATTTACATAAAAAAATCCACTTCTGTACCAGCCACATTTATTTAATCTCCAATAATATTAACATTTGCAATACGTCAATGGCCTTTACCAATTTTTGCCAATGACGTGAAGTTAAAAGTAACGAGTATTAAAAGAAAGTATTTATACTTGCGGGTATTTTTAGAATTGTCCCAGTGCCAGTACCTGTTACTGTTACGGGGGTTGTGTAACCAGGCCGAGTGCCAGATGCTACTCGCAAGTCAAGGAGCAAGTCATTTGCTGGATTGAAATTCATGAGATCCTACGAATCTGCATTGGCAACAGGTTACCTTTAATATTGCAAAAGTTATGACGATCCTGAATGTATAAAGGGGGAAGTTTGGATGTCTGATTCTTTTTATGTTGGAATAGAGAACACCTGGATTATTATTTTAATATTTTTTTGTTATATAAGAACGAAGAGGTTATGAGTTGTGTAGGGGAACTCATAGTAATGTTAGGGGGACATGTTTATGACTTAATGCAGTTCTAAAGATGTCAATCATTTCAAATATGTTCGGTGTTATGAGAATGTCTGCATACCTATTTGTGAAATTTAAGTTATTTGTCAACAGTTATTCAAACGTACCTAATTTATAGTGATATATTACAATGACAGCACATTCACAAGATGCTATGTCAAGATGAATCATTGACCTCTTCGATTTGGTACTTCTGGCAGTGGCAGACTGTATGAATAGTCGACCAAGCAACTCCTTTATTACCCTTTCGACTCTATTTGTAAGACGTTAGGGCCAAAAGTCGACTGTACATATATGCTAATGATATCAATCGGCAAATTGGTTAATCTCGCATTTCTATGTAAATAATACAATATTGGGCAATTGGCTAAAAGCCGAGAAAATCTCAAGAGCAAGGGCAAAGGGTCATTGCGGAGGGCAATTGAGAGGAACATAATGGTATGTTTTGTTTCGTTCATCAATATTAGAGTGTTGACGGGTAGAAGAAGGAGGGAACGAGGAGAATGCTACGGGAAATAATAATCATAGGCTAATATAAATAAATCATAGTGCCCTTGAACTCAATCATATAGTCAAATATTTATTGTAAAGGATTTAATGCCTGTAAAGCAATAAGGCCAGAATAAGACGCTGCCTTGATAAATTACGCGCTTCTGGACTTGTATACGTCTAGGCCCTGACCTTTTACATTGTATCATCTACTTTAGAAAACATGTGATTTATGGTAACAAGTTTTTGACTCCCGACTCAAACATGGGTGTTATTCTGTAAGCTTGAAAGTTCTATCTAGGGTTTCTAAAATATATTTTTTGTTTTCTTTGATTAGGTTTTGCAGAAATCGATTCTGACCTCTGAAATCTGAAACGTCACGTGTCGTTTTTATTAAAATAATTTCTTTCATGTTTTAATTTTACCAAATGTCGTCTTGACTTCGTCTTTGCAAAATGCTGACTGGTATCATTTCAGTTTATTATACGACAAAATATATTAAACGGCAGAAATTGCAAATATCCTCGCAAGTGTTCTCGTTTAAATTATTCAACGCCCCGAGGACAATAATTGCCAACTCAAACTCGAAAATTAAGTGAGAACACGAAACTTCTCAGCGGTAATTTTCTCGTGTCTGAAAGTCTATGGAATATGCACGAATTGTTCTATCTCTACAACGATTATTCAACAAAATTCCATCAAATACGTTGTAAAATCATAAATCAAACAACGAAAAAAACAGGCTACACTTTTTACCGTCTTTTCCAATTCTGTACACTTTATATACCTACATTTCGAAGGAATTCCCTTTATCAAAAGAGCAAAGTAGTCGCAAAGTAATAAAAACGGTTTCAAGTTCACAGCTGATTTAACAAATTCCTATAAGAGCCCTCATTGGTTCGTGGGCGGCGACAGCAGCCCTACCGCAAATACTAGCCACTCCAAACTTTCCCAACTCCTTCACTATTGGCTGAAATGTTTTCTTTCCTCTTTTCGCCTGTTGCCTTACGGCTTCGATTTAAGATCACTCTAACTGTCAGAGCAAACATTATTAGCAATGTTTGTCTAACTTTGCTAATAACGTCTACTCTAGCGAGAAACACATGGCCTAGCCAGTTAATATTACACGCAAAGTTAGCAAATTGCCATTTGATATAGGATTTATATTTTTCTACTCCGTTGCTTTTGAGATCTTTACTATATCGTCATTTGTTCTGAACTTATTATTCAAAATAGAACGCAGCGTAGGTTCTCCTTTGAAGTATATTTGTGTATTGTCAATACTTGATGTGATGTGATACTTTCTTTCGAATAACGTTAAGTAGGTACTTTTGTATGTGAGGCATAAGGGTTTTATTTTAGGGCGGTAAGGTCACGGTCGGTGGCGAGACGCGGATAGAAACGTGGAATTATTACTGAAATGGAAAGAGCGCGCGGAAAGTTTCCTCTTGTCTATTTTTGGACATGAATCTATAAATTGAGGTTTCGGGAAAACTATAGAGTTCAAATGTCTTATATAAAGAAAACGTTGTGTAGGATTCATTACTTTCTGCATTATTAAACTCAAAAAAGTCATTCCGATGGTTATACAGAAGATGACAATGAACAACTCTGGGAGATCTGTTTTCAAGATTTTGTTTTTCATAATTTAAAATGTTTCCGAACGCATTCATTAAGATCTTTAGTAAAACGTAAGACGCAGATTTTTTGATGAATGAACTTTCTCAATTGTTACTTCGAATTCCGACACATATTTTTGTTGATTAAATTGCCTTAAATTTCATGGTTATTTTAGACGTAGCTAAGAAAAATTACGACATCGTCCAGAATGAATGCGTTAAAACCACTCCACATAAATTGAGATCTATCTTTATTCATATCTACTGCTTCATCCAGCTCTGGTTTACTTCGATGTGTGTGTCGGGATAAAGTTAGTACACGTGTAGTAGTCACTTAAGACGCAACCCCTTGGGATTTTATCGAGTTTGTATGAACTCTTAAATGTTGAAAGCCCATGTTACTCGGGGGGAATTTATTAACAGGAGTAGCGTGTTTTTATGCGTAACTTTGTGATAATGGACGGTTTTTTTTGAGGATGGGTAAGGAGCATTGTTCTTTCGTTTCTTTTTGTTCATCGGCAATTTACAGAACAGGAGCAATCTTCAATTTTTTTAGACGGAGAGTTCAGTAGGACTTATAGTATCTGCACACTTTTTTACTTTGTCGCATTAAAGCCTTTGACAGATTGGTGCAGCAATTCAAATGTGACGTTAAAATGACAAAGCACTTAAGTGTACAGTTATATAAAAGGCCGTACCTAACTTTTTAGTCCAATGCATGGACTATCTTGTACTGCATCTCGTGTAAAACCAAACATAATAACATCTACGTAAATATAGTGAACTTTGACATTTCTAATATTAGCAGGACATTGGTGAGATGACAATTCCAGTATCCCCCTCACTTATGTACGTCAAATTTATCCGAAACAATTGTAACTCACAGCAACAACAATGACTTCCTCAAGTCGTTTATCTGTGAATTTTCCTTTTATCAAACAATTTCCTCTTCTTAACTTGTTTTTTTACTGCGACAGGGTCGTATCTTGATTGTATGCTCCACTGAATTGCGACTTTTTCACAGCAATTACTCCCTGTTTCGGCGAGTCATATGGCGCATCGATTTGTTCGGCCACATGCTACTGTGACAGTCCGCTCATATTATTTCTGTTTCACAGAACCGTAATACTGTATCTCCAAAATCATGACTAGCAACTCGCAGTTTTATTTCTTCTTTCTTAATGTTTCGAATTAGACGGATAGGAGCTGGAGTAATGGAACTATAGTTCTGGGGCACAAGTTTGTCCGGCAGAGTAATATTAAACGGATTCTTGCTTTTTGCCGTCTGGGAAATTCCCTAGACGACCGTCGGGAATTCGATTATGGGGCCATACCTGGGGTGTTTTGTTAGTGTATGGGTTTTTTTATATATATTTTATTTATCTAGGTTATTGTGTAAAATTTGGGTCATTGAACAAGTAGGAGCTTTAAAAGATATTTTAGTTAGGTATACCCTATTTCGGAGCTGGCTGAAAATCAGCGCTGCAGGTGTTTAACACCTCAGCATTATGCTGAGCCAGTGTCCGATTCACTGCCGCGAAGACACTGACTACTTGTTTATTGTTGTTTTCTGTTTTTACTTGTTTCTGTGTGTCTTGTGTGTGTAGTGAATAAATGTATTTTTCTTTTTTTCTTTCCTATTTCTAGAACCTAACGAATCCTTATTTGTTCGCTTAAGTTATTTGCTAAAAAATTCCTTTAGGGTCGAAGAGGAAAAGCAGTGGTCAAGGTTTTCCTATAGCAAAGAAAACTCAGATATCTGGTTTTGATTATTAATGAAAGTGCGGTTTCGGCTTTTATTGCAGAAAAGTAATAATGCAATAGCTCATTAGGCGACTCGTTTTTCAGTCAGTTTTGGTTCTTTGTAATTATTTAAAATATATAATTTCTAATTCTAAGAAGAAACTGACGGCTGATTGATTAACGCACAGCCAAATTTGCTTGACCTAGTGTCTTAAAATTTGGAGGTAGTATTCCTAGGGGTGCAATAAGAAGGGATTTTTGGAAATTCAACCCCTAAGGAGTTGAAATAGGCGGAGTAGAGGACTTTAATTGTTATGCCACTATGGAACCCTGTCGCATAACGTTAATCATTAATTTAGGCGTAATTTCTTTCATGTGGTTTGACATTGTCATTATGACAGGGTTCCATAGTGGGCTAACAAGTAAAGTCCTTGACTGTACAAAGTCACGGGTGTCCTTAAGTACGTATTTATTTATTTAAATGTTTTATCGCCCAAAATTATTAAAATAGTGTACAAAAGGTGAACTTAATGCTACATAATTATATAATTACAGTATGCTCCCATGATTTCCACACAAATAGATCCTATATCGCCTATCTCTTTGTTATCGATGCGTTAAGTTATTGTTAATGTGGCTTCTAACGCCGACCGCTGGTATTGTATCGGCGCGAATTACTCCCGGATTATAGAGAGGGGGTTGTTTAATCCCCGGATTTTCCGTTTTGTCTGTGTCGGATTATTGCAGGAGTCATTTGTATGAAAATTCCGCCTTAATTGTGGACCCTGTTATGGCCTCGTTTTGAATATTTCCCGGTTCTTAATTAGGATCGAAATGACGCAAAGGGACTGAATAATGATGTTCTTTAATACAGTTTGAGTTAAAATATAATTTAAATTATTCGGAATAATAAGGACGTGTTAAGTGTGATTTTATTTTACTTATTTATTTAGGTTTGCCGATAGATTTTACATTACTCTTAATGATGAGATTTACAAAAATAAAGTAATAATCGAAATAACTAAAGATGGGAAAACAAGGCAAATAGTATATTACTTAACAAGGGCTGTAAAAGAAAGAAATCCCGAAATCGCAGGTATTTGAGACCCGAGCCGTAGGCGAGGGTTGTAAATATGCGATAGAGGGCTTTCTTTTTTACTGCCCGTGATTAGTACACAATTTTACGTCTTCACCTGGCCACAATGCGAGTTTTACCGTGCGCGCAGCGTGCGATAAAACTCACATTACGGCCAGGTGTTACGTAAAAGTTTTTACCATACAATAGGTAAAAATAAACTATGTAGAAATAAATGAACTACCACTTTCATCATCATCATGTCAACCAAAAGACGTTTACTGCTGGACAATGTCCTTCTCGAAGGAACTCTACCAACGAAGGACCATTATTAAATGACATGATGATGATGAAAGTGGTAAATCGTGTTTAGTGTTGTTAGGACCTTGTGCAAAGTTCGTTCGCATGGTTCCCACCATCTTATTCTTTAACCTATCGCCATGCTACTGTGTTCTGGTGTGGGGATATGGAATTACTAGAGGCATACCATCTTAGTCTTCAGGGGGCCTAATATGGCTACGTTTATCGCGTGAAAAAACGTGGATAAAACATCGGTCACTTTCTAACACTAATATAAGTACGAGAGAGACGGAGGCTTTATCCACATTTTGTCACGCGATAAACGCAACCATACTTGGCCCGCTGGGTTGACAACACAATTTGCAGTTCTAGGATTGCAGTGTTAAGAGTGTAATGTATTTAATGAAAATGTCTATGGGTCCCACTTATAATTAGTTTGCTTGTGTGCTGGTTTGCCTTTACATTGACGTAAAAAAAACTTTTTTTTTTGGGTTAAACTAACTTTGAACGTAGATTTTAAACCATCCTCTTTGTCTGCAGATGCTTGGTCTCGACGCTATTCGACGTCTGCTCCAAGTCCACTCCCGAGCAGATGGAGCACCTCGACGAGATCCGCATCCCCTGGGGCAGCGGCATCGTCGGCTACGTGGCCGAGAGCGGCGAGCCCGTCAACATACCTGATGCTTACAAGGTTAGTTTTTATATATCCTTGCCAATTTCGGCTAATTCCAAAACATGGCTTTTTCTTTTAGAAGTGAAAGTGCGGAAACACGGTCGATAAGTCTGCAACAGACGCAGTCATTCTTGGTGGTTTGAAGCAATATATTGATTTAGGGCTGATTTTTGAATCTCCAGATAAAACTATCCGTCAGTCAAATGTATTACTATCCTTTTCTGAAGTCATATGAAAGAAAAGGACAGACCTAAAATTTACTTTCCGGATAGCTTTATCTGGGGATTGAAAAATCAGCCCTTAATATTATATTGAAACCGCGGATAGATTTGGTACTTCAGATTAAAATTTGACGCATTTTGTTACCAAATCTGGTAAAGGACATACGACATCTATAGACTACTTCGGTCGCAAGTTCGTGCGCGACCGTTCCACGGGGTTACAGACGTTGGCGGGGGTGAGGAACATATTTAGGCGTTAGTGGGGGCGGGTTAATAGCGGGGAAGGGAAGCTCATGCAGCTGTGCCAAAGTATATACAGAAAATTTATTAAACCACAACCCTTTAGAAGCTCGAGTTAGATATAACGCTGGCGGCGCAGCCCTGGATTGATTAAGGGTCAATCAGCGTTATCAGCGTTATGTCACGCCTTACTACTGTGAGGTCTGTGGCGGGCACAGTAAGGGAAACTAAAAGACGTATATTATGTCTTATTCACATTGTGATAAGAGCGATAAAGGTATGCCTTTCAGTTTCCCTTACTGTACGTGTACTCGTAAGGCGCGCACACATAAAAACCGCTCGATGTACCCTTTTTTGAAGATATTTTAGTGGTTAGGTTGTTCTGTGACTGTGCTTCATGTAAGTCACAAATAATATTACGTATTTTCCATTGCCTCTGTCATTAATGTCATTATACAATACAAGCGAATATTAAATGCATAAATTGAGGGACCGCATTTATAAAAAGCAAATTTGTCTTATTTTAATTTTAAAACCTAATTTCCTTCTTGTTAAAATTACGAATGGACAGATGTAAGGCAACCGCAGCATATTTTTTAATGAATGCCATGTGTTCCCTAATTAGAAGAAAATAACTTAAAAGGCGGTTTTATGATAAACCGACGCTCGAAGCGTTTAGTTAAGGTTCTACCACACAGCGGGCGGGTCGAGGCATGATCTTCCAAAAGCGGCCTGCACACGTAAAAGTTCGGACCGCGGGAAACGCCACGCGCCGTTCCAATCTTCGTTCCAAACCGTACGCGTACGTGTAAATGCAACTATAATAGTAAAATAGTAAAAAAAATACGGTTCGGAACGAGTTTCCCGCGGTCAGAACTTTACGTGTAAAGGCCGCTATTGCGGATAGATATTTGTTTCGTAATAGAAACTTTGCTTTAAGAATTCAATGCTGTTCTATAAAACTAAGCGATGATACTTCAAAGATTCGCGGAACATTAATTCGACGTTAGCGTAAGCTACTGCCTGTATTTTCTCTCTGTTATTAATTAACTTTAGCGTCGCATTTGTCAACGCACACGGTATATTCGTCGCCACAGATAAGGGTAAAATAAAAGCTCATGTTATAATTAATATAGTAGATTGTACTTGTTTCGTCCGTGGAAGGTTTTTATCGCTGTCCTAGTTTCCTGGTGAAGTATCATACCTTAAAACCACCGTAAGCCCATAAATCACCAAATTACAATTTCAACACACTTTCGTATTTTATAATAGGTACTAGTGTAAGGAAATGATTGTCCTAATTATTTTAGTTCTAATGCATCATTTGTCTGAGGTTTCATTTTTAGTAAACTGGTTTTCAGTTACACTCGGACAACATTAAGTTTGCCAAAAAATCCTGCGGTTAGGTTAGTGTAGGGTTATATTGTTGGCTTTAAGGATGATTTCCACCAAACGGCTCGCATCGCATCGGATCGGTACGGATTTTACAATCTTTAAACGATATTAAATCATGTACACAGTATTTAAAGTCTATATTACTGAGCCGCACGCAGCGGCGGGCGTCTTCCGCGACGCGCGATCGGAGCGGTAAGTATGCCGCGACACGCGATCGGCTCCGTTCGCTTGCGATCGGCCCCGTTCGCTTGTCGTCGTGTGCGATCGGAATCTTTCGGCCGTGACCGGACGAGCCCACTCATTATCGAAAGTGCACTCAAACACGTGGTAGGAACGAAACTATTTGACCGAGTGCGGTTACGTTCGCAAGCAACCGTACGGTGCCGATCGTGTGCGTCGACATCCTGTCGACCGCGAACGGCTGTTATCGCCCGATCGTATGCGTCGACATGCTGCCGGACACAATCGGTGGTCGCCGCATCCGTTCGTATTCTTTCCGTTCCGATCCGTTGCGGGACGTTTGGTGGAAATCATTCTTTAGGGTAAACGAAAATTTTGACAAACGACGCTTGAGGACAAATGAGTATTACGATTCCCTTATGCGTGATATTTGTTTCAAATGCATTTTTGCAAAAGTGGTTTGTATGTTTTTAACTTTCAAAAGCACGTTTTAACAATACGCTCCTGCGCCGCATACCGTGTGTAAATCCTTTAAAGTAGGCCTTCGCTGTGAATTAAAATGTTCATAAAAAGCTTTCCAACTCGCATAGAGTTCGCATGGAGTTCGCAATATGGTGCTTTCAAAGTGCAGTTTTTAATGCAGTTGCAACGCATTGTTAGTCGGCACTGCACCCGGGATTACACTTTATATGTTTAATATTAGTTTTATGCTATATTTGCTGATAAAAGTGAAGATAAAAAAAAACACGTTGAAATTTCACCTCTTTGTATAGTCTTTATAAGCACCCATAGTTGTTATAAAGCGGTTATAGAGCAATTTTCGCGTTATTTGCTTCTTGTAAAACCTTTAGAGCACAAAAGCCAACAGCTGTTTCCGTACCCAAATTAGAAATTGAATAACATTTACGAGTAATATTGTTGAAAACACAAATTAACTACAAGATACTAACAATTTGAACTTTATTTGTGATTAAAGTGACTACGGATTCAGAGTAGGTATTTAATAGCAGATTGTTCAACAAGAGGCTAAAACAAGCCATAATGACACAAGATGTTTAGCCACGCGAGCGAGCCAGCGAGCGAGAGTGGCTTTAGTTCGAGTGTCATTATGGTTGTTTAGTCTCGCGTTAAACACTCTACTTTTCACTTTGAATGCGAGGCAAACAAACGTCTTTACAATATTTAGCAAATATGTAACAAAGTTTCTGAAAAATTTGTTTCGCGGTTGTTTCTTTAATCATTGCGGTAAGTGACACTTTACAAAGTTGCTTGCATACTTGCATATTTAGCCAACAGATATAAACTTGAAAACTATTTAAATTATGCCTAATAAAATAAAATTATCCTTAATATATTTAAATAGGTTCATATTCGTAATCATTAATCGTGTTTCACAAAATTAAATCGTTATTTTTTAAATATTTTTGTGCAGTTGTCATTTTGAGGTTAGTTCCACAGCCTAAAAATGGTCCATACACAATCAGTGAAAATGCCAATCGTAAGTATTAAAAAAAAATACTTTCCACCCTAGAGATGAAAACGCAATTTTCCATCCGGCTATCTACTCATTCAAATTAAACTTTTCAAACAGGAGAGATGAAAACAAATAAAACTACCAAAGTTAAATAATTCTGAAACAAAAATGTTTTTTTAACCCACATTAATAAAAAAGTCAGAGAGGCCCAAAAATTGGTTCAAATTTCAAACAGTCCAAAGGATAACGTGTCAGGTCAGGTGTGTGTACATAATGAATTGCAGACGGAACGCTCACATTCACGAGGCCAGTGGAAGGGAGAGGGGGGTCCGTCTGCCTGACATATGGACGGGATAAACAACAGATTTCAGGGTACTTTAGCGGTACAAACGACGTCTAAAACGTTGCTGACTTACAATTGTAGCCTTTTATTTTCTGGGTACCGCTTCAAGACAAACGTTTTATAGAGTGTCATAGTTTAGCTCCAGTTTTAGGACATAGTTATAGTATTATCATCGTTGTGTCCTTTGGGAAGGAGTATGTTCAGCAGTGAACATCCTTGACGCTGATATGATGATGATGATGATGATGATGATGATGATGATGATGATGATGATGATGATGATGATGATGATGATGATGATGATGATGATGATGATGATGATGATAATGATGCATTTGCCCGGGCAAAAAAATGGCTTGGAGAAAACAAAAGAGCACAGAGGCCACCTGAGGCCCATTTCACGAAGCTAAAAGTTACAAATTACAAGCGGAACTCTCTTTCTAGAAAAAGGAGTTAGAAAGAGACTTCCGCTTGTAATTTGTTACTTGTAGCTTCGTGAAACGGGCCCCTGATGGTAAGAACAATGTGATTTTCATAGACATTGAGAATGTAAAGATTTCAATTTTAATAATGCGTTTTATAAGACTCTAAATCCATTGCCAACCCTGAAAACTAAGATGGAATACTATACTGACACAACAATGAGAACACTGCTGTTTGGCTGAAGAATAAGATGGTAGCGATCCGGATGGATTCTAATCAACCATTATTTATTTATTATTTATCCATTTAACACGTGACGTTGCCGGGTTAGAATAGTACCACTCCATGTCTTCCCGTGGATGTCGTAAGAGGCGACTAAGGGAATAAAGGCTTGTAGTACTGTTAGGCGATGGGCTTGCAACCTGTCACTAATACGGTGGTAAACCTCTTAGCCTATTTGTGCAAAATGTGGTTACTGAATTATGAACAAGATTTTAAAGTTGTAGTTAATTCTGTAGCTCTGCCTACCCCACTCTGAGATTACAGGCGTGAATGTATGTATGTATGTTATTTAAATTTTATTGAGTACAAATGGCGGACTTAATGCCTTAAGGCATTCTCTACCAGTCAACCATTAAATAGTTCAATAATATTATACTTCCCGAGGGAAAAATAAATGCGATAAATTCGTTCCGAAGTCGAGAGCAAAAATAGCAGTAAATAAGCGGCTATTTTGTTATCGCGTCTATAAAATATGTAGAATCGAACATTGGCACGCACGATCGTTACGAGCAATCTGGCAGAATAAGTATAAAAGCATGGTCTTGATAAACCGAACCATAAAACCACGAGTATGGACACGACGTGAACTGAATAATATATTGCTCGGTTAATTTCATATTCATTTTCATCCTCCGAAATTCAAATTGGAACACACTCGTCAACACTTACTTGGAAATATTCCAAAAAATTCTGTTTTATCTGAGTTCCCTACAGCGAGTCTTCTTAATCCGTTAAAAAAAACTTGCCGAGTGCGAGACGAATTCGCGCAAAGGGTTCCGTTTATTTTTACTATTTGACACGACAGACTGTCCTGTTAAATTTTTTCTTTCATGCGACTTTTCTAATGTTTTTTACCTCAAAATCTTATTTAGACTATTTTAAATATTTAAGAAAAAATTGCCAATTGGTGCAGCCGTTCTCAAAATGATGATCACCATTGAAACTAGTAACTCTTGCTTAAACTTTTTAGCCACTTTTGTTCAAAAAATATATATATCTTTCTAAGGTTTTTAATTTGCTTTTAATTTGGCCAATTCGCAATATTTAAAACTACTCTTTATTTGGAATCGAAAGCATTAGAAAGTGCTGAAATATAACAGACTGACAGTCCGACACAATCGCACCATGAAATGATCTTTTCACTACGAAAAATTGTATTTCACGCACGTTTTTCGGGTTTAGAATGTTGCCACTCCGTGTCTTCCATTGGATGTCGTAAGAGACGACTAAGGGACTTAAGGCTGTGTAGTGCTGTTAGGCGATGGGTTTGCAACCTGTCACTAATACACTGGATAACATCTTAGCCTGGTTGTGCAAAATGTAGTCACAGAATTATCAACAAGTTTTTGGAGTTGTTGGTGAGTTTGTGGCTCTGCCTACCCCACTCTGGGAATGAAAGCGTGAGTTTGTTTTTTCTTTGTTTTTTTTTTGATCGAGTTACAATACCATTTCCTTTAGACAATACAAACTCTCAAAAGTTAATATATTCATTTTTATAATACTGAAACCCTTTTCCCGCGTCATATTTCATCGTTTATTTAATCACGTTATAAGCCTGTATGCGGGAAAACTTTGTCAACTTTTTTCTTTCATTAACCAGATCACCGCCGGTTACAGTAATGGCGCTCATGTAAGTCCCCTGGCATTGTCATTGTTAAATAGCCTGTCGTAAAAGGGTATTACTGTTATTTTTTCTTCTTTTAGGGTTCCGTCCTAAATACTAAAAAACTGTTGAAATAGTATAGCTCTTAATTAACCAAGATCTTTGTAACAATATGATATTGCAATAAATTACTGATAATAACCTACTGATGATGAGTTTGTTGTAAGGATGTCTGTCTGTCAAGACGCTTTCTGTCTGAAATAGGTAAAGCTATCGGGCTGAAATATTAGCTATTTAGGGTCTGCAAAAACGCATCGATAAAAAAAAAATTAGGCATCTAAAAACCTCCACATTTTATTTCCAAAACTAATCAGATAAAATCTCAAAAACCGACTTTAACAAAAAACCTACTAGGAAAAGTAAAAGAGTTGCTCACATGGTTTTTTAGTAAAACGATATATTTTTTCGCAAGGAAAACTTTGTTCGGCGGTTGGTGAAATAGTCTACTTATAGTGGATACGCGTCTAAACATGGCATTTACCTTTTTTTTTTCGTACTTAATAGAGCTGTCGATATCTGTGTGGAGTGGCTATTAGAATATAATGACATCTTTTTAAGTTTCTAATATTTAATATCAATAAGACGTAAGTGCGAAACCCGCGGTGCCGGAGTCCGACTCGTACTTGACCGGTTTTTTATGTATTCCACGTCTAAAAAACAGTATAAATCCTTCGGGCATAGCTTTAAGGGTAAGGATTCCGCTAACTTTGATTCTTCAGATTTGCATAAACCTTGAACTTGAGGAAAGCCCGTAAAGCTTTCGTATTCAGTAAAATAATGTAAAGAAATAACAAAAAAGCAACAAGCTTTAAAAAACCCGACTGTTGCTAAGCAACTTTAAATCGTTATTAATCCTAAATGATCATTCAAAATGAAAAATGATGAAAGAAACCAAAAAATGATTTTTAAGTACCTATTCAATGATACCCCATTTGTCATAGTTCGTCGACTTTTTTTTTCTTATTTACAATCTGTATAAACTGGTCACTTTACTACCTAAAATGAAGCACTGGATATGCAAAGATTAAACAAAACACTGCTGTCAGTTGACAAAAAAAAAACGGTTTTGGTCCCTCTTTTGTTTCTGCTAACAATACAAATGGAAAAAGAAAATAAAAGCCGTTATCACACGAGTCGAGAGAAAAAATACAAAGCGTAACATTTGGGGCGCGTCCACACAGAAACTGTCGACGGCAAACGCTGTGATGTATTTATAGGCCTTTATATTCGAATTCCGGTTTGTGCACTGACAAGGAAGCGCCGATTGAGGATAATACGTCTTGGATTTATACTTAACTAAATGTTCGTAAATCGTGGGCATGCTTTTAAATGTAAGGAAATTTAAGAGAATTGTGAGGGGAAACTTAAATCGGGATCCCCTTCATCGCTGAATACCATATTCGCAAAATATGATGTTCTCAAAACATCATATTCGCATAATATTAAATTCTCGAAACATCATATTCTGAAAACATGATATTCTTAAAACATCATATTCACAAAATAACCTTCACGCCTGTATCCCAATGGGGTAGGCAGAGACTATGGAACGCCAGGTGCATGAATGTAGTGGAAGCGATTGTTGTAAAACATCATATTCGCAAAATATAATTTAACAGAGCTACTATTTCTGAGTTTGTTGGCCCTTTGGGCCTGATATAAAAACGAACCTAACCTAACCTACCTTATATTTATGTTATTACACTAACTTTGGTCACTAGGGCCACGGATAATTTAAAATATATTTTGCGAATATGATGTTTTGAGAATATCATGTTTTCAGAATATGATGTTCTGAGAATATCATATTTTGCGAATATGGTATTCACCGAGAGATAGGAATCACCCCCGACACACATTTGATCAACTCTTTTCATCCGATTTCAGTTTATCGAAAGCTAATTCTGCTGAAACATTTTTTTATCTCAAGCATGGGTTACAGTTTAAATACCAATTTCACCAAACTATTTTAATCGATTGGTAGTTCATACATTTTGACAGCTTTTAACACTGTAATCGTCTGTTAAGTGGTTGGTGAAATTCGACATTAATCTATTTCTTTAACCTACCGCTAAACAATAATATTCGCATTGTTGTTTTCCGGCATAAGGATAAGACACCCAGTTAAATTACTAGCATAGAGGCATTCCATTGTAGCGCTCAGGGTCGGTGACGTATTTGCGTTCTTAGAATTGCAGTCTTTAGATTCTAGTCTTAAGAATGCAAATGTCTATAGGTCACAGATCCCACCACAGATATAAATACACATAGATAACGTAAAGACCTCAATCTGTATGAAAACAAACCGTGTCACTTTTTGCTACTAACTGGGACACACCAAGAGAAGAGAATTTTCCGTTTTCCGCGCAAAATCGATTGTCGTCGTTTTTTTGGGTTATTGCAGTTTATTATCACGCAACGAGGCATTTTCTTAATTTTCACGGGCGACCGGCTGCAACAACAGCCGCGCGGAATGTCAGTAGCGAGCTAGCGACCGCCAACGCCGACGCTTGGTCGGGGTTTAAGTCCGAATTCCGACACGCGAAGTAGATGCATTTGCGTTATCTATGTATATTTATATCTGTTGATCCCACTTACCATCAGGAACTTACACCCGTATTCACAAACGTCACTATGAGGTCTCACAGTGCTCACGAACGCACAGGATGGTTCAAATCGTCTCATAAACAAAAGGTCGGTCAAAAAGGACCAATCACAAAGCTGTATTGAACGCAGTGCGTTTACTCAGTGAAGGATCCCTTAAGTATTGTTTGTGAATACGGGTGTTAGTATCTGAGTTAGATTGCCTTCTTTCTCCATGCTAAAAAAACCTGTAGAATAAAACTATTTAATGTGCCTTCAAGAAAAGAGCTTTCATTTTCTTTATTGGCCGGAAACGGAACGACAACTCTTCATAAGTTGCTGGTGTTTATAAACTGTGGTGATTACTTCCCATCAGGTAACCCGCATGCTCGTTCAGAGTTTCAATAGAAGAAATTTACTAAATATGTAAATAAATGTAATTAATTATTGACCACAAAGCATTAAACAAACAAAGCAATGATTAATACATCAAATTTGTTCCAAAGGAGAGTTCCCCAACATTAATTACGAATCTGGCGAGACGGGAACTTTTCACTTTGCGTTGAAATAATATTCATGGTGGAACCACTGGGATCATTATTTATTTTAAGGATTTTAGTATCGCATTTTGATTTATTAATCCCTAAAAAAATTGAGGTGTATAATTTTAACTGTATCTGTGTATCTATATGGTTGTGTATTGTCTGTTTATCTGTGTATATGTGTATCTGTGTGACTGTGTGTTGTTGTATCTGTATGGCTGTGCACCTATCTGTGGCATCGGAAGCTACCTAAATGGATAGACTATGGTAGGTAGTAAGAGTTACGCCACTGTAGAGAATTAAATCATTGTTAAAAATTGTAAATTATTTGATATACCTTCTTTCGCTTCTTAGAGCACGGGCTACGGTAAAACTTTCCTTTTATTCACGGCTTTTAGTCTTCTATTCTAGTTAGATAAATGGTTCTGAACATTTGAAACAATATTTTTTTACACTTCAAAATTGTTGCAGTCATTCGAAGGTACCTATATCATTCTTACATAAATTCTAAAGATGCCAAGGTAATTTGTATCTGGCAAAAGTTAAATAAAAAAAAATGCTCTTTATTGATTTTTTTTCGGTTATTATACTCGTAAACGTTTATAATAAGGCTAGACTTTCATTATTGTTAAGATAATTAGAGCCACCAATCGTTAACAGTATGATAAAATGGAATAGAGCAGACCTACCCGCTCATAGCGAAATTCTATTATCAACTCGTCCGCGCCAACAATTTCGTCCTTGACTTTATAATATACGTACTAAGAATAAAAGATAACCCGTTTACCATATTATTAATATCCTTCGCATTTTACTGTATGTATGGCAGATGTATGGCTATTTATCAAAACACGCCACATTACTCGGTTTAATACAAAACGCGAGAGCTATAAACGAGGAGTTGGCAGCATGTATGCTGCTCTTCTAAATAAAAAGGAAGCATGTGCAATTTGATAGTCAAAGCAAATTGAACCCGCCGTCTTAAGGAATAAGGTCACTAATACATTCGCGACTCTATGAGACATACGCCTTTTTTCTAATGAGGGCAGTATGGTACTCATATGTGTTGTATTATGTTTAGCGAGACTATTACATGAGTGATTTATCGTGTCTAAAATAGCCGTTATCCTTCATCCTTTTCACTCTTTATTCGTGATGCAATCGTTAGATGGAGACAGAAGTTAACCTTGAACTTCGCTTTAGGAGTTGGTCGACTGAGATAAACTCGACGCGGTTTGCCTAGTTAGTAGTGGCCCTGCCTACGAAGCTTGCGGTGCTGGGTTCGATTCCCGGTAAGGACATTTGAGTAATGAACGCGATTTTTTGTCTGAGTCTTAGATGTTTTCTATGTATTTATTTCTATACAAGTATACATAGCTTAGGCCAGGTCGATTTGTGTAAGATTACTCTAATATTTATTATATTTATTTTAGAAGAATGGTATGATTTAGAGGACGTGGACGATCACGAGGGAAAGAGACAGCCAAACTTCTGTGTTGCTCGTCTGGGACATCAATCATTCTCGGGAACAAAACATTAATTATGCATTGTGTTGAATCCGATATGAAATGCTACGAAATGTTCTCTTTAAAATGCGCGGTCTAAAATTATTGGGATATTTTTGTAGGATGCCGTACCAATGTGTATTTTCCCATATTACGCTTATGGGCAACCATTTAATTACTAACCATTAACCATAAATACATGTAATGTTAATGTCTAATGATCTAATGAACTCACTCCTTAACTTGAACTTTCTTAAGCGGTTCCAATAAATTGGCGTCTTTATTATCAGTTTCTAAGAACAAAACCAATTTTAAGTTTTAGGAATTACTCCTACACTGTGACGCAAACTTTTGACTTACCCCTATAACTTATTATATCACTGCGCGTGCAAAAATCTCAATGTTTTTTGTACGCGCATTTAGTACTTTATTTAAACTATCTAAGATCTAAAACGCTCCTTATTGACCTAACACATAGCGATTTTTGCAGATATGTTTCCTTTCCAGAACACCTTTTCAAAAAAAAAACTGTTGTCAATTACTCTCTGACACATTCAGCTGTTTCAATGCGCAGGTTTCCTCACGATTTTTTTCCTTCACCGTAAGAGCATCGGGTAATGTCATTAGGATAAAAAAACTCATTGGTACATGGTAACAGCGGGGGTTCGAACTCGGTACCTTACAATCACGAGTCGACCCCCTAAGCCACGCGCACAAGCTCACTAGCCGTTATAACTTACCCCAATATGATTTGACCCCCCATTTACCCCTAAAAACTCTCGCAATGTGATGCCTGTGCGCACCCTACGATAAATATTAACCAGAGATAAAGGTCGGATTTGTCATCGGAGTATGTATTAACGTCATCGTTTAGCTGACCGGCGTTTTATCCAAGCGAATGGATTGAGGATGCAGCTCACAGCAGCAGGCGGCGATAGTTTTTTGTTTATTGATGTAATTTTGGCTTTCTGGCATGGTTTCTCAGCTACTAGTCGTTGGTTAAGTACAAAAGCGACACAAATCAAAATGTGTTTGTGTTGCATTTAAATTCGGAATTCTACTTACTTTAAGTTTCAAATCAAACTGTATTTATTTTTGATTTGTGGCGCTTTCGTTTGTCATTGTATACTCCCAGCACGGGTAGCACAAGTTGTATTTTCTCGCTTGTCGCTGAGTACGTCTCTATCGTTACAGACTAGATAGAAAGGGAGATCCGAGCGACAAAAAAGTCGCGGACAACATGTGCTAGCCTTACAGGTAGGTAGGTACTGTTCGATTTTTCGCGATTAAAAGTTCACAATGTCAATCGGCTGTAAACTCTCCAACAGCAAATTTCACGTCATGCGGTCTCGAGTTTTTGATAGTGGTATTATTAGCTATTTTATTGTTTTAATTCTTCAATGGTCAACGTATGTTATGAATATAATAAATATTTAAGGGTTTCGCTGTCCTATCTTTTAGGATTCTGACTCGTGATCGTAATATACCGGGTTTGTATGATCGTAATAACATAAGGACATTACACGATACCAGAAAAGGGTAATTGTACAAAGATCCTAAAAGGTCCAATTGTATCCGGAAGAGCCCATCTGTGAAAAGCTCGAAAGCATCCGGAAACGAATAAAGAATTGGTACTTAGGGATAATTTCACTCGAGTTTTTTGATATCCTCTACTTACAGACAGTTTGTCGATATTCTGCAATCTTGCGTGAAGATTTCGAATCCTTCAAACGCTAACAGATATGACGTTAGAACGCAGATGTAGTGTATATCCGGCAGATTGAGTGTAATATTTTTACATAAGAATAAGAACGAATTGTTTTCAAGCTTTTTCTATGTATGTACAACTTTTGGATTCAATAGGAAGGATTTTATGTAGAGGTATAATTAAAGCGAAGCGAACCGAGGGCAGGAAACAGCTAAGTCTACGGGCCCTAGATACGATAAAACTAACGTAAACGACTATCGAAAACTGAAGTTCACATAAGCGCTCGACGCGACCGTCCGTCAGTTTACGTTAATCCCAATTTTCGTTAACGATTACGTTCGCCAATTACCAAAGATGCGATTTTGTTATGTAGGTACTCGAATAGCTGTTGAGTATCCAAGTCTCACCGTAAGGGTTCCTATTGACCATTTTGGCACGGAGTCCACGGAACACTACAACTGGCAATTATGGGCAAGATCAGACCACCGCTTTCAGCCTCAGTTTGTACCAGATCCGGTTCGTCGTCAGCAGTCAAGTTGGCGTGAGTTTTATTCATGGGTATCAATTTTTCATCCGGGATCCGGCGGGCGAGAGGTTTCCATTCATCAGCTGATACGGGATCTTGACGTGATTCCACATTGGTTTTGGGTAGTGATGAGTTTGATTTTTATGTGTTGCTTGTATTTTATTACTAGTTTTTGCGCTTTTTCGTTTATCGCTATTTCCTGAGGAACTGTCGAATTTTCCAGGATAAAAAGTAGCCTATGATTCTCCGAGCCAAGTTTCATCCAGATCCGTTCAGCTGTTCCGGCGTGATTGAGTAACAAACAGCCAAAGTTTCGCATTTAAAATATTTGTAAGATAAGATAAGATCGTAAGAATCCAGAAAATTGCGGCTGTCTGTCCGTCAAGGTACATGCTTTTACTATTAATGATTGGGTATATTTTTACATAGTTTTCAAATATTGATAACGTTTCTAAACCCTTAAATCAAACAAACGAAACAAATACTAAAAAAAAGGAAAGTACAAACCTAGTTTTTATAATATCTGCAACATAATATTCAAAAATCGTAAAAATCGGACTAGATTTAGGGGGCGAGAAACGTTATCGCCCGGAGCTAAATTATGGCAAAAAAATTACAGCCATGCCATTAAGCGTCGTCTCACAACTCACACTCTTAAATAAATGATAGATATCAATAATATGGATACAATTTGAGGTTTCACCAGCATGAAAGCCGTATAACAATTGGTCCCTTAGCTGTCATTGGACTGGGTCGTAATATTTTAGCAGCTTTCGGTGTTGTCCCGAATTCTTGAGTTTGTTAATGTCGCAAAAAGCAATTTTATTTTAACAACGCGTTCTATATTCAAGATAGTTAAATATTAAGGGCGCGAACGTCGTAAAACCGAGGTTTTTCTAATTAAACCAAAAACGTTGTGAAGTACGTAAGATGTGGTTAAATAATAAAATAAAAAACAATTTACAACTTCTAAACAAAATGAAAGAGATTTGTTAGGATCGTAGCAGGTGGAAAGAAGTGGTATCTGCCTACCCCTCTGGGAAACAGGCGTGATTGAATGTATGTGTAACAAAATGAACCTAGTTCGGGCACTAAAGAAACTACTCTCAGGTTAGAATGGCAACGCTATGTAATTCAGTTAACAAGTGGAAAAGCTGTATAAAATTGAATGCGCAATTTCCTCGCAGCTCGCCAAAGTTGACATTGCGAGATTATCCTCTAATATACCGTCAAGCAGCAGTGTTTACATTGCGTTCCGGCATGGGAATATGACAGCCGGTGAAATTACTAACATTGAGGTATTCCATCATAGTCGTCAGGGTGCATAGCATTTGCGGTCTTAGGATTGCAGTCTTTATATTGCAGTCTTGAGAATTCACATGTTTATGGGTCTCAGATTCCACTTAGGATCTGGTGGCACGAGTGTGCTTGTTTGTCTTCTCTTTGCTATATGAAAAGTTTTTTGCTAATTTACAATTCAAGTTGTTAACACAATTCGGATTTTTAGAAGACTAGGCCTCGCAACACTTCATCCAATCTTTAAAAAAATTGTCAACCCATTTTTCCAATATAATATATTGGTATATTATTAAATTAGTCTCATTGAAAGACCTAGTTAAAAATAAAGAAACTAAGTAATAAGAAATTCCTTCTAAAATGCCAATTTATTTTATTTTTATTTGACAAATCCGGCGTAACTAAAACTGATATTGAAATATCTATCACTATTTATAATTTACAATATTAACAACAAGTTTTAAGAGTAGTCACTTCAGTGCGAGATTGTCACGGATATTTATTTTTCCCCTGATATTTGTAAACATTCACAGAATTCGTAAACACAAACCTAAGAGATTGAGTAACTAATCGTACATAAGAAATCCACTTTATCTTTATTTCTTCTGTGAAGCCAACTATATCCCGCAACCGTGGCCGAGATTCGTTTCGTAAATAATTCCTAGCCCAGCTGGATATATGGAGCGCTCAAAAACGCTATCCCTGCTTGCTGTGATGGATACGATGCTTCTTCAGGCGGCCTGGGAGATGGACTCGAGCAGCGATGCTTTGATTCGAGTTTTATTTAATAAATGTAGGAATTATATAATTAAATTGTGGAATCCTTACTAAGATTTATTAAGTCAATATACTCTTTTAAAATGAAGTTAAATAGGCATTATCTTGCTCTGCAAAATGGTATTCCTTAGCGAAAAAGATTGAAAAATGTATGTAACCAACCAAATGTATGTGCAAGTTTATTTCTTTCTTATAAGTACCTATGTTTATCGTTGTCCTAGTCTAGTACTCAAGCCTCAAGAGCCCAAAATAAAATCACTTAATCTTGCTGTTGTGACTATCAGCTTTCGCCTATATATTGTCATAACCGCTTTCAACTTTAATTACCTACCTAAAAATGCATGTCAAAAAAGACAAAATCTTGTAATTAGCATTCATTTTTAGTTACACTGTTGGCTGTAAAAATTCAACATCTACCAATAAGTCTACATAGGTACAGTCATTTTGATTCCTAGGCCACTATGGAACTATATCAAATAAGTCAAATCGCATGAAGAATCTTACAATTTCATTTGATACTTCACTTTGATACAGTTCCAAAATCAAATTGACTGTACTTCAATGTCACGGTCTAAAACCGTAAGCGTCTTCTTCCCCATTCATCCGATGCGGTCAAGGTCTCTTAGATCGATTCATCATGGCTAATTCCTTCATCTCAGCGCCATCCGAGGGTACATCGGTACGTGACGTCACGCCTGGCACGCCTCCAGTCCCGTGACCTTGGTAACGCAACTATACGTTCTCGCATATCCATACTTTATAAAAACAATTTACATACAAATACTGAATAGCTACAGATCGAGTTACAATTCTGAACCCTGTGCTCTTGTGATATGGTAACATTGAACCGAATGATGTTCTGGCAACTTGCGCATTTGAATAATGTGGTGGCACAGCAACATTGGAAAATTGCCTTCTGTGTATGATTCTGGTGAATATGTTTGCGTGGGTAGTCCATTGTTTTTATTTGGGAGTGGGATGTTTTGAATATTATTGCAAAAAGACTCAGGGAAGGGTGGCAGATGGGTAATTTTTGATGCCCTTTTGCAATGGTATTGTGACGTCTCAGTTTATTATGGAGTCCGTAGCAAGAATTTAAGGAAAGTTGAGTCATAAATTAGGCCTTTGGGTGATAATAGCTATCCTCTTACGAAACATCTGTAGGTGTAATAGACTAATATATTACTTCGTATGGACTTGTGTCCGGGACAGTAAATCTAGACAAGTCAATGGTGTAATAACCATAACTCTTTCACCATGATATTTCAGTCTTTCGCCTACTCCGAAAACGCGTGACGACGTTTTCAATTATTTAAAATTCGAAGTGCCGAATTGTGTGGTTTTCAAATCGATGAGGCAGTTGATATTTAGTGCGACGTAGGTTGTAAGAAATCGGAAAAATGGCGTTTCTGTTGCTTGGCGAAACATATGAGAAATTTTTGTTCGCACGACCCTATCCGGTTGTTTAAATCGACGTTGTATATAGCTGTACGTGTAATATTTCTTAACAACGCGAGATAAATGTTTTTTTCTGAACAGTATTGTATTTGAGATACCACCTTATTTCCAGATTTTTTAAAACTTACTACAGAGCGAGGGCTCATAAAGTCTTTAGGATTTGACAAAATTCAGACTAACAAAAAAGCGTACTATAGCGAGTGAAAGAGAAGTACAAAAGCAAAATCTCTTCACGACTAAAAAAATCGTCTATTCTTTTCTCCACAACATTATCATCATGCCTACCAAAAATCAACAACTGGACAATGAATATAACCCTTCCAGAAAGATCTTCACCATGATCAGTCCTATCCTTACATACTTCAGTGCTGGTAGGACCTAGTGCAACCTACCGCCAAGCAGCAGTGTTTGCATTAAGTTCCGATGATGTGGCGATAAGATAAACGGTGAAATTACTAGCATAGAAGCATTTGACGACGCGCTAGCCTAGTTGGTAGTGATCCTGCCTACGAAACTAGCGGCGCTGGGTTCAAATCCCGGTAAGGGCAGATATTTGTGTGATGAGCGCGAATATTTGTTTCTGAGTCATGGATGTTTTCTATGTACCGTAAAATGTGCCTACTTTGCTCCCCCACGGGTAATTATGCTCCATGGTTATCTTGAGGCAATCTGTACTGTAAATCATTCTATTGCTTTCATTCACTGCGTGGCTGGATGTATACATCGATACTTTTTAGAAAATTTGTCATCAACCTTAACTTATAAGTAACAAACGAAATTGTTACTATGGAGCATAGTTACCCATGGGGGAGCAAAGTAGGCACATTTTACGGTATTTAAGTATATATTTATCTATATAAGTATGTTTATCGTTGTCTAGTACCCATAGTACAAGCCTAGAGCTTAGTTTGGGACTAGGTCAATTGGTGTGACATTGTCCCCTGATATTTATTTATTTATTTATATCGTAGTCTAGTACCCATAGTACAAGCCTAGAGCTTAGTTTGGTGTGACATTGTCCCCTGTGGCCCGTTTCACGAAGCTACAAGTTACAAATTACAAGCGGAACCCTCTTTAGCAAAAGGAGTTAGAAAGAGACTCCCGCCCGCTTGTAATTTGTAACTTGTAGCTTCGTGAAACGGGCCTCTGATATTTATTTATTTATTTTATTCCATCTTAGTCCTCAGGGCCGGCAACACATTTGCGGTATTAGGATTGCAGTCTTAAGATTGTAGACTTAAGAATGCAAAGTCTATGGCTCACAGATTCTCCTTACCTATGCCTTAAAAAAATCATATTGAAAATATAAATGTTGAACTTGGTAAATATATCATGACCGCCAAGGACTCCATTTTAGGTCCATACGGTTTAGAAAACTTGGCACCCCGTATGTGTGGTAACCGATAACAAATAGCGGCATTCGTAAGGCGCTATGACACGTCGATTAAGGTCAGGAGGATCCTCCGGGAAATGTGTCGACGGAAGAACTTCGGCGAAGCGGAATGTACCTACTGTGGAACTAGGAAGTAGCTGTTCATTTTAGTACCGTGTCGGAGTAACGTGTTACATGGAGATTGGTTTGAATTTAGTACGTCAATAACAGCGACAAGGTAGTAAAATGTTCAGTTATTTCTGAGTTCGACCGAACGGGGATCGTGATAGTGTATATACCTGAAATTAATACATTTGTTTATACATAATTTCAGCTTCAATTTTGGCAGTGCCTGATATTTTTCTATGATTACGAATGATATTGTGAAATCGATCGTTCAAAAATCTATATAGAATGTAAAACTAGATTAATAATTATAAGGTAGTTTTATGAAGTAAGTAGATACGGTACAATATAAAAGCAAGCATCATCCAAAATAAAACGAGTAAATAAGTTTATCAATGGTACAGTTGTTTTGGTTGCTAAATAATTCCTTGGACAGATCTAAAACATTAACAGTTGTATTTACTAGCAAACAAGTGTTACCATTTAAAACTGGGTCACAATAAACTGGCAACTTTATAAATTGAAGAAATAAAAGTCACAAAAAACATATGACAAATAAAACAAAATAACATCATAAGCCCCGAGATATGTCCAGTGATTTATTTGCCTCGAGACGACGTATAAAAACGCTTTAACGTCGCTTAAAGCAGAGCAATGTCACACGGGGCTTAACAAAATAGCGAAGCGTGAAACAAAATGTTATGAATCACGGGAAAAATTGCCTCGTTGGCGTAAGTTCAGCTTTAAACATCAAGAAAGATGACATTGTCGATCACTAAACTCTCCTAAAAAACAAGGGACATATTTCTGGAAGTGGGAGAAAAGAGGCAACTTTTTACTGTGTTTATGTACGAGTATAATATAAAACGGCATAACTTACTCATATTCTAAATGTATGTTTATGGGTGGATCAACTTTTTGTTGTTGTTATTCTGTCCCGTAAGCCAAGAGACAACAGTGATAGAGTTTCTTAGAAAAAATGTTATAATATATATACTTCTAGCACACTCAGGAGAAAGGCCATAAAAGAATTGGTTTGTAATTGCCAATAAAACGGATTTTTAGTGGACTTATATCCTTTGAAATCATAGTTTTAAAGAGTGATCCAGCGGGCCGATTATGGTCGTGTTTATCGACGTAGATAAGCGTAGATAAAACATCTGTCACTTTCTGACCAGTATGTAAGTGCGAGAGTGACGGAAGCTTTATACACCGCGATAAAGGCGACTATAATACGGGCCCAGGAGACGTCTCCGTGGCAACGAGCTAAACAGAAAAGTTGATTCACCCTTATGCACATCGAATTTATAGACAACATTCTACTCACTCCAAAGACTCCAATGAACTTGTGGTAACACGTTTTGTTCGAAGACAATGTAATCTCCCTAAGTTGGCACTGACAGATTTCATCATCAGATCTGCGGGCTTAGTATGGCTGCGTTTATCGCGTGAGAAAATGTGGTTAAACCATCCGTCACTCTCGTGCTTATATACGTGTCAGACAGTGACAGATGTTTTATCCACATTTGGTCACGCGATAAACGCAGCCATATAAAGCCCCTGGGCTGAGATTCTACTCGGTAAAACCTTATTGTTTTTGACGTGTTACCGTATTGACAACGTTTTGATAGCTCTTATTTACTTGACAGAGGCCGTGTTAAAAACAATACCGAGTTAGGTAAAGACAATATGGTTTTACCTAGCTCTTACTGCCGCACTTAGAGACGTCAATTTAATTTAATCCTTGATTAAAGTTGCTGCTGTCACTTTCTTTGCTACAGCAATAGAATAAGACAACACGTCACTAAACAAGCATTAAATTTAATTGACATCTCTGAGTGCGGCAGTTAGACTCTATTTAAACCATTCCAATAACAGATACTAGTTCAAAATTTCATAGCAAGATCTGACGTACTCTTACACATACAGTCAAGTTCATAAATATGTGTACACTTTAGTACCTTGTCACTTTAATCGCTGTGACAATTCATATATGGCAGTTTAAACATGACATAATTAGACAAGGTACTAAAGTGTACACATATTTATGAACTCGACTGTACATACTAACAGTTGATGTTAAATAAAAGTCTGATTTAATGAAAACAAACTCCTAGGCAAAGACCACATTTATGCCTGTGTTGATTGCAATCAATTAATTTTACCTAGGTTTGTTCAGGAATAGTTTGTTCACGAAAAACAACGATTGGTTCCTACTGTTTTAATTGATTTTGTGTTTGGCTTGTTTATTTTTAATTGCTTTTGTGCACAGTTCGTACATTTAGCAAGAACAATAAATCTCTCGCCATTAAAATTTACCTCTTTTTCATTGGATTCTCGTCTATTTATAAATCCAATTGCCACACCAAATAATGAGGAAAAGTTTTTGACGTTTTTGAAAGTTTTGCATTTTTACCACCTTTAATAAAATTCGTGCAAATTTTATTAATGAGATGGTGTGTATGCTCGTTTGTTCCGTTTTCACGGTTAAAATTTGATACTGAGATAGTTTGTAGCCCGGAGGCATATGTAGTACTTTTCATCCGAAAAAAAAACAAAAATCCCCGAGGGAAATTGATAAACGTAGGTATTCCAGGCGGACGGAGACGCAGGCCAAGGCTAGTCAACACATAATGATGTAACTAAACTGTTGGAATTTAAGCCTTGACTTCGTACACGTGTGCTGTATCAGCACGTATATTCATGACCATCGAAACTGGCATCAATCTCACACAAGCAACGTGACGTTTGTGTCACATACATTCTGAATCATCGTTACCATACACAAAGCCCGCACTGATCAAATGATTTACCAGTAATGAACCAAATAGTCCATTGCGCTATAAAACGTTCGGTGCAAAGGCGATTTGCGGAATGGCTATGGGTTCACACTGGAATTCAACCGGCGGTGTAAGAATGCATTCTCAGTTCCGTGCGGGTAGTTCGAAAAGGAAATGGAGGAGTTTAAAATCTTTGGAGTTTTACCAATGTAACTGGCAAAAGAACACTTTCTACAACTTTTAGAATGAATTTTTGAATGATTTCCCATCAAAGATCATACCGCAACTTAAGGATAGTAAAGGAGCGTCGGTGGCCTAATGGCTTAGTGGGTCAAGTCGTGATGGCAAGGTACTGAGTTCGGGTTTTTCAAGTTTAAGTAAGATGTTCTTACGGAGAAGTAAAAACATCGTGTGGAAACCTGCACATTCGAACTTCTGTGTGTAAGAGAGTAATTGCACCAAAGATCCTAAAGGGGTCCAGGGCCCATCTATAAGATAAGATAAGGTAAGGATAGGCCATTTGTCTTTTTTGCACTCTCTCAGGCGTCTGTCAGTATATTTGTTATGCTAGTAGACAGGTTACAATACTCTGGTTTTACACTTATTCATAGTATTTTTTGTGATAAATAATAAAGTTTTAAATGGTAGTTTTAATATTTGCTATCACAATTAGGACAGCTTCTAATAGAGGAAGTGTGATTTCAAAAATATCAAAAACTGTAGACTTGACATATTCAACACAGACGAAGTTACGTGTAATAGCTATGCTATAATAACGTAATATAATGAAACGAAACCGTTTATTTCCTCAAAAGGAAGCTCGAATAAATGTGTATTGCTTTGTCAAATTACTTGCTACCTAAAGAAATCCTTCAAAGTGAACTCCAGATCTTCCAATTGTGGCCCATTACTTTTACGATTTTCAGGATCAAGTCGTAAACTGAACTTCGGAATCGGAACACATTCCATTCTGATTCCCGGTTTTGGTTTCCACAATTCGAAGTTTCGCCCGAGAATTTCGCTGATCACGGGGAGCAAATAAAATTTCTTCTCAAGAGAACTTGCTTTAGTCGCGAATCGAATTTCATGCACTGGTTTACGGATATTGAGTCTGAGTGGAAACTATCTGATGCCGTTAGGTTTTATTTTCATCGAGCTCTAGTTTCTAATCTAGAATGAATCTCCTTGGTTTGGTTATTTCGATTAGGTATTACTTACCTACTTGTTATTCTTAACTGCATTGGCACTTTAATCAACAAACTGTGGATTATTACTAAAATTAAATTTAATTACTTTATTGTTTTTATCTTCTTCTTCATTTTAATCGTTGGTTACTTCGTTCGAATTATTTTAATGTGGAGCTTCGTCAATTCGATTCTTGAAGTGTATTGGTTTTCAGAACTTATCGTCATCATCATCATCATCTTCTTTGTGTATTTCGTATACCAGTATCTAAAGACTTGCTACTAATTTAAAACTTCACCTACTTATTTTGAAATCTGGAATGCATTTCGACTCACCAATCGGAATTGACATAAAATACGCAGGCTCAGTCGACGATTTAAACTCAATCTGGCCAGTTGACAGCCGTGTGTACTAATGGACGGTCTCTGTGGCAGCAGAGCGTCGCAGTGTTCATACTGTACGCAGTATGCCTGCTTGTTGAACGGGTCTGACAATACCTAAAACATTACACAATACAATACATTAAGAAAAAGAAATGGTTCATTTATATTATAAAATTGTTTGTTGATATGATTATTTTTAAATCTACCACCTTATTCTACCCACATAGGCTACGTTTTTTTCTGGGAAAATCAACGCGGCAACGCGGCACACGACAAAACGGTCGTAGTAATTTTCAATCCAAAGAACATAAGGATAATATACTCTTGCGAGTTTTTTTGTCATATCTTTCTCTCATTTATAATAGGGCCGCTGGGAGAGACAGTTTTCAACAGCATGAAGTTCCTCAAAAATAAATTCATCTATTGTTGTTCCTTCGCAGATATTTGGGAGATACAAAAGGATATACCCCTCTTAATTTTAGCGGCATCTTTATCCGATAAGTATCTCAGAATGTGATAGTTTCTGATTTATTGCCTTAAAAGATTCAAATAACGGTATGTACATTTGACATGGTTTTCAAGGGATTCGTACTTTGTTATAATTACATAGGTACGGTCACGAGCGTTAATTTGGGATCCATTTCAAGAAAAATATGCTTGAAGTCGTCAATGTCATTAGAGATGTCAAGTCAATTGTAACTTATAGGAAACTCAACCTTATTGTTGTAGAATGTCAAAATGACTTTGGACCTAAAGTGGGTACCAAATTTAATCTCGTGACTGTACCTAATAAAAAAGGTACCTACCTAATCGCGGTATATATCCTATAAAACTCATGTCAAATATTAGCCCTTATAAATGGACCGTATCATGGAAATTTGTGATACGATTTTTTTTTTACATTGCTACAGGAAATATAAAGAAGCGAATGTTTATAAGTAATATTGTGTTAATAATCTGCGTACTGTGGTGTAGTTTCGTTTTGGCTTGCGGCCATACGCCTGAATGCGGTTTCCGCAGAAATGTTCCCTTTCACAGTTTACAGTATCGCGGTATGAGGCCTCGCATGTTACACTCACAACCGACAGGTTATATAAACGTATGGTTTACGTTCATTTATAAGCCCTTTTTGACTGGTATAACTCGACATTATTAGGTTAGGTGTTATCGTGTTCATGTTGATAGATCTTTGAATTTAGGCCAGTATTTGTAACCGTGTTAATCTAATTTTGTATATCGTTTGATGTATAATTTGTTTGCTTATAACATTTCGATGTACTTCGCAACGTGACGTTTTACATGAATCTTACGAAGAATTTAATATATTTGCGTAAGATGTTATGAGCTGAGGATTTTGTTAATTTATGATGAGTAAGGCTTAACGCGTTCTAAATTATACTCTTGTTTTTAAGTCTCTGTGTCTATTTTGTTTGGCTTTTTTGTTCAAAGGGATTGTATAAACCTGCCAGTAAGCGCTTAGCGCTGGGTATTTCCTGTTTTTTTAACAATGGAATTTAAAAGAAATCCAGCTCCAACTTATACAGCGCTTACAAGCGCTTTTGTTAGCAAACCGCTGTTTTTATACGTCCAAGCACTTTTCCACTACTAGTGTCGCTAAAGATGCAGTTTAAATAATTAGAATGGTCCCTAGAACGAGGTCGACTGTGGCTTGCGGTTGGCGCTGGACGACTGTGATTACGTAGAGCACAGTTGAGCACAGTTACTATTATTAAGTTTTGTTTAGAACTTCTGTTAACCCAAGATACTTTTAGTTGGTCTCTTGTGACCACTACAGAACTATCAAGCTTTAAAACGTTATAAGGAAGGTTTGGTGACGCAGAAAGGAAAACGATTTTTTTCAAGTTTATTTGTATAATAAAATATGTTTTACGCATTTACTGGTGCCCCTTTGCCCTAGGTCTTTCTCTACTTTTGTTTCATACGAAACTCGCATGATGTGAAAACGCACATACGCGTTCGTACATTGTGAAGGAAGACGCTTACGTACGTCGTCAGTAAATGCGTTAGCAAATAATTTAAACTCCTGAAACAAGAGTATTACTAAATCCCGTTCTAGATGTACTCATGGATCATGATAATATAGCTTTGGATGTAACAGTGTAATAATCGCCATCTGTCCTCCGTTACACCTGCGTCCGTCGAACCAGATTAATTAGTACTTGGTTACACATTCAGCTTTCCTCTTTATTTACTAGTGACCCGCCCTCGCTTTGCTTTGGTTTATGTTTTGTGTAACACCTGTACATACATACATTAAATCACGCCTGTTTCCCAGAGGGGTAGGCAGAGACCACTTCTTGCCACTTGCTACGATCTTGACAAAAATCTTTCGCTTCTTCCACATTCATACATCGAGTCATGCACGCACGTCGGTTTCGGGTACTTAAAATTCGGCCCTTTTCAGTATTTCTCCGATTTGATTACATTAAAAAGTACGCCTAGGGCGGCCCCTTCCGAATAATCCACAATTTATTATACATAAAAACCTTCCTCTTGAATCATTCTATCTATTGATCAAAACCGCATTAAAATCCGTTGCGTAGTTTGAAAGATCTAAGCGTGCCAGGGACAGATGGCGGGAAGCGACTTTGTTTTATACTATGTAAAGATCAAGAGAAAACGCGGTTCTAACTTCAGAATAGTTATATAAGAGTAAAACTAGTAGCTAATGAGTTTTAAAGTGAAAATTGTTTTGTTGCAGGATGAGCGGTTTAACCACGACATTGATCAGCAGACGGGGTACAAGACTAGATCGTTACTCTGTATGCCCATCAAGGACATCAATGGTGAAGTCATCGGGGTTGCTCAGGTCAGTACTTATTAATATATTATTTGGTGGATCGATCGACTTTTTATCTACCAATTTTGTTTGAAAGTAATGAGTGCAATGGATAGGAACTACTTAAATAAAACATAGAGAATGAGTTTTTTGTGTTATCCGATGGCGAAGACAAAACCTCTTTGTGTTGCTGAGGTTGTTCAATAAGTAGTAACATACATGAATTCTTTGCTATCAGTCGTATAGGTATAAGTTTTAAAAGAGTTAAAATTGATGATGCCTCGATCAACGTTAATGATTTACTTGATGCTCAATTATTTGCAAAGGAGGCATTATAGACTTATTTGCAGTTAAACATCTGTCGGCAGAGTCAAGAACGGGAGACGAAAATAGTTAGATGACTTTCAAAATTTCAGGCAAAGTTACAAGCAATATTAGATTTTTCGACTATGCTAAAGTTAATTAAGTTTCGTAAACACATTCGAATGATGCGATCGCAAAGCTGACGAGAAAATAGGGGCTCGGTAAAAGAAGATGAAATTAAAAAAGTTCCCTCATACCCTTATCGTAATAAGATTAAATATTCCAAAGTTATTTGCGAATGCCTGTTGAAAATAGCTCAAGTTGGAATTATTTATCAACATCTGTGGGTCCGTTGGGGAAATGAACGTTCGTCATGCGTTAATAACTGACAATAGTATTCGGAGATTGATTTTCATGATCCTCTGAATATACACCAGTTTATTCAAAAACTTTTGGATTAAATAATAACTCTTCAACAGCAGAATTAGGCTGATATTCACTCGCAGAGTAAAAAATGTATTCGCAGAGGGAAAAGGTTAATTAGAAAAGTTGGACCGAGCCAAAAAGGCCGTGTGATAAATGTTTCATTTTGTCCATTTATAATTTCAAGTGAGTCGTGTTCTCTACGTATTTTCTCTATTAAATGCTTGGCATTTTATTGAAACTGCTAGGGATTTACCGTATTTTAACTCAAATTAAAGTTGGAAAATAAAATACAGTTTTTACTTGAGACTTCAAGAATTTATTGGCTGAATTCTACTTCCCGCTTTCCTCTGATTGCAGTTTTCGAGTATGGCTAGATGTTTATTGTATAAATTTGCCTTCTTACATTTTGATTGTGTATGTCACTTATTTATCAAAAATAAATGAAATTAATCCTTGGCCAAGATCTTTATTTTTATGTACGACGTGTCACAGTTCCCTATTGAATGACGAAAAATGCTTTAGTAGTTTGGAAAGTATGGAATTATTTTGAATACGTTGATATATTGGAATTATAATGTAAAGCAAAACAAATTTCTTTGTTATTGAGGATTGCTTATCAAGTTTTAGAATTAGAAATTCAGACTATTTTTAGCCAAAGGAAGGCAATGATGACCACGAGGTCCTTCACCACTACCATTAAAACTTTCTTCTTCTTCTTCATATTCTGGACCGGGCTTTCTTATTCCGTGATATTAACATCAAGTTCTGGGACACCTTGAATATTACCAGGTCTTCCAGATAAAGTAATTAATTGCTAATAACAATGCTCTCATCGGTCCATTTGAGGCTTCATATCTGCTCTTAGAGTATATCCAGAACCTTTTTCTTTTGTCTCAGGTGATAAACAAACAGAACGATGGTCCTTTCACCTCAAACGATGAGAAGGTGTTCTCGTCATATCTCCAGTTCTGCGGGATTGGTCTGCGGAACGCGCAGCTGTACGAGAGGTCGCAGCTGGAGGTGAAGAGGAACCAGGTGCTCCTGGACCTGGCGAGGATGGTGTTCGAGGAGCAGAGCACCATCGAGCACATGGTGCTGAGGATACTCACGCACACGCAGAGCCTCATTCGGTGTCAACGGGTACAGGTAGGTCCCGTAGAAACCCACGTCATAATTGAGAGAACCGTACACTATGTAGTTGTTGCTTTGATGGATGTTGGAGTGCAGAGTAAATAATGATCTTTTTATGACGATTTATTACGTTAAAGATAAAAGTTAAGGAATAGTTAAAAATATTTAAATTATTAAGTTACCTTTTCTACATGATGTTTCTCTAGCTTTCTATTAAATTAAACTAATATAATCGCTCTGAAAGGGGAAGCTCTGGAGCGGTTCCAAATGATTGTTACTTCGGCTCATTGAAATTAACAGATGAATTCCCATTGCAATGTATATATAACTGTCGAAAGAAGAATAATTCACCATTTCTAAATTAAATTTCAAAGTTGGCTTATTAACTGTGAAACTGGACACTAACCGGTCCCGTATCCTGGTACGTGAGAAAAATAAATTCTGCTCGCAGGTGATTATTTTACGGGATAAACTTTTTTAATAGCGATCCCTAAGGTTTCTTCTTTCTAATTAGCAACTCGAGCTTTGGCTCTTTTATTTACACTGAATAAAAAAATGCTATCATTGATAAAGCCTATAGAGACTCGAGATAAAAGTGAACTTGGCAGCACGGGTAGCACAAGTTGTATTTTCTCGCTTGTCGCTCAGCGCGTCTCTATCGTTCCTGACTAAATAGAAAGGGAGATCAGAGCGACAACCAAGTCGCGGGCAGCTTGTGCTAGCCGCACAGATTGAGATGGACGATATTTGTACGAAAAGTTACTCAAGTAAGATTTAAAGCGTGAGGGTGATTTTGCATGGACCCCGTCCCCACCCTCCAACAGTCACGGGATGTTCATATGTTCATTAGGACCCAAAATAATAATAAAAAAACCTATTTTATTAGCAAAATCGATGGGGTTTTTTAATGTAAAAAAACCTTTACAAAACTAAGACAATTGATAAGTTTAGTTTTTGTTATAAGTTTGATCTGTCTTTGGCTTTGTATCTCCAAAACGGATAAACCTATTTGGATGAGGTTTTTATTTAAGGTCTGTCAGTTTTATTGGGATCGTTCTTAGCTAGGTTTCTTGAAAATCAATTGAGCCGTTTAAGAAATATAAGCTCCGAAAGAAGAAGTCGCCATTAAATCCAGGATTTTCTCTAATTCATAGTTATTTCCCATTCAAAATGAATACAAGTTTAAAATACACCGCAAATTAAATGCTTGACTTTAGAATGGCGTCCGTAAACAGTTCGACTGTTTACATTGACAATTTTATTCGGCTTTATCCCATTACAAAAGCGAATGCATATTTCAGATATGAATCCGAAATCAATTCGACAGTAAACAAGCATGTTTACATTGAAATTGCTGTTCGAACGTTTTTTGTTGAACGATGAAGTATTTGAACAGCGGAGGATTAATATTTTTGTATATTCGTTGTCAACATTGTTGAAATATCCTAGGTTTCCATACAAAATATAGTACTTAAACGAGAATAAATAGAATAGACGGTATCGTCTTAGTATAAATAGAAATGTACTTAATCTCCGGGCCTTTGGGAGTTACCTATTGCCGCTCAGGCGCTACGATTGCGTCGATGCGCGTCGCTCGATACTTAATGGCAACAAATTGAATGAGCACCAAAATTAGTAAACGATCACCAAATTAGGTTAGGTTAGGTTAGTTTTTGGTGATCATTTACTATTTTGGGCAGTAAAAAGTGTTTTATTTTGCGTTATATTTTACTATATCTGGTGATTAAACATAACCCACACTTAATACGCACACAACCAAACCAAACGCGGCGAGGGTCCCGACTAAACCGGCTTGGTGCGTCCCGTTGAGTTTGCTTGTGGTGGCTCGAGGCGCGTGCGTTCAAGGCACGCACACAGGCAAGCCGCGCGATACACCTTTATGTTTATTATTTTTCCATAAACTAACTTTCCTGTCAACTTATCTCAAACAGTAATGATATCGACCATCATTACCATTTTTTCCGCCTATTGCAGCTTTGGTGAATTTTATAATGATGAAAATTCATTTAAAAACTTGTCAAAGTGTGCATCCCCTAAATACCAACTAATTTTATTACAATAATTATGAATACTTTTAGATAAGACCAAGAATAGATACGAGCAAATTCATTAAAAATTGCAAAACATGAAAAATGAAACACCCTACTGTCAATACAGTACAGTCGACGTCAAAGATATGTTTATATTTTTGCACCTTATTTCAATGGAATAAGTTGAAAAAGTGTAAATATATCTTTGACATCGACTGTACAAAGTATAACCACAAATATACCTAAAAAACATATTTTGTACTAATTTGACAGCTGTCAAGTCATGCTTCTTAAAACAGCGCAAGTATAGTAGTTATAAATCCATTAGCGTTCTGTTTGTTCCGCTTGCTTTTGAATCGCGTCTGTTGTGTCTGTGTTTAATTAATTTTACTATCAAAGGCTCCTAATATCTCATTGTATCTCGCTGGAGCATTTGTGCCACAATTTATATTTAGTTAGCGCACGAAATAGCAAGCGGTAATGTGAACTGGAAGCAGCTAAGCTGTAACTTTGCTAATCGTCTTTTTACTTTCTCAACCTCTTATCTGATCGAATATTTTGATAGAAAGTAGTCTTTATGAAGCTAGGAACACGAGTGTTGTTTCTATCTAACTATTCGATCAGATATGATGTTGATAAAGTAAAGGGACGAAATGCAACGTCTATTTTGATTTCAGTTTATGAAAATTGTTTTTATACAACACTAGCTGTTGCCCGCAACTCCGTCCGCATAAAAGTTGTTTATCGTTATTCTTTCGGGAATTGTCCAATTGGGATAAATAGTTTTCTATATCTTTCCCTGGGTCTCAAGCTATCTTCATACCAATTTTAATCGAAATTTCACAGACAGATAAACAGACAGAGTAACTTTCACAAAACATTACCCTATGTTCGTCTCCTCGCTGTAAACTCTCTTCTCTTCTCTTTACCAAATTTCTAATCGATCGGTTTTACCGTGAAACCGTTAAGAAGGCGGGAAGAAACAAAAAATATTTTCGCTTTTTAATATAGGAACGAATTTCTTTTCTATTCTATTTACTTATTACATTAAGTCAGTTTTTAAAATTAGCCTTCTTCAATTATCGTTAAATTTCTAATGAAACTAAAAATTAAAGTCCTAAAGTATGGTTACCCGCCATTTAATACCTAACTGACATAGCTATCATGCATGTTTTCCATCTAATTTAAACGTAGTGGTAGGGTAACCGCATTAAGCCACAAAAAATGGGATAAATCAACATGCAACTTTTTTTTAAATTAAATTAGCAGCAAGAGACTTATAGAAAAAGGGTATCGTTTAGGGAAGATATGTCTCAAACATTGATTTTGTATCACAAATTTGAAGTCAATTACTCGTGCCTACTATACATATTTTGCTTCGAAACTTTCGCGACTGCTGTTAAATTTGTTTTTGTTCTTCTCTAGTATATTTCAATCGATTTAGGTATCTTGCGCTTTAAACGAAATGGCGGAAGCCATATTACTGGAATCGAGACAAACGACTAAATAAAAGCAAGCATCTCCTTGAATTCTTATCAAGGCAGTAGTAAAATGTTAAATATATCATCTTCTAATAGTAGGTATTTAATTTAAATACTTTGGTTAAGTGCAATTTTGATGTAGTTTTCACTAACAGTTTGATAATTTTTTCACGAAAGGTTTTTATCACTACATAGTATCAAACAAAGTCGCCTGCTGTCTGTCTGTCCCTATGTATGCTTAGATCTTTAAAACTACGCAACGGATTTTGATGCGGTTTTTTTTAATAGATAGAGTGATTCAAGAGGAAGGTTTTTGTGTATAATAAATGCTGGTTTATTGTACGGGTGGTACACAAATAAACCGAAGCGAAGCGAGGGCAGGTCGCTTGTGTATAATAAATTACTGGTGTTACAGAAAATTTACAGTAACCTCTAGCATGATAAAGTTTATTGAAGTAAAAGTTAACAATGCAGATAAGAGTGCAGTATGGAACTGTGCATTTTATTTAACAGAACGCGTCGTTCATGTTGTAACGATAGTTTCTGCTCCCCGGAGAAATGCAGCTATACGGAGTGGAACATTCACTTAATTCCGAACAAAGTTGGACGCTGCCGAAACGAATTTACTGATAAAAACGGTGAAGTTTTGATCAAAATGTTAATTAATGGTTTATACCTTTGTGAAAATTCGTGCCTTTATTCTGTGCTCATTCCTATATTGTTTGCCAGAATATTAACGCGTTTAGAAAATTGTTCTCGGTTTTGAAAACCTGTTAAATTCATAATGTAATTAATAGAAACCGATTCTTTATAACGGTTTTATTAATTACTAAAGAACACCCGCGACTTCGTACAGTCGAGTTCATAAATATATGTGTACACTTTAGTACCTTGTCCAATTAATGCCATGTTTTAACTGCCATGCATGAATTGGCACAGCGATTAAAGTGACAAGGTACTAAAGTAGTTTCCGCTATTCCCCCTATTTTACTCCTTACTTAAGGGATGAGTTTCCGAAAATCCCTTAGCCCCTGGGATATCCAAGAAATATTCTCTCCAAATTTCAAGTCCCTATGTCCAGAGGTTTCGGCTGTGCGATGATCGATCAGCCGGTCAGTTTTTTATTTTATCTATTTATAGTTTTTATGAAAAGGAAATAATAAAAGAATAAGTTTTTTTGACAACATAAAGATGTGTATGTATGGTATATGGCTATTTGATAGTATTTTTCTTTGACTAAGCGATTCACTAAACAATTGGCTGACTAAAGTTTAGCGACAACTTCCTGATTTGTTGAAACTAGAGTTATTTCATATCTATTAATGTTTTTAGTTCAAGAAGCAATCAGTGAAAGTTGCGTCAAATTTTGCAAAACCAATACTAATATTTTTTCTCTTCATCACCAGTACTTTAGTTTAAAAATCCACTGTGTAATATCCGTCTCTATTTTTCTCTAGTATTTGTTTATCTATCGATTTATATCCGTGGTATTTTGTATATTCCTGGACAGTTTTCTCAAGATACGATGCCAAGATAGCCTTAACTCCCGCGGGTCCTAAGCTTGCATTGATCGTCTCTGAGACGTGACTCAACTCGTATACCGTTGGGATCAAGTCCATTGCTTTTGTTGTTAAAAATAATATCATCCCACTCTAGATATAGGACGTAATTTTGAACAAATCGGAAATTGGATTTATGATGTTTAGTTTGTCAGACACAGTCTATTAGTTTTAGTTAATAAGTTAAAAGTAATTTAAAATTCGTTCAGGCCCGGTATTCTAGGCGGTTAAAACTATATCGTTTTATTTTTAACCTAAGACGATATAGTTTTTACCGCCTAGGAATAGAAGCCCTGATTTACAAAAGAGAATTAAAAAAATAAAGCTCTAAAGACCTTGAATTACATATCCTTAATCGAAATAATTACTCAAGGGAGCGTCATAATAATAAGTCATACATAGCCATATAGTAAACAGACGTTTGAATGAACAAAAGCGGTCCTAATTTCCTCTACATTTTAAAAGATAAAGTGGCTGTGTAAGCGTCTTCGAGGCCCCTTGTGGATTCGACCCCGAATAGATCAGTACTGGTCCCACCCGCGGGTACTTTGTCAACTAGTCGCTATAAATTGCGTGTGTGGGTGTACTAATGTGACTAATACTTTTATTAGGCTTTTACTGGACTGTGTGGAAGAAATAAATGCAATAAAGCTACTTTTTTGGCCGTGGATCCAAAAAAGCGAGGGCGGTACGTGTTTGGAGAGTGTTTTATGTATGCTTGTGTTTGTTTGGCATTGATTGCCTAGGGATTGGATGGTTGTCATGTAGTTATGTCGATGCGGTTGGTTTTATTTAAAAGCTTGTACCTATTCTGGTTTTGAGAATTTTATAAATAGTATATTATTTAAGTTATTTGCGTTGAAAGGTCTTTGTGTGTCAAAATATTTCTAAAGAAAAAAGGCGTAAACTTCTGCTTTCTTTCTTTTGTCAACCTATAATACCACTGCTACATAAATACTTCACCTTTATTATCAGTGGTAAATAACAAGGGTTTTTTGAAATATCTATCCTGTAAGTACTTTATTAGTGAATAAACACATTCGCGTGAAAATTGTAAACATCTAATCTAACACACCTAATTTTAGCAAATTATTAGGACGCCCGGGACTTCGTACGCGACGAATTAGTTTACCGCTACTCCCCCCATTTCTTCCCGTTGGGTGTCGATTTTCGGAAAATACTTTCTTAGTGCTCACTAACATCATGAAAGGAACCCCTGTACCTAATTTCAAGTTTCTAGGTACAGTAGTTCCGGCTGTGCGTTGATATATAAGTCAGTCAGGGTTGCCTTTTATATATATAGATATCTATTGATATCCTACGCTGTTTTCTTTACAATTTCTTACGAATACGTAGATATACGAGTATACGAACGTAGGTGTTCGAATATAATTTACACGAAAGTTAAACGAATGCCTAAGTATCGATATTTATCACCAATAACGAGATACATATCTCGGATGATCTCGCTACTCGAGACGTTCTCCGTCTTGATCATTCGTTTCATCGTTCACCGCGGAACTTTGACGGCGTGGCTGGCAAGAAAAAATGGATGCCATTTATTTTGTTTCTAACTGGGAGAGCTGTGAAAAGTTAGTCGAAGCGGTTTAATGTTACAAAACTGAAAAAGGGAATTGGTCGCTTATAACAAGATTGAGAAGGCCTTTGTCCAGCAGTGGACGTCTTGCGGTTGATAATGATGATGATGATGATGAACAAGATTGTGATTGTTGTGTATAAAAGTCTTGATTCCATACGAGCCTAACAAGACGTTCGATACATCAACTAATATGTTTATTGAATCACTAGAGACCTTGCTGTTTTTACTATTTGCTTTAGTTCATATAACTAATACGAGTACCATAAATATTGTATTAATTTTTTGTCACCTAAGAGAAAATCTCTCTTGGTTGGCTCTCACTTTTTGAGTGAAGTGTTTTTTTTAACACGGGGAAGGCAAACGAACACACAGGCCAACTGATGGTAAGTGGATCTGTGACCCACAGACATAATTTGCATTCTCAAGACTGTAATCTTAAGACTGCAATGCGTTGCCAACCCTGGGGACTAAGATGGCCCACACTGGAATACAGTGTGAACACTACTGCTTGAAGAATAGCTAAACTTAAGTGGCAGTGGGCGGGGCACATTGCTCGCAGGACTGATGGCCGATGGGGTCAGAAGGTTCTTGAGTGGCGTCCGCGGATCAGGAGGCGAGCTGTAGGTAGGCCACCAACAAGATGGAGTGACGACCTTGTAAAAATCGCGGGAACGCGGTGGATGCGAAAAGCACAAGACCGGTCTGAGTGGAGAGCCTTGGGGGAGGCCTATGTCCAGCAGTGGACGTCTTTCGGCTGACATGATGATGATGATGATGATGACTACTGCTTGGCGGGGGATAAGATATAAGCTTTTCGCGTCTGTCTGTCTGTATATGGCTCTTTTATCCCTTCGGGAGGGCATGTCGCACCTAAATCCCGAACACAAACAGCGGTGAAGTAATCCTTTACAGATATAAACTATTAAGACTCAGGTAGCCAAATTAATGCGTGGAGGGCCGAAGGTGTAATAGGACCCTGCAAGCTCCAGTGACAACAGAAGATCAGCTTTGAAAACCCTTGGGCCCTTGTACATTTCAGGGCCCATGTTAGACACTAGCGTCCCGCCCTTGCTTTGATCCAGTTTAAACAAATGAAAAACAGCCTATGCCCATCAGAAATTATGTACCTTTCTATTGGTAATAGATATTTTGGAATATGTTTCGTGGTTCTGGAGATTACCTGTCGGATAGATACTAAGACCCAAATTTGCACTTTCTATAATATTATTTAGTAAATATAGTCGTACATGGCATGTTTCTATGATGTTTCGTCTTTATTCTATATAGCTTCTGCCAGCGACTTTGTCCGTGTAGAATTTGTATTTTTGTCATTCCATGGGAATCGTTCATTTTTTCGGGATAAAAAAGAAGTCTATGTTACTCTAAGATAATGTACGAGTAGCATTTTAATGGCGAAAGATAATATTTTCTCTTTCCTCTTGATAATATTAGTGTACACAAGCGGCCCATCTCGACTTCACCCCGGTTGAATAATATAGGCACCTACATAATACTAATACTTACTAATAGTATGATGAACCTCTCAAATAATTAAAATATGTTTAAAAAAAGGTGCAGGTGGTCTCGAAGGTTACCGAAATAAATTTACCAAAGCTCTCTTTATTAATTAGTATAAGTAATTTTAGAATGAGTCTTATTCTAAAATTACTTATACTAATTAATAAAGAGAGCTTTGGTAAATTTATTTCGGTAACCTTCGAGACCACTAGACTAATTATTGAGTTGAGGGCCGAACGGTAATAGGACCCTGCGAGCTCCAATGCTAATGGAAGATGAGCAGCTTTGCCGGAAACCCTTGGGTCCTGTGGCCACATTTAAGTGCCCATATTGGACATTTGAGACAATGTACCCTGCAAGTTTGTATTCTTAGTCGTAATTTTCTATTGCTAGGAAATGGAAGAATAGTAAGGGACAATTTTAAGCGATATAGAAATCTTGTAGTTAAAATATTTTCGATATTTTGTATTTAGTCTCTTATGCATAGTCGCATCAAAATCTTAAATGAAGAGAATTGTGCGGTAACGTTTTTCTTAAACCGAGTCCGATTTTTAGGTAGATATTATGAAAAACCAACAAGAGCAGGGCGTTTATTATGACATAGCTCTGCTATGCATTTCAGTTTACGCTGAGAGAAAGGGACAGAGTTATGTAGCATTTATAGCTCTGACCTTTACACTCGGCGTAAAATCAACTGCATAGCTATGTCATAATAACCCCCCACATCTCTTGGAAGGAAACAAAGAAAAGAACGGAAACTTACAAATCCAGTTTTTAATTATATCTAAAACATATTCAAACATCGTGGGAATTAACTTGATTTTAGGGGGTGAGAAACGTTATAACTAGCTCGGAACTAAATTTGTAGGTATAAAAATGGTCTCCTTTGCGTACAACTTCCTATTTCCTATATTTAAGGTAGTTGCCGTCCATGTCGTGCTCGTTTTTTCCACCCGTATACAATATCAAAGTCAAAGCCAGACTTCTTTATTCTTCAATTTAGGCATAATATAATGCACCTATGAATGTCAAATTACCACCGGTTCGAAAAATAAAACCTTTGCCCCGAGAAGAACCGGCGTAAGAAACTCGGCAAGATATTTTTTTTTTTTTCAAAAAAAGTACCTATGCATCATACATAAGTTTACAATATCACAGTATTTGTGAACCTTTTTTAAGCGTAGGTAGATTTAAGCGTAGATTAATACATCTTCATGTGTGAGATACACTAGAGAAATCACAAGAAATCAACAAATTAATGCACGGAGGGCTCCAGGCGATGGAAGGTCCCATAATCCCCAACGACAATGGAACTCGATCAGCTTTAGCGAAGCCCCGGGGGCGCCCCATGCCCCCGGCCACATTGCTATCTTGTGAAGACATGTCCTTACTCTAATGCCCTGCTTGGGGGCTTAGAACGCCCTCAAATTTCGTGTTTCCCCTTAGGAAAATGGTTATGCGTTTTTAACAGTGTTACGGCTCGGTTTTCGCGCGTAATTTATCCGATTGGTTTTTGGGAAATGGGTGTTGATGTTGCGTAGGTTTGTTGTTGTTTTATTGATGTACAAATTGTTTTGTATTTTAATGTTTTAAAAACAATATTAAGTAATGTAGTGGTAGGACCTTGCGCAGGGTCCTTCGGGATCCCGTCTTATTCTTTAACCTACCGCCAAGCAGCAGTGTTCACACTATTCCATTCTAGTGTGAGGATAAGACAAACAGTGAAATTACTGGCGTAGAGGAATTTCATCTTACTCTTCAGGATCGACAACGCATTTGCAGTCTTAGGATTGTACAGTCTCAAGATTGTAGTCTTGAGATTGCAAATCATCATCTCATGAGCCTTCTCTATGACATAACAATAAAGTAATTTTCTTAGAAAAAAAAATCAACACTAAGTATTTCAAAGCAATAGATTTTGTTTTTTGTTACGCTTTAGAGGTAATCCGCTTTTCTGTTATATTCCTATTAAATACAGGTATTAAGTAAACTTATCATTATACCTCTTTTACCTTACCTGCCTAAAACAGTAACTTTTGTATTTAAAAATGCGCACTTGTTAATAAATCAGGCATAAAGTAATTTAACGATGTCGAACGCATGTTAATGAAATTGATCACTCAATAACTGCAACCAAATTGCCTTTGATGCATTAGAACCTCATGAATTGGACGCACTTCGTTAATTTAGACGTGGTTAATGAATCAACCGATTCAATTAATTAAAGTCGAAAATTTCATATAATTTCAATTTTGTATCGTTGTTATCAAGAGGCTGTTTTAATTGGCATCATAATAACGAATGTAATGAAGTTATTAACACAAGGACATTTTAATTTTTTATAAAAAAATGTTATTTATATAATAATAAAAGGTATGCATGATAAAACTGTGTCACAATGACACTATAAAACAAGTTGTTTGACACTTTTTACGATTTGATTTTTAAAGTCACTGTGACATTTTGCCGATCGCAAATACCTGTAACAGTAATTAAGACCTATTTAGTAAAGGTGTATTTTAAACAAGTAGTCTGAATACCCTTATATTTTCCTGTTAACACTTTGAATGCTAAGGTCCTGTCTAACGTGCTTTATTCGTAGCGCTACGAAACGCAGAACTGCTACAGGTTACGAAAATCACGCGTAGCACACCATAGCAGCTAGCAGAGTATACTGTTGGTGGGACTAAAGAAATATCAAACAATATTTAAACAAAAGCCACGCTGCATAAAAGCTTACAGAATCAGTTCGTTCCTTAAAGCTTTATTTTTTATTTTCCTCAAATTCAATGCAATTTAAACTCGAGGAAAACTTTTCAATCGAGTTAAAATTTTACCCAGAATTTTACATTCATAAGAATTCCAGTCAGCATTTCACGAAAAAGTAAAAGCAACAATTCAGCTGAATCCACATCAACTTCCTGCCTTTATCCATGCTTTATGTTCGAGTAAAAAAAACCCTTTTTCTTAATTGTATTATTTCTTAACATTGGACATTGTAAAGGCATTTTTGTAAATAAATATCACGTAGCCTAGTTAATTACTTCCCGCAACAGTACAGTTGACAATAAAATTTGCATTTATATCGAGTCGCGAAATGAAATTAAATAGAATAGGCCCATGCCATGTCGAGCTGGACCGAAATAAAATTGGGCCCCGCCCGACCCCAAATTAACGCTGTTTGCAAAGACAACAATGCGGATTTTAATTTCACCGTTTAACCGTCCCAACATTTAGTTAAAACCTATAGTTTACTTTTCCTTTTCCCTCTTTTAGTTAAAACAAAAATAACACACGCTCGCATTAACTACACTTAACTAGACACCAGTGACTTCATACGCTTCGAATTGGTGTTCTGTTATTCCCCCTATTTCTCCCTGTTAAGAGTCGATTTTCGTAAAATTCTTTTTCTTTTGGCACCCCTAAGTACCTACGCGAGGAATATAGTTTCCTAAGTTTCTAATCCCTTGGTTTAGCGGTTTAGGATGTACAATCAACCAATTTAATTCCTAGGCCACTACGGACTTTGTCAACGTGACGTTGTAAACCAAATCATAGGAAGTCTCTTACGTTTTGGTTGTCAACGTCACTTTAACATAGTCCAAGGCCTAGAAATCAAATTGGTTGACTGTTTGTTATCCTATCAGTCAGTCAGTCGCTGAAGACTTCTTCTACCATTTCGTGATAACAGGTATTTTGTCTAGATGTCAGTATTTTTTGAGTTTTGTTGTTTGTTTGTTGAAAAATATTTGTTCTTTCTTTCTTTTATTTTCTTTTCTATATTCATAGATATTTGTCAAGGTTAGAAATGCGATCAAAATCTCTTCAAAACCCCATTCCATTACCAAAAGCCCAATTTATGCGAAAGACCCGCCTAGCGCTATTCGTAGTGGATTTTCGCAACAAGAGGTAAAACGCTGCTACGTGCTACGAAACTACGAATTTAACGAATAGCGCACTCTGCATTACGAGTGTTAAGAGAAGCGAACGCTTACTTTTAAGAACTTAACCGACTGCCGAGGAAAGAGTATAATATTTTTGGGGAGCGCATTGTTTCAGATACTTACCTTACTTTTTTGTTTATAATTATTTTGCGTTCATAAAAAATGCTATTCATAATTTTTAGGTTAGGTTAGGTTTGATTTATAAAAATCTTGAAAAATAATATTTACCTAAAAGATCGTTATGATTATGAATTCCGACGATTATTAATTAAAACACTTTACGAGTATGAGTATAAATAATTATGAGAGTCAATATGGACCCATAGTTTTGATTTGTATGTCTGTGCTTTTTTTGTATGGTCCGATTTTGACAAGCTAGGGGTCGTTAGCTTTGTCTTACTGGGTACTTTTATAAAAAAAATTGTTACAATACGGGATTTAAAAAATATAACCAATGTTGGTAACACTTTTTGTTAGACTTGTATTTTCTTTATCATAAATAAATAGTTGTTTTAATTGTAAACTCCTAAAAGTATTATCGTGCCTATTATTGGCAGTGCTTTCTTCGTTATTATTTAATAAATAAACAACTATATCCAATTTCATCCAAATTAGATCCTGTCGCGACGCCATATTGTTTACTATAACAAATACAAACAAAATCATTTAGCGGAGTCACAAACGGTTTTTATCGTCCAATCACAGACAATGCCGTGATTGGAGGGAATCGTAAAAACAATGATGAAGGAATGTTTAATCGACAGTTGTCTCAAAGACAATCTCGTCAAGCGGCCATTTCCGCATCCTCCGGAAGTCGTGAAAAATCAGTATGGAGCTGTGGCGGTTTGATTTCAATTGGGGCATAAAGACACATTACACGTGTTTAGTTTAAAAGTTTTACTTTTTTAACTGTAGTACATGAAATAGTTTTTTCACACCACATGCTCGAAATTGCCCAATTATATATCATGCAGACCTCACCTAAAGTACCTAAGTCATTATAGCCATCGGCTAACCAGCGAATCGGTTAACCAGTACAATATTATGAGCCGGCGGGTTAATAATGGGATTTTAATTGGTATGAAAAATTACAATTTCAAGTTTAAATAAAAAGTTGTTTCTAGTAAGTAGCCTTGCTTTTTATTGTCTCGCAAAAGGTGAGAAAAGTAGAGTATTCTCCTTTGGGATAAAGCTGTTTTCGTCTTTGGCGAACTTGAATCCCTCGCTGCACTCAGGACTCCGTTTCTCAGGTTCATAAAACAGTGCTTTATCCCCTCGGTGTATAATTCTATTATTGTATACCAGTCTAACCATTAGAAACAAACTTAATATGATAAGGGACATAAGACATAGGTATATTGCTTTTTTTTAGACAGCACCAGGGCCTATTTTCCACTGGGTAAAACCATATTGCCTTTGTCATGTTATCGTATTGTCAACGGTACGATAGCCCTTATTTACTTGATAGTAATGGCGGCAGAGTTCAAAATAATACGATTGCATGTCAAACTCAACCCTGTAGAAAAGACGGCCGTGTGCGCAAACGAAGTTTCTTCATATTGATTGATTGATCACTAAACTTAAAATCTATACTCACAAAGGATCATGTATAAGTGTTTACTGAATTAAAAACACACTTCAATTTTTTTTTAATATATCGTACTTGACCTGTCCCAATTTCATTCAAAGAACTTTTATGAATATTCAAAACTTGGCTCTAAATCCCCCGTCTCGTGCCAGCCGTCCGCGGCGATAATGGTTTCGAAACTGGATAATGCTCGCAAATGTAGTTTATCGCCCTATCAGACAATATCAGTATTTGAGAGGCTCGTAAAGAGAATGAAAAGGATCCTAATGGTCAGTTAGAGCGTAAAATATGCTTTATGTGCTGCTGTTATGGTTGGAACGACGTTTTTGGAACGCTCTAAACAGAATTGGTCTTCGCAGTATTCGGAGACATTTTAGACACGATTAATTCGTTCTTTTTTAAACTTGTGTACACATAACTTTCTATAGTAGTAGGCAGATAAGAAGTCAATCCAGACACATTGCACGGCCATGAGGCAGTGATGGGCAAAAATTTATCGACTAACGATTAACGATTAAGATTAACCTATTTAATCTCGATTAACGATTAAAAATTTCGATTGATCAATCTTAGTCGAAAGTTTCGATTGATTTAGTCCCGATTAATTTAATCGTCGACTAATTCTCAGCCACTAAATTTTTAATCGATTGATTAATTAGATTAATTTTCTGTCGATTAATATTAGGAATAAGTAAGTTTCTTTTGTAAGTCCATGTTTCGAGTTCCGTTGACAGATTGCTACAGCTTAAGGAATAGGAATATAGTGTTTAGTTTATAGACATATTGAATTTTTGTAACGTGTTTATTCCAATTTTAAATCGAGATTTAATCGTGAAATTTAGTCGATTAAAATGACGATTGATCAATCGTTAATCGAAAACTCCGTCGATTAATTTAGTCGCGATTAAAATAATCGTGATTAATTTTGGACGATTGATTGTTTAATCGATTAATTAGTTGATTAAAAAAAATATCAATTAATGCCCATCTCTGCCATGAGGTTTCTAACTATTCACATTGTTGACAGCAGTAAAACAATGCTATAACTCATTTGCGCTCGAAGGAATAGTAATAACAGCATTGTTTGACTGCTGTCAACATAATCCATATTCAGAAACTTCATGGTTGTGCAATGTGTCAGGATTGACTTCTTATCGGCCGGGCAGTATAGCAAAAATGGCACGTTGAAGTTCAATATGACCCCAAAATTTAAAAATTTGTAGTGAAACTCACATTGGTTTAATAGTAGCTATTCAATCATATAATATATTGAATACTGAGCTTACCAGAAAAAAAAATAGGTGTAGCTCAGAAGGCTGCCCAACTAAAGTGGGACTGGGCTGGCCACGTTGCTCGAATGCACCCTAATTGCTGGGCCAGGCGAGCCACAGACTGGCTCCCGGAAAATACTAAGGGAAAGCGGGGCCGCCCCAGGAAGAGATGGAATGATGAGTTGGGATCATGGGACAAGAACTGGAGGGAAACCGCTCAAGATTGGATAGAGTGGAAGAGGGGGAGAGAGGCCTTTGCCCAGCAATGGGACATTATGGGCTCATAATAATAATAATAACAATAATTCAATCATATGTCACACGATGAAATTGTAATGTAATAAAAAAGTACCCTTGCAAATTATTAACATGTACGGGAGGAACCCAATATATTAATCCTTACTTATTTCATTATTGACCTTAGAGGGCATTATACATATCAATATGTGTACAAAAGTTCTTGTTTTGTAACTCTGATAGTGTCTGAGAAGAAGTCAGTGTAACATACAGATCTAATAGACAGATAGATGGACAGGGCGAAACCATAAGGCTTCCTAATTTAGCTTCAGAACCCTAGAAACAGGACTTTTTTGGCGTATAATAATTTGGAAAACGATACATTTCGCCGAAAATACTCGTATTCCCGCCCGAAATATGAACGTTTGGCCAGAAACGGCAGAGTACGTTCACGCTCCAATAGTATCGGTTCAGAAAACCGTGTTAACGTTAGCGGGATGCGGGCAGCATCGATACGAGCCGTATTCTGTTGTCGTGTTTCTACAACATGACAACATTGTCGGTGTGCTGTGAGACCTAGCTATATTTGCCGTCTTAGTTTATTTAAACTTGAAAATTCTGTTTTCAAAAGCATTTAGGGTTCGGGTAAAGTCAGACTGACTGTATACAAGCGTATGAGAGTGAATGAGAGGTATAAAACCGAAACTAAGTCGTATAAATAGCACTGTCTTACCGATTTCAAAACCACAAAATTCGGCACTTCGAATTTTAAATATTTGAAACCTACACAAGTTCAGAGTCGGCGCGAGACTAATGAAATTACATTTTAAAAAAAACTATTAAAAATTACAAAAACACCAGTTTTACTCGCTGGGTCCTGAGCTAGGATACCCTGTGTTACTAGACCCAGATTATAATCTAAGCCACTAAGCACGTCACTGTGACGTCTTGAAGTCATAGTTATTAGTAGTTTATGTGACTGGTGCATAATGAGAAGCATTAATACACGAGTGTATTATTGCCTAATTATGTGGACAGTCGCGTAAATAACTTTATCTACATGCATACCTATCATTAGTTTTCTACAATATGTGAGAAACCTGGATCTGAGGTTGCCCTGTATCTTAATGTACCTGTATCTTAATACTTACATTAAAATATTGGTCACCGATACTTTAATATAAACATTATGATGCAACCACATCGATAGCCGATACTTTAATGTTAACATTAAAATACAACATAAAACAGGTTTCTTAATCCTCCCATGGTTCTATTTGCTTATAGCGTCTGAACATATTGTAAGGAAATTATTATAATGGATGTAGATTAAAAAAATACACCATTGAGTTGGCTTTACGAAATAAAATAATGTCAATGTTCTCTTCATATGAATCCATAGCCCATCAATAGACGAACCGAAGCCTGAATCCCTAGTCATCTAAAATAAACATCTTTTCTCTCTGTAACCGTGCAGTAATGTTTTATTAGAGCCATCCCCTCGGGACGACAAGTTACATAAAGCCTTTGAGTTATGAACAGAAATGTTATCAGCTCAACCTTTTCAGTGCTCCGTTGTCAAACTGTACCCTTACGATTCTGTCTTGTATTTTATCTCGTTCTGGAGATTTATTGCCGTTTACCCATAAGCCTTTAAATGCGATTTTTAGTGTTGTTATCTCCGGGTTTTTAGCATCTTGTACATGAAAATTTTTGCGTCTTTGCGATAGTTATTAGAATCACTTTATTAAAGTTCTGTTTTCCTAGATTATGCTCTTCTGCGAGTATCGTTGTGTTTACTGTTTACAAATTAAGGTAATGTTGATCCTCAAAAAGAGGAAATAAAGTCAATTAATTTTCTATTTTTTTTTATAGTTTTTGCTATGATCTTTTTCCTTTTTTATTTTGGATCACGTAATTTAAAAGCAAAAATATTTTTACCGCCGGCTGCTTGAATCCTCGCTTCATTTAAAAATATACATTCATATTCTTTTTTTTACAAATCATTGCCTTGGAGAGCAGGATAATAATATATAAATAGTACCACCCTCGCTATAAATATATCATTTTCTCCTCTTGTGATACAATTTACTATTGTATCCCGCTGTTAGACACAATTATGTATTTTTTCAATTTTTGGCAAATACTTTTTCCATTCAGGTCTTTCCACCATATTTTATTCCTGTGATATTATTTCGGTGCTTCCACAAGGTGGATATAAAACGTTTGGTAACTCTGTTGGGTATATTCAATGTAATATTTTACTTAAAAATCTTAATGGTTTAAAAAACAATATGACGACATGTTTTTAAAGAGTGCCATTTGTTTTCCACGAACCCCATGACCAGATCTTGATGATTTTTTTATGAGACTACCCCTGAGATATACTTTAATAACACTTGGAAAAAAACTTAAAAACGGTTGACGATTGGCTGAGAAATCGAATATCATACACACACATAAAAACACAGAAGAATTGAGAACCTTCTACTTTTTGAAGTCGTTTGGAACACACAAGCACACAATATTCTTCAACGTGGCAAAACCTTATCTTTAAAGGGTACAAACTATCAATCAACACATCTTTCTCCTTGAACATTCGTATCTAAATCAGCAATAGTCCAGTAAATGGTGTTCTACATAATATTCCTTCTTCCAGGTACTTCTAGTCCACGAAGCGTCGAAGGGCAGTTTCTCCCGGGTGTTCGACCTGGAGGCAGGTGACGAGTCGGAGCCCGGGACGCCGAGGACCTCCCCCTACGAGAGCCGGTTCCCCATCAACATCGGCATCACCGGCTACGTGGCCACCACGGGAGAGGTAACAGGCTCTTCTTGCAAGCATTTATTTAACGCTGTGTCCGTGTTTAGATCAAATCTTGCAATTCAAGTTTGAACTAGTTTCCGTTGGTGGGATGGGTTGAAATTTGGAGGACATGTGTAAACCTGATGACAAGACAATATAATGCTATTGGAGCTGATCTGATGATGAAGTCGGGAGGTGGCAACAGGAGCTCTGCTGTACGAAACGTAGATGGACAAAGTTTGGACTCGATAAGCAATCGACATAGAAGATTGTATAAATAAATAGTATTCAATTTCCTCTTGACTAAAAGTCGCGGGATGTGGTACGCCTTCCAGATCCAGAAGAAAGTCCAATAATATAGAAGTTTGTATGTGTATAGAAGTTTATAAAATCCAGGCAACCCAAAGACATTTAAAAAAGTTGATCTAAAGCGCATATAAGACTTAAACTATTTAAAATTATTGTAATTTTTTCTTCTTCTCCGAAGACAGTATTCAAATAACACCCAAACTCGTAAATCTTTCTCACCGCCAAGCGGAGAACGATAAACCAACTACAATCCGATTGCCCCCGAAACAAAACAAAAACTTTGAAACAGATTTGCCTGAAATATCTCGTCGTTAGGATATCTCACACAAAAAGCGGGGGATCTTTTGTATCTCCAAGAAGCATTAAGGATTTGAATGAGATTGTTTTGAGAATTTCACTTACATTATTTATTGACAGGCTTTGTTGTTAGAACGAGCACGTGGAACGAATCAGTTTTAATTACACGACTGAAAATTAGGACATTCTGTTTTTTATTGGAAGATTATTTTGGGTATCTTTAGTAACTTTATATCCTGACAATCAAATCTTATATATATTTATGCTCTGTGCTTAGTTTTTAACAAAAGGCACCGTCTTACAATCTTAGCTAGTTAAGGAAATTGCCCTCGGACTGGTAAAATCCTTTATTTTATTTTCGTGCGACTTGGTATTTAAAAAAAGTAGGCTAATCCTCCAAAGAGTAATCCCACTTTGAGGTCGTTAAATTTATTTAAGTTCTTTAACCTAATATAATTTAAATATAACCTTTGAGTTGAACTAAAATAGAATAATCTCTTGTATATTGGGTCCTTACCTATGAAATTGGCGTTATTTCTTCGTGTTTTATTTCGTACGGAATCCAAATTATTTTTATTTTTCATTAATACAGTATGTTACAAAGGTTTTAGATACAAATATTATGGTTCAATTTCTTACTTAGTGTTTAAAAATTAAAGTGTAAACTCAACTCTTTTCATGTGCTGTGAGTTCAAGTGTTTCAATTACGCAGAATTTTATGAAGCTAACTATTTTTAAGTAATTTAGATATTATTATGTATAATATAGCTTAGAAGTGTCCAATATTCTTGACAGAATCTTGTTTGGTTTGCATTTGACGTTACTAAATAATCCACAAAATTAAATGTATGCAGACCACCGTTTTCATAAAATTCTCCATATAAAACGCCAATTTCATAGGTAAGGACCTAATACTTTGTCACTTCGTACTCTGATAAATCACATATAGCACTTCAAAAATGATATTACAGATATCACAGCGACAAAGTACCAATCATTTTGTAGACGCTATTTCTGCCAACGTACCCATTTACAGTTAACCTTCGGTGTCCCAGTAATTGCGGGACTAATAGGTACTTCATAATCTCCCATCGTAATCACTCCACTGCCTTCCATTAGAGAAGGTAATATAAATGTACGAAGTCCATATTCTTATATTGCCTTTCGGTTTTAGAGGGCAGTCCAGCCCTTTATCCGTCACGTGGAAGGACGAAGTTCCCAGAGGACTGCGGTAATACGTAAGGGCTTAAGGGCCTCTTTCATATTTATTTGCTCGGAGTGACGTAGGTAATTTTAATCAAGGTCTTTGTGAATTGTAAAATAAATTAAATATTTGCTTAGGAATGTCAACGTTTCTGGATTTAGGTTGGAAGTGGTTTGGATTATACTGCTATCCAAAACTAAAAGGCATTAAAAGAATGATGAATTTGAACGCTTATACTCCCGTTTTAGGGTTCCGTAGCCAAATGGCAAAAAACGGAACCCTTATGGATTCGTCATGTCTGTCTGTCTGTCCGTCAGTATGTCACAGCCACTTTTTTCCGAAACTATAAGAACTATACTGTTAAAACTTGGTATTCTGTGAACCGCATTAAGATTTTCACACAAAAATAGAAGGGCTGCGTAGAATATGTACAGAAATATCGATACAATTACCTATGATATGGCGCGTGCCAAATCGATAATAGGGTTTATGGTTGAAAAGTTTTTGGTTGAAGATAAAATAATCGACACGACGAAAGTTTCGGCTGCCCCATATCAAAACCTAGTAGGGGACAACTTTTCGAAAATTGACATTAAGTATAACATATTATTGCCCATTTATTAGTATGCCCTCTCACGATACTAAAAACACACGGCTTAAAATCGCCATAGATACCTGAGATTTTAATACCTCCAAACCTAGTAAGTACCATAGTTTGATCAATAAAAAACCTAGTAACTCAACTTAATCATTTCAAAACCTAGCAAGACTTTTATACATTGCTTAATTAGTATTTAACCTAATTCATATTGATTTTTAACCAAAACACTAAAGCTTTCCGAAGGCTTACTAAATTTATGTTTCTGCGCTCTCCTGTAAAATTTGGTCAAAAGCCCTCACTAGGTTTTGATATGAGGCAGTCAGTTTGGCACGCTATTGTGGCCCAAAATATTTTTTTCGTTTTCCGAATGCTTATTTTTTATGTTATTAATTGTTTGCGAAATATTCCCAAAGATAATAGAATAATGTTGATTCAGAGTCTATTTTGTAATGCAAATGTAAATTCACAGAGACGAGAAATGTTTCGATTTTCTATTTTGAGCGTAGACGGCCAGTTTATTTACGTCTGATGTCTGCGTTAATCGTGGTTACTTCCGCCATATTTGGCGACGTCTGATAAAGTACTGATCGAGTCATCAAAATATCTATAGATTATTGGCATTTTTGTTTATATAGGTGCTTGTAAATACTGGAATGGAAGGCTTTCGATCAGACCACAGACTGTATATAATAATCATTATTGGAATGTTTAAACCAGTTGAAAGCCCAGCTCAAAACTGAATATAGGCATGCAAGTAGAAATTGTTTAACTTTGAACCTTATGGACACTGTTAATAAGATTACTTTGATATAGTATCCAAGTAGGTACTATCAAATGGGTAAGATAACTTCAACTTTGGCAAATCAGGACCATGCTGTTAAGTTTCATATTGTTATAATAATAATAATAATAAAAAAAAAATATTCACAACAAACACACAATTAAAGTAAAAATAAATAAGTAAAGCTACACAAAGTTGGATAGTTGTTGTGAAACGGCCCCAACTCAGCATGTGCCGGCTGTTAAGCCAGCGCTGGTCTTCCGCTGAGACCGCTCGGTGGCAGCACGGAAGGTGACACAAACATTTTTACAATCCTAACACGATTAAAATAAAAATAAAGAATAATAAACCCAAAACAACAAATAAAAACACGGGCGACAGTTTAAGTTAGCCATCAAACCATCCATCAAACACATATGGCACTATTATCTGTGCAATAACTACATTAAATTAAATATAATCTGTGGGTGGCTGGCTATGCCTGAGTGCGTGTACGCACAATATAATATAATAACACAAAACAGAGTATTTATTACCTACGTTTAAGAATTAGTCGCTGAAACAAAACAACAACATGAAGCCTATATCGTGGGTGTGCTTTAGTGGAAGGAGGCATTGGATTTTGTATTTTAGTCTGTTAGGTCTTATAATTTCCGGTCTTGTTGCCTGGAAAAATATATTCTATGCTATTCTATTCTTATGGTTGATTCTTGTCTGCAGACTGTGAACATAGCGGACGCGTACTTGGACGCCCGATTCGACCCTTCGGTCGACGATGGGACTGGGTTCAAGCACAACACCATATTGTGTATGGCGATCAAGAACTCTGAAGGGAGAATCATTGGAGTCATTCAGGTAAGTCAGCATTATTTTTTACCCTCTCTGCCATTTAGTACCGATTGTGAACCAACATTTCGTAACTACCTACAGAATTAAATAAAATTTAGAGCTGGTTACGAAATTTTGGTTACCAAACGGTACTAAAGGATCTAGTTTACTTGGTATTTTTTTCAATTGACACCGACTTTATTGATAACTAGCTTCTGCCCACGACTTCGTTCGCGTAGATTTCAATTATCGTTATTCCCTCGGGAACTTTTAAATTTTCTTGGATAAAAAGTAGCCCATGTTTTAATCCAGTGTATAAGCTGTCTCCATTCCAAATTTCATCCAATTCTGTCCAGCCGTTGCAGCGTGAAAGAGTAACAAACATCCATACATCCATAAATAGAAACTTTCGCGTTTATAGGTATAATATTAGTAAAGATACTCCAATGCACCTACTTTTTAAACTTTACCAGATTAAAATAGAATCTCTAAAACACTCAAGGACATTTTTCTGCTAGCCTGATGGTCGAGAAACAGAAACCTAGCATAAATCCAGTCTTATTTATAGCCCTGCTACGTCATCTGGGTACTTAATAACTAAAAAGGTTTAGCTGCCTTGTATCACGGCGAGTGACGCCCCCTAGAATTTTATGTTGGAAATTTTCATTTCAGTAAAAGCAGAGTAATAAAATATTTTATTAAATTGGACTGGAATTTAATCATTTTAATGCGATAACTCTCTTAAGGGAAGGGGTGGCCCTTACCCATTAGTGGGACAGGAAAAGAAAACTAAGTGTTTTTAATCCATTTACTGATTGACTGAACTGAACAACATAGTTCATGTTTATTAAAATCACTGTTCTGTTCTTACATTGTAATATTCTTTCTGATGTTAACGCAGACCAATGGGTGAAGGATTTTTATATTCGGCTATAAGCATTAGTTACTTTAACCTTTATGATAAAATTATAATTTTTATTATTAGTTAGGTTTATTAAGTGCCTCTGGTATACCATTATGTGCCAAACTATTAATAAATAATCTGTTCTTTCTACATTCTACATTCATGCCAAAACGTTAATTAAATTGAATGTCGACTTAAGTCGCGTGCAGTTATAGGCGTTTTAGGAAACATTGCAAAACTTTCCTTAAGCCTGCGCCGAGCAAACGTCGACCGTCCAGTGGCGCCCTCATCACTATTATTGTGTTTTCTAATTAACTAAAGAATTTCCTTGCAATCGGACGATGCTTTTTTGTAGCGCAAGTAAAAACACAATTTATGGGATACGTAACAAACTTTGATAACAATTACCCTATGAGTAGTCAGCTTAACGGGAAAAGGTGGCCTCTTTTTTCCGTTAAGTTGATAACTCAAAGGTCAATTGTTATTAAACTATGTGAAATGTCCTATAAGTTGTGTTTTCATTTGTAGTATAAAAATGTACCGTCCGATTTCAAGAAAATACTTTATTTTATTAGAAAACACAATAATAGTGATGAGGGCGCCACTGTACATCCGGCATACGCTCGGCGTAGTCTTAACTGCGAAAATTACAGCTTTTGAAAGATATATTCTAAGATTGAAATGATTCTGAAATTAAAATTAATGAAACGTTTACGTTACTCATGTTACATGTAGAAACTATTGTAATTTGCAGATTTAAACGTTAATTTCACTTTGGTAACTTACAGAAAATTAAATGAAGTTTAAGTGAACGTTTGACTTACAAGCTTTTGCGAAATAGAAAGAAGCACATCAGTGCTAATGAACGTTCTTGCAACTGGATGTCAGACTGCGAAGTACGTTTTTGTCTTAACAAAATAGGATCGTTCCAAAAAAATCGCCAAGAAATATTGTTAACTTAACGAATAAATCAAAAGGCAGTGACGTCAGAGTCGTACATGCATTTTTTAATCCCGGCCCAATTCTTTTTTCCTTGGTGGATAGTGCCACAAAAAAAGTCATCAGAAATTATTGCCAACACATGAAATGTAGGGTGACCATACAATTATTGGACATAATTATTTATCACTTTATCATTAATTTAATAATTCAGGAATTAATTAATTACCTTAACACACGCATAGTTAGATTTAATTTAACCCAGGCAGTAAGATAAATTGCTTCCTGTATACTAATTTAAAGTCATCGTGTATAATGTTTTTGATCGGCATGTCGTGCCTCAATAAATGGCCAATCATCCCTCTTCTGTTTTCTACAATCTCCAATATATTTTCTCCTTTGCCGTCGCCAATACTTTTTTGTCGCGCTTTAAAAATAACTTAAACACCCAGTTGTTAGCAGTGAACGTGTTAATTTCCCGAGTTCGTGTCGCATACAATACAACCGCACTGCGCAACAGCTTCATCGCAATAATTGTCTCTGGTCGGCCATGTTTTTTTTTAAATTTCCTTTCATAAATACAGGAGCGAGCGGAAGTTTTGGTTCGTTCTTTATTCAGTGTCCGAGAGCTACGCTGTCGTGATAGCAAAGAAGGCCGCTTATTGCATTGTATTAGCGTTTTAAATTTAATGTGGTTAATAATAGAGTTTAAAATGCTTTGACTACATAGCAGTTAGCCACCATTTTTGCAGTACGGATTTTTTGTGAAAAGGGTTTATTGTATATTGTAATTTTTATCAATTCACTCGACCCAATAACTAAACCTCCAATCGCAATAACCAGACACTTACAATATTCAGTGTGGATTACTATAGGTAGCCTCTATGACACCAAATAATAAAATGTAATTAAGTAAAAAAGGGTTTCTCATCGGAACCCTTCGTGTGCGAGTTTGACTCGCACTTGGCCGGTTTTTTTAAATATGCAGCATGTATTTCAGTCACTGGGACGTTTCCTTTATTCAATTATTAATCATAGCGGTATGATGTTACAATTTAATCTTTTTTTTTAGACTAACCTCCTTATTCATAAACGCACAATAGCTAAAGTGCTTGAAATGTGCTCGGTCCTTATTTGTCATTATGACATTTTAATTTGACAGATAGAGAAAAAGACAAACTGCCGCACTCAGAGACGTCAATTAAATTTGATGCTTGATTAAAGCAGCTGCTGTCACTTTCTTGGTTATAGGTTATAGCAATAGAATAAGATAACACGTCCCTAAACAAGCGTTAAATTTAATTGACGTCTCTGAGTGCGGCAGTAAAAATAATAATTTTAATGTGCGTTTATATATGAATAAGGGGGTTACTCTTCGATCTAGTTATTAGATATTTTCAAGCAATTATACGGTTTTTTTGGAAATGGATTTTGACTATTCACGAGCAATATTAGCCTGTATTTACGATTATAATCCCCAAAAGTCCTCCATAGTATACACATATTAAGTAATACAACACTGATCCACCTGCTCCGTTGCATACAAAAAGCTCGTTTGCGCAATGCGTTACCTAATTGCAGTCAATGTTTGTTTATCCGTTGTTCGCGCGGCGCAACGCGCCTCGCTTCGCTCGTGCTCCCGCTGTCCCACGGGAATGAGATAAGGCTACGCTTTGGACACGTGGATCGTTTTATGTGTGAGCTAGCGTTATAGCTTCGCTTCGGTTTAAACAAATAAAAATAGCCTATGTCCATCCGGAATAATGTACCTTTCCAACTGTTGAAAGAATTTTTTGAATAGGTTTTTGAATCTGGAGATTACTTGTCGGATAGATTATGAAAGTCGGTTGAACCATTTAAGACCGGTTTTCCAGGGTCCCAAGATACAGGCTCAGCTTAGTTTGGGGTCCACAAGATATAAGTAGGACGTCCACGTTTTTAACACCTCTATCGATGGCTGATAGTCCAAATAAAGAAAAGAAATAAGAAAGACTGCGTATCTGTTTGTTTGTATGCTGTTATATCTGGATATAGGAACGTTTTAAAAAATCTTATAATAATAGGAACCTACATTGTTTCGTATCATACCCTCTTATTTATAAAGGCACGATAGCTAAAGTACGGTATGCTTGAAATATGCTTAGTCCTTATCCTTCATTGTGACATTTGTATTCGAAAAAAATAAGGAATACTTTAACAAAAATAGGTTAACTGTGCGTCTGAGAATAATGTGTACCGTAAAATGGGGTGAGTAGGGATTAAGGGGTGAGTAGGGAAACAACCTAAAATGAAGCATACGTTACTAATTATAATACTGAAATTATTTCCAATAGACGAAAATTTATTGTCCATTTTAATTATTGTTCTTATTTGTAACACGTTATGACTAGTTTAGGTTGTGTCCCTACTCACCCCTTAATCCTTTCTCACCCCGTTTTACGGTAATGCAAGAGTGGGATGCGCGGCGTCTGTATTTCCGAGTGCATACAATCTGAACTTATCCACAGCTGGAGTGAATAAGCATCTTATGGGTGAGCTCGCTTCATTGTCCGCAAAATCTTCGTCCAAGACAGAGCAAGAGTTAGTCGAGAGCAAAGCCAATATAAATAAAAAAAGGTTTAAATTGTAACTAACACAATATAGATTGTAGGGACATTTTTTTATTGTCATTGGCTAGTGACTATAGTGGACTACATCCTACATCCACTCAAGTGGAGTTTCGAGAGATATTCCCGCGTAAGCTTGAATGCAGCCTTACATTCGTTAAAGCGATACTAGTGAGCTTTTACGAGCTTTTTTCCTTCCTGATTTGTCTCGGGTTCAGGATTCGTAGACTTTTATCTAGGTTTAAAGCTTTCAACGGCTATAAGGAATTTGGTTTTTAGTTTTTTCCTAAATAAAATACCTATTTAAGTTTTTGTCCAAATTAGATTATTGTAATGACAATTTAAAATTTAAGAAGGTTTGTGGCGTTTGGTTTTTTGTTTTAAAGCAAACTTTTTATAATAATATGTGGCCAATCAATTTGATTAAAATTGATGATCAATTGTATTTATTTTTTAAATCACGTCTAATTTATAACTTATACGTACTAGGCCGATAAGAATTCAATCCTGACACATTGCACAACCATGAAGTTTCTTATTATTATAATGTTGACGGAAGTTAAAAAATGCGGTAATTACTATTCCTTCAAATACAATAAATAAGTTTAGCATTGTTTTACTGCTGCATTATTCAATATTTTTATTCAGAAACTTCATGGTTGCGCAATGGGATAGACTTATTAGTTAGTACTGTAACAAATCATTCACTAAAAATTAAATCCCCATCTTAATATTATAAAGACTTTCCTTTTTCGACTTAAAAGCTTTTACTTTAAATAACACTAGGTAATTTTAACATTTCACAGTGTCATTGTCACACTCACTATGTCATCATTAAAACTGTCCCGTCTGGAACTAATTAAATCCAGGGTGGATACTACTAAAAACTAAATTCGAAACTTTGGATGCTCCGTCGTTTTTACTCTTCTTTCGAAGCTAAATTGATAGAAAGAGACAACGTAACTTCAACTTTCGATCAATAAAGAGCAAGCCCCAAGGGCGCTATTCTTATAATTTGCTCTTTCAGCATTCTATCTGAATTTTTCATTTTCACATTTTAATTTGTATTTTTTAATTCATTAGCCATTTAGACTATTAAAGACTTTTTCGTAACGATTATTGTTCTAAATGTCCTTTTTAATAAGTTCGTTGTCATAAATAATGGGTCCTAGAAATTAATTGAGCTGACGGTTTTAATTTCAGGAGTGGTATTTAAAATGTTTAGTACGAAATGTTCAATGTCAAAACAAAGTAACTTAAAAGTTGGTTCGCTATTTTAAATAAGCGGAACTGACAAGGTTTTTTTAAACACAGAATCCTTAATTAACTTCACAATTCCACTCAAAACTTTTCTATATTAATTACTTTAAGTAAAACTTAGCCATTGATAGAACGAGATTGTTTTCTAGTTTTTCCGCATATAAAATACCTATTTAAGTTTTTTCTAAATTAGATTTTCGCTATTTTTGGTGTTTTGTTGTACAATATATGGTTATGACAATTTTAAATTTAGCAAGCTTTGTGCTAGTGCGTTTGAAAAATTATAAAAATAAAAAATAAAAACAAAATCAAAGCAAAATCATATACCTATGACCTATGACCAACCAATTTGATAAACATTTGTGATCATTTGTATTTTTTTTTAAATCACGCATTTCCACTCAAAACTTTTCTATAATAATTACTCTAAGTAAAACGAACCCATGGATAGAACGAGATTCGAAAATTCTTTTCATATCTGCTGCTATGATCGAAGTGCTCGTAAATAACCTATTTTATAGTCAGAGCAGCGTCATAAATATATAAGGCACTACCCGGCTTTAGAAGCCTTGGGATGAAAAGCTGTGCCAAATCTGCGCATTTATCATGCTTAATATATGCTTTGGTGATTTTCGTTTGGTCAGTTGTAATAAAATGACAAATATTCATTTTATGCTCATAGGTAGTTAAGTGGTTCTTTTACATCGCATCTTTTATAATAACGACGTAAATGCGAAAGTAATCAACTTGCACCTATTACAATCCAGATTTTTGAACGCCATTTTGGGCATTTTGAGCGCATTCGGATATTTTTACTCGCGTAGAGTGCTTGGATTTTTTGACGCTGACTAATTATTGCAAATTACTTAGGATTTTACCGGAAGACGGAGCATAAATAGATACACCTCCAACAAGATGGACTGACGATGTAGCTAAAATTGCAGTAAACTGATGGATGGAAGTGGGCAAGACCGGTCCTTGTTGCAAACCTCGGGGGAGGCCTATGTCTAAATGATCATGGTGATGACTTAAGTTTTTTTAAATATTATTACATAACCATTATCTCTTCCATTTCAGCTCGTAAACAAGTTCGACGAGCTGCTGTTCACGAAGAACGACGAGAACTTCGTGGAGGCGTTCGCGATATTCTGCGGGATGGGCATCCACAACACCCACATGTACGAGAAGGCGATCACTGCCATGGCCAAGCAAAGCGTCACCTTGGATGTGAGTTGATTAGTAGACTAGACTATTTCCACCAAAAATGTGCTTAGAACCTATATCGTCTACATAACTACTTTTAGACATACTTAATATGTTTTAGGTAATATTTATCGCAAGTAATAACGTATTTTTTTTAAACTCAAGAATTTTATAAATCAAACATAACCTAACGTAGCTTTATGTACACGTTAGATATTAAAGAAAAATTGGAAAGCTTCCGTTTCCAGCGATATAAAATTTATGACTACCCATCAATAATTATGTCAACAATGACATTATGACTAAAAATAGTAATAATATGGGAAACAATGGACTTCTGCGCTGGAAGACAATAAAAGTTTGCTTTCAATTTCAATCCAATTTGCAATCTCTACTTAAGTTTTACTTTTTTTAAGATTAAGTTTAAGACGTTTAAGATGGTTTGGCAGGACTGAGGACTACTATGGAATACCTCTGCTAGTAATTTCATTGGTTATTAAATACCCATACCGAAATAGTTACTTCGTTTTGAACTCCATATCATAAAGAAACCTTATAACCAGAGGCTGGAATTTTCGTGGCACTTTTCAATAACGCGACTTCTCGTTTATTGACTTTCGTTATACATAATAATATATCGATAAAATACAATACAGAAATAAAAACAAAATGTTTTGGTACCCCGTGGCTGCCAAGGGAGGCAGTGTCCAAAACTTCTTGATTTCTGTCTTACGACACTAAAACCAGTTTGTTTTTTTCGCTATATTTATCGGGTTTCGAGCGATAAGTAGAGGTAAACCACGGTAGAAGTCAGAAATCAATATACTAATTATTTAATCAATCAGTAACCAGTTTCCAAATACCAAAATCTAAGCCTAAGCCATAAGCCATAAGCCATATTGCAGTATTTTTCAATTTAATGCTCAAAATTTGTGCTAGTGCTAACAAGATAAATGTTTCTTAGCCTATTTATATAAAAAAATTACCATCATATTTTTTTCCACATTTGGTTTACGTAAAGTTTCTATTTTAAAGTTTTTTATATCGATATGTTACCTAATTGAAAGTTGATAAAAATGAGAAGTCTATGACAGCTCAAAAATGCCACGAAAATTCCGGCCTCTGCTTAAAACCGTCAAGTGTTATATAGTTCATGTGTCAACTGTCGTTTAAAATCGATTATTTAGTCAATAAAGATTTATTATGTTCCAGGTTCTAAGTTACCACGCGTCAGCCACGATAGATGACACGCAGCGGTTACGAGTAAGTCATTATTATTTAATACCTTATACTATAAAAACAGATGTATAAAGTGTAGGGTACGGAGAAAATTACTCCACATATTATTATAAAGAAACCCTGAGGTAGGTACATACAAAGTTACGACAAATCTGTAACATATAATATGTAGTTATTGTTAGGAGACAAAAAAAACAGTGAACAACAACGAAAATCTTGAACAATGTACATTTTACAGTTGTGTTACATTTTGACTTTTTTTATCTTCAAAATAAAATGTTTATAGAGGATGGATAAAAAAATTAGTTGAATTATCTTCAGTGTCTCGTAAATTGACAGTATTTTTAATAAGGGGATTAGATCCACTAGGGTTCGATGAGATCCGGGCTCGTCTTTGATGTCGACCTTCCCTAATCTAATCCTACAAAAGCTGTTTAAAAGGATTAGAAAAGTAATAAACTTTCCAAGAAAGCGAATTATCTTATGATTATATTATAACGTCAAAAGTATCAAGAGATAATTTAAAATGTGTCTGCTGCTGTTAACAAAAACATGTCTGTGCATGACTTGACTCGATTGGAAAAAGTTATATTTGCCACTTACGATTACGTTATGTGAAGTGGAAAATTGTTTCTTTCATCTTGAGTAGTGTTCTTCACTTTATTTTACTCTTCAGTTGTCAAGTTAATAAACGTAACTATATATTTCGATTAAAGAATCCCCCAATATTTTGAGTGCGGGGTCTATATGAAGGCACGTCAAAAATTACAGTTTTCTAAGACTTGACGTTCACTTTGATGTGTCACGAGACGGGTAACCCATAATTCTATCGAATTTTACTTCATCATTGTAGGATCTCGACGAATTCTATTTCAGTGAACGCTATTTTGTGCTGAAACCGTCATGTTTTCAAGATATCTTAAATATTTATTACGTAAGTTAGGTTAGGTTAGACATGTGACTGCGAAAAAAATTCATGCGCCGAGAAATGTCTTTCGATGAAATAAAAACTCTGCATAATGATACGTTCGTTGAAAAGTTATTCTGTAAATTAATAGGTACCCCCAGAGACGAGCATCTCACTTTAGATCAGTTTAATAATACGGCTTTGTGCTAACGAAGGGGTTTTTTTAATGATCGTGTTATTAACAACGTAGTTCGGACCCTGCCCAACGAAGCTAACGGCCTAATCGATTCCCAGTGTGGGAAAAATATGTATGATGAGCTCGTGTATTTGTTTCTGAGTCTTTAATGTTTTCTATGTATATTAATAGGTAATTTTATCGTTGTTTAATAATCATTAGCTTGGCACTAGGTCAACTTGTGTAGGGTTGTTTCCTAACGGGTTTTTTTTATTCCAGACGCTAAGGATACCCTCGTCGGTCCACTTCAGCCTGCACTGCCTAGAGTTCGACGACATCGATATGAGCGACGACGACACGCTGCGCGCCTGTCTTCGGATGTTCCTGGATTTGGATTTCGTGGAGCGGTTCCACATTGACTATAGCGTGCTGTGCCGCTGGCTGCTCAGCGTCAAGAAGAACTACAGGAATGTTACCTATCACAACTGGAGGCATGCGTTCAACGTCGCGCAGATGATGTTCGCTATTTTGACCGTGAGTGTCTTTTGGTTCAGCGTTTTCTTCTGGAACGGCGTCACCTTCCACGTCTGGTGTTTGTTTGTTATTCTAACCGGATTTGGATAGTTTGGATAGTTTTTATTAAGTAAAAACAGCATCATTGTTGACTGACCACTAGTGAACCTTGTTAAGTTAAGTGGCAAGATTCACAAATGGTTTTGTCAGTTAGTTGTGTCGCTCGTACAGTTGACTACAAAGAGATGAAATTTTGACTATATTGCATTTTAATAAGGTACAAAAGTGAATACGTCTCTTTGTAGTCCACTGTACGTGAGAAGATGGGAGCAATTCAGCGGGTGTTAAGTTAGTAAAAGATCACCGCCCAATAGCAAAGGTATTTCAGCTGTGTATCCGGGTGATTCTTCGGCGTTTCAACCGCCACCACTCTCGTCTTCTCATATTATTCCAGATAAAATAAATAAGTTTCATTTTAATGAAATGAAAACAGCCCGCTTCTGGTCCTATTAACTTCAAAAGTTGTAACATATAAAAATGCTCATGATTATTTGATTTTCCCCTTTCAAAATAAATGAAACATCGCAATATTTCTCAAATATTACGCTCTCTCGATACACGAGCGTCTTGTAACCTTTCAATAAACGTAATAACATTTCAGGAAACTCAATGGTGGAAGATTTTCGGCGAGCTCGAATGCCTAGCTTTGATCATCGGCTGCCTCTGCCACGACCTTGATCACCGAGGGACCAATAACTCTTTCCAGATCAAGTGAGTGCTATGAACGTTTCTATTGTTACGTTTATTTGGGAACAAAAGCGTTACGGTGGTAAGGTTTTAAAATTGAAATAAAGAGAGAAACAATATTAATTCATGACAAAAAGACAAATTAAATGGAACAAAGTACTGGCATAGACAAAATGTCTGTTGTCACGAAATGGTTCCAACTCAGGGTTATACTGACATTATGGGCCTCCATTCAACTCGCTAAAACCATATCGTCTTTGATACCTATGTTATCGTATGGTCAACGTTACGATAGCTCCTTGACAGAAATGACAGAGTTAAAAATAATACGGTAACACGTCAAAGGCAATTAGGTTTTATCTAGTTGAATAGATGCCCTGGCCTTCCGTTGGAACCATTCGGTGTCAAATTAGTGTTAGTGCCAAGGTTATCACTTATCAGAATTCAAGTCTGCTGGAGTTTCTTGCGGCGCTTCTTCTCCGCAATTATGATGTTGTCCCAAGAGCTAGTAGTTTTACTCCATATTACAGACGTGTAAAAGAACCCTGATGTGGCCAATAAACT